>JAAIXJ010000325.1:459760-475521 GCA_013403705.1 Heliconius hermathena | reverse complement strand
CAGACAGACAGACAGACAGACAGACAGACAGACAGACAGACAGACAGACAAGAATTCTGCTGAGTGGTTTTTTAGGTTCTATAATCGACATATAAACCGACCTGATTTTTATTTTTTTTATATCTTTCATGTACAGAATTGACTTTTCTATCCTTTTATTATATATAGAGATTATAATGTACTATAAAAAAAATTATGAATGCGGACATGTCATAGATTTGAGTCCAAATCCTACTCAAAGAATATATAAGAGTTACATATATATTAAGAAACTTCTTTTTCTTTAACCTTTTCTGCACTCTATGCCATTGAAAGCCAGTTATGTACGGAGTTCCGTTTCGCGTCATTATAGAAACAGTATAAAAGCTGACTGAAACGTAATGAGATCAATCAGTAGCTTTCGAGCAGTCTAATAGAAGTGCACGATGAGATTTCTGGTGGGTTTTATTCCGTACTTTCAAAGACCAAGGATCATTGTTATAAGCTCCATTAGTTACCGACAACGTGCTCAATTTGTGCTGTGATGAGTCCCTTTTTAATAGATACTCACGATATTTACTAGTGCATTCCTTAAGTTACAATTGATTCGTTATATATTTGAAGTTAAAATTATTTATGAGTCAAGGTTTTTAATAATATATAACTAATTAAATTTTTATAGATTGTAGCCGCCGCCGTCTTCGCCTGCGCCGCAGCCGCACCTTCCGGTGCTCTGCTGGCCGCACCCTACTCCGCCGGGCTCCTCGCTCACGGAGCTCCCTTGGCATACGCCGCCGTCCCCGCAGCGTTGCCCGTCAACTCCGGCGACATCCAGGGAGCCGCCATCGATGCCCACGTGCAAGTGTCCGACCACGTCCGCGCCGTCAACGACCAAGCCGCAGAGATCCAAGGCCGTGTCATCAACGCCGCTGAGGACCACGCTTGGTCCGCAGTCAACGCCGCCCAAGTGGCCGCCGCGCAGATCGACGGAGTTGCCGCCAACGTCTCGCCTGTAGCTGCCCGCCAGCTCGCCGGTCACGGTGTAGTTGCCCCAGTGGTCGCTGCCCCCGCCGTCGCTGCCTACTCTGCCCCCTGGGTCGCCCCTGCGATCTCTGCCTACTCTGCCCCTGTGGTCGCCCCCGCCATCTCTGCCTACTCTGCCCCCGTCATCGCTGGCGTCGCTGGATCCCACTCCGTGGCCGTCCAGAGCCTGTCTCAGTCCCACCCCGCCCCCATCGTCCACGCTCCCGTCGCTTACGCCGCCCACGGCCTCGCTCACGCGTGGTAAATTATTAGACCAAATTTAGATTTAATAGAAAATGAAGACGTGCGATTAAAAACATTAAGTTGTTACATATTTTGTATAATTTCTCATTTATTGGAATAGACATTTTATAACAATAATAATAGTCCCCGTACAGAAAGTATGTAATTACATATGCACTTTGTTACATTCATCCATACATATAAACAAAGTTGGTATCTCTCAGTGATTCCAAATTCAACCGTGTTTTTTCAAGTGCATATAGTTATTTACACGAAGTTTTTATAACCACTAAGTAATTAAAGTCTATCTCAATACAGCTAAAAATCTCTTGATTCTCTCGTAGTTTGAGGTTATATATGATTTGGCAAGGCTCTATTGATAAGATTTATATTCTTGCTAATTATTGGTGAATGTTGGATCCAACTAGTGTGGATATTTTAATCTGTTTGTGATACAGATTTAAAGTACAGTAATAGGCTGTATAGTTTCGGTAGCAGAATGACAACGTCTGCAGAGATTAATTTGTGTATCGTATATGTATATGTTTTTTATAACTCCTAGTCTCAATAATTTGGTCTCGTATGGCTAGCACGAAGCCTTTCGTTTCAGTAAATATATTGCTTAGTACTTATATAGGTTCGTTCGACGCTGTCTTGTCTACGATGTGGCTGAGGAAGGCACGTTTGTGCTTTCCGTGAAAAGATTTTGCCAACTATGCCGCCAGCTTTTGTTGTGGTTGTTTTATGGTTTCATTTGGCTGTATGACTGCTTAGGTTAAGTGTTGTTAGCTTTTTGTCTAATCCTGTCATTAATCCCTGATGATTGTTGTTGTCCGAGCATGAAAAAATATCTATATAAATGTTCTGCTCATACTCGGGGCAGTCGTGGCGCAGGGACACAATGTGTGACTGTAAACGCGACTGGTTGTAGGTTCGATGCCCACCTGAGGAAATAAAATATTTATTTAAATTTATATTTTCATTTCTTCACTCTGGTGTCGAGGCAAAGCGCGGCGTTGAGTTCCGCCACTGAACACGCAATACTTCCAGAATTCGGCGGAAAGTGGAGAACGGAGTGTCGTAGAACTAGGTCCCTCTACCTACCCTGCTGTGTGCGCTGATTTTGTCTGATGTAAATATATCAATTTATTATGGTTTATAATATCTATTATTACGAGTACTCTTCCCCCTTTATACTTAGAAAGAGTAAACCTTGGAACGCAAGACCGTGGATGATGCTTTCTGTACTTAGTCACACATATTTTATTGTGACCATTTAATAACGCCAAAAGAGTAAGTGAGTATCGATATTGTTTTTGTGGTTCTATAGGATTTGCTTAGAAATTTATTAATATTCATCATTTTATATACGAAATTCGTACTTTTAAGCTTCGTTTAGCAAGTTTGTATTACCGCTACGGCAACACAAAGTGCGACGTAGTTTCTGCGAATCTTTGGTTCTAAATTATTAATATTAATAAGTGGTACTAAAATGGTCATGAAGTTAGCGAAGGGATTAAGTTGAAGAAAGCTATATGAAAGGTAGTGTTCACAAGTACACAAGTATACATATACAAAACTGTTCTATCATTCATTAGAGGACTGGTACAGGAAGCAGAGTTGAACTTATTGGGCGTAGAAAGCATATTTAGCATGTAAATCGAAAGTGCTTTTGAGAATGTAAGGCAGTACTAACAGACAATTTCTTGAAATTCTAAAACGAAATATAATAATGTAATTTTGCTGGCTGTAAACTGCGGAAATGGAAATATTATCACAAAAGTTAATAAAGTTCACGCAGACGAAATTGCGGGAGATTACTCTATAATGTTATAATAAATGTCAACGTCCAGTTTTAACGAAAAAATAACGATTTGGTTGAAATTTTATATTTTTTATGTAGTTTTGATATTATTTATAACATTTATTATGTAAAACTTTCTTGATATTATCTGTATATTACCGGAAATTTATATAATTCAGGTTTTTTATACAATACCTCGACAATCTGTAGAATACCTGGGGCGTCCTGGCAATGTAAGTAAATGTATGAATAAGTTATAATTTTGGGCAGCGTAAACACATTCAATGTTGGTACTATATATACTAATTACTATTAATTATATAAAGTAGTTGCGATGTATAGTTAAATATGGTTTAGATATTAAAACAATGTTGATATTACTGTTTATTTTTTGTCTAGTTAATAATTTACTCAACTTTAAATATTTTAAAGTTACAGAATTGGTTAATTAAAAAATGTCAATTTGGTAAAAATATAAAATGATACAGAATATGTAACAACTTAATGTTTTTATTAGCACGTCTTCTTATTGACATTATTGTCTATTTAATCTAAATTTGGTCTAATAATTTACCACGCGTGAGCGAGGCCGTGGGCGGCGTAAGCTACGGGAGCTTGGACGATGGAGGCGGGGTGGGACTGAGACAGGCTCTGGACGGACACGGAGTGAGATCCAGCGACGCCAGCGATGACGGGGGCAGAGTAGGCAGAGATGGCGGGGGCGACCACGGGGGCAGAGTAGGCAGAGATGGCAGGGGCGACCCAGGGGGCAGAGTAGGCAGCGACGGCGGGGGCAGCGACCACTGGGGCGACTACACCGTGACCGGCGAGCTGGCGGGCAGCGACAGGCGAGATGTTAGCGGCAACTCCGTCGATCTGAGCAGCAGCCACTTGGGCGGCGTTGACTGCGGACCAGGCGTGGTCCTCAGCGGCGTTGATGGCGCGGCCTTGGATCTCTGCGGCTTGGTCGTTGACGGCGCGGACGTGGTCGGACACTTGCACGTGGGCGTCGATGGCGGCTCCCTGGATGTCGCCGGAGTTGACGGGCAAAGCTGCGGGGACGGCGGCGTATGCCAAGGGAGCTCCGTGAGCGAGGAGCCCGGCGGAGTAGGGTGCGGCCAGCAGAGCACCGGAAGGTGCGGCTGCGGCGCAGGCGAAGACGGCGGCGGCTACAATCTATAAAAATGTAATTAGTTATATATTATTAAAAACCTTAACTCATGAATAATTTAAACATCAAGTATATAGTGAAACAATTGTAATTTAAGGATTATACTAGTAAATATCTAATTCGAAACATTCATTAAAAAGGGACTCAACAAAATCTGGCACAAAATAACTAAATAGCCTCAATCGGTATCACAATTCACAGCACAAATGGAGCACGTTGTCGGTAACTAATGGAGCTTATAACAATGATCCTAGGTCTTTGAAAGTACGCAATAAAACCCACCAGAAATCTCATCGTGCACTTCTGTTAGACTGCTCGAAAGCTACTGATTGATCTCATTACGTTTCAGTCAGCTTTTATACTGTATCTATCTCAATGACGCGAAGCGGAATTTAGTACATAACTGGCTTTCAATGGCATAGAGTGCAAGAAGGTTAAAAAGAGGAAGTTTCTTAATTTATCTACAGATAAAGTCTAATATATTCTTCTAGTGGAATTTAGACTTATAACTCTTACGTGTCCTTACTTCACAATAATAGTGTTGAGTGGCGGAACTCTACGCCGCGCCGGTCTTTTTTGCCTTGGTATAAGCGAAGATATGAAAATATTAATAAATAAATTATAATTTATTCTCTCGAGTGGTGATCGAATACATCGTAATCGATACAAAGTAAAAAATACAGTTTAATACACGTTTGTGTGAAATAAATTCTATCCACTGCATCAATATGTCGTAATATCCGAGTTCCACAGGAAAAAGGATTTGTAAACTTTTGATTCACACGCTTATGTTTACTATTCGTTTATTTGATAGCTACGTATTACTTTGATATTATAGTTTAATGAATTATGTATAAAAAGAAGTTTATTTTAGTGAAAGATTAGAAAAATAGTTTACATTTATTATACCTTAAAAATGATTGTGTCTAATCGATGAAATTATTAAAAAACAAATAAATCAGCTTCACGCTGTATCCTGAATATAGCAGAGTAGAATCAGGCAGAGGGAATCTAGTGTCAACATTCCGTGCCCCACGTTCCACCGAATTTTTCGAGGCATTCTGTGTTGAGTTAACGTCGGGCTTTTGCATTGTTACCAGAGCAAAGAAATGAAAATATTAATAAATAATAATTCATTTCCTCGAGTCGGGATCTAACCCACAACCGTCGCGTTACAGTCACGCTTTTGTGCCCCTGCGCCTTTGGGCTCAAATTATTAATTATAAGATATCCAAAAACTAGTAGCTGTAGGTAATAAGAATATTAATACATATTGTTCACTAATGTTGTCAAGGTTCGTCCTGACACACAAGGTCACATATATCAATTTCAATTTATAAAATGTCAAACAAAACGTTATAATTATAAATTGTTATATTACTATTTAGATTTCTATATTCCGTAGTCTCCTGTAAAACACCTTTTGGTCCCCTACTTTATGTTTTCCACTCATAGTATAGTTTCGTCTTTGCCTTGTCCATCAACAATGTACGCATGTAGAGGCCAGTCGTGGCGCAATGGCACAAAATGTGACTGTAAAACCGACTGGTTGTGGGTTCGATCCCCACTCGAGGAGATGAAATATTTACTTAAATTTATATTTCCATTTCTTCGCTCTGGTGTCGAGGCAAAGTTTTAGCGTAAGTATAAAAGTCTTGGAGGGCACGGCTCAAGGCTCAGTCCTTTACACTTTATATAATAGCTTATATAAATAAAATGAGTAAAATATTTAATAATTGTATAACTTATCAATACGCTGATGATACTTGTATGCTTGTAGCTGCTAAAGACGTGAATGAAGGCATAACGTTATTACAGGAAGACTTCGATATGTTAAACAAATGGTGTCATGATAGTCATCTTGTATTAAATTCGCAAAAAACTAAACTGATACATATTCATTCACCAAACCTTAAAGTAGGTAGCGACATTTAAATAAATAAAAAAAAAGCGCGCCGTTGAGTTCTGCCACTCAACACGCAATGCCTCCAGAATCCTGTAGAAAGTGGGGAACGGTGTGTTTTAACACTAGGTTCCCTCTGCCTATCCTGCTGTGTGCGGAATACAGCGTGAAGCTAGTAAAAAAAATGTATGTATGTATGTATCATTAAACTGATCGACTTTCACAAATGAGAAATTTCCATATAATTTCCATATTTAGTACATATGTTATTATGTAACTGTTTTCTAGTAGTCCACAGAAAAAATTCTAGATCTTAATTTTTTTACCTTTTTATTTAAAGTCTCTGTTTATCTGACCAGAGCTTAAAAAAATCTTATCTTACTAATATTATAAATTTGAAAATTTGTGAAGATGAATGTTTGTTCCATTTTCATCCAAAAACCACGGGACGGATTCAGTTGAAACTTTAAAATAAATAAAATATAGGCTACAATTTATGTAAAGATTTTATATAATTTTGCAATAATTTAACAAGCGGACGAAGCCGCGTTTGAGCTGCTAGTATTTTAAATATAACCGAGTGGGGATTGAACCCACGACGTTTTACTCAAACGCACTCCCACTGTGCCACAAAGGTCTCAATTAGATAGATAGAGATTTTATTTATTGTTGTGATTAAGTAAGACGGTGTATACATTAAATGTTTTTGATAATTCGCGTCGCGTCGTCAGGATTTTACGACGTCGAGGAATGTGAAGGTGCGCGGTTCACTTTACATCTAAATAAACCAACTTACAAATAGTAATTTGTAAGTTGGTTTACTCATATTGTTCTCAAAAACAAGTGGTATTACTGTGCCTCTTGTTTTTTAAATATAACTATATCTCGATAAATAGATTCGACAACGATACATTTTAACATTCATAAAATTTACACATTTTTATGTTTCCACTTATTGCTATTGAGAAAAGTAAAAAAATCATAGTATATTTTTTTTTATATTAATCTACAGTGTTTTCGTCGTCATCACTTTAAATGAAAGCATAGTCCATAAAACTCTTACTCTATAAAATACAGTTAAAAAATATATATTTTGCCGAAAATGAAAAAGTGATTTTTTCAAACAAAATAATTAATAAAAATATGGTTGGTAAAATTATCGGTGTTTATGTTATTGTCATCTATACGTAACTGCGTCACACGTATTACAGTATGGATAAAAAACGTGAAATGAAAAAAAGATCCCACGTCAAAGTGCTGTTGACGATTCTCGATTATTTTTTTTAGGTATGGATTTAAAATATTTTATCCTATATGCTGCTCTCGTAAAAGAGGCTTCCATCCTGTATACCAGAATAAGTCTTCTACACACTTATAACTATATAACTATTTTAAATATAAATTATTGTTACTTTCTTACATGCGCACTTTATCCCACTTAAAACAAAGAAGCCAAAGGAAACCTATTGTCAAGAAACTCTTTTCTCTATTTTTCGTTCTCCAAATTCAAGACACCGTATATCGAGTGTTTTAATTTTTTAACAATATGCGTATTACGTACGACCTTGTTTTACTTTCCGTTCATTTGGAGGCGTTGCGTGATAGCTGTACACCAGGAAACACATGCTTTATTAACATTGTCTTGAGTGTAATTTGATTTTGCTTTAGCGGCCAATAAGGCTTAAAGAAATATTGTATTACATAAAAATTGAATTTTTATCTATATTGTTATAGGTAATTTTAATTAACGTAGTTATTGAGTGTTGTTCTTTACATGAGCTCGTTTTGTTGAATGTCACAGTTTATAGGTTTTTAGGTCAAGCCCCGAGAAAATTAGACTGACTTCTTAATGAAGAGTTTGCCAACTTAATTAGTTGCTTACAATTTAAAACAAGAGATATTTCCAGTTTCTATCTTTCTGTACCTGAGCAAAAGGCTTTTCTACAGCATCATCAATACTGTTTTGAAGAGTCAAATGAGATTTATCCAATCTTCTGCTACTCATCCAAACATAAAATATTTTAAAATTACTCTTAGTTTAAATAAAAATATTATTTGCCCTTTTTCAAATTTTAAAATATAAAATACTATTGTCGTTATGAATAAAGTCCAGTTGCTAACCAAAAAACAATTTTATATTTTTTTTTTTTTTTTTAATTAATGGCTTGATTTTGCGATGACAGGCGCAAAATAATCTGCCAGTGTCACGTATAGACAATTTTATATTAAAAATATAATGTTATAAAAATGTCACCGACCAATTGTACTGTCAAGCAAAACGATTTGGTTGACATTTTATAAAATTGAAATTAATAATATGTGGACCTTGTATAATATTCGTCATGTCGAACCTTGACAAACGCGGTACAACATTATGTACGACACTGCTAGGCTTGTCGCCCGAAGGCACTCTTTGCTCGATTCCTTATAAAACATAATTTTATTGATATGTATGCATTGCATGATATTTTTTTAATTATTTTTTTTCGTAACTTCACGTTGTATCCAAATGCATCCAGCAAACCGAAGGAACCTATACCGTCCTCCATCAAGGCATCCAGTAACTTCCGTTCCAAACTTTCCGCCGAATTTTTAAGGCATTGTGTGTTGAGTGGCGGAAATAAACGTCAAATTTGCATGGTTACCAGAGCGACAAAAATGATTTAATATTTATAATATATCATTCTCCCGAATGGGAATCGAACGTACCATCACGTTTACGGTCGCACGCTAGAGAACTTGCGCTACATCGGCCTCTAACACTTAATTTTTGTCAATGTTAAAACTATTTTATTTAATTTTTGCCAAATAGATTTGCTTAGTATTGTACATACATAAATTAGACACTTGGTAGCGTGTAAAGTAAAGGTCAAGAAACGGGAACTGGCCACGCAAAAGCCATTTGTGAATAACCCCAACGATTTTTGTGTCCTAAATTATATTATAAATTAAAATGAAAGCTAAACGTTTTATTTTGGCTGAATAATACTAGTAGGTATTCTATAACAGTAGCTGTGAATATAACACTTGCTGGTCACCAGCAAGCCAAAGGAGAATGCCCGTGAATGTATAGAATCGTGATGTATATTTAACCAGCTACTACCTCCAATAATTATTTTCGAGATCAGCACGGCGATTCTGAAGTTATGTAAAGAAATGTAACATAACCTCAAAATCGAAACAGTCCGACTTAATGATTAAGATAAGGTGTTTGATGAACGGTTTTTAATTATAGTAAAATAAAATAAATAAATCAGCTTTATGCTGTGTCCCGCGCACAGTAGAGTAGGCAGAGGGAACCTAGTGTTAAGACGCTCTGTTTTCCACTTTCCGCCGAGTTCTGGAGGCATTGCGTGTTGAGTGGCGGAAGTGGCGGTTTACCTCGACATCAGAGCGAAAGCGAAATATTTAATTTCCTCGAGTGGAAATCGAACCCACAACCAGTCGATTTTACAGTCACAATTTGTGCCCCTGCGCCACGCCTGGCCACATAATTATAGTAGGTATCTTTACTAAAATATCTAATAACGCTGTATCCCGCACATAGGTAGCCAGAGAGACCCTGGGAACTCAGTGTTAAGATACCCCAACAAATAAATACAAATAAATACCATCTTAAATAGATTTAGTGGACAAAAATACAAATATCTCCATGAAATAGCTTTATTTGATCCTCTTACACAGTTTTCGCACACAAGTGCAAATGTTTCATCAGAATAGAATTATAGGTGGTGATTTTTTTTATTGGCGATTGGGGTCATGCTGCTGTTGCCATTGTGCCTCTTGTTATTGACCTCCAACAAGCAGCACTTACACATTCCATTCTTGAGATCTAAAATGCATAAATATAATTAATAAGTATTATTTCTTGAGGCCAGACAACACGCAGGGGCCCAAAGTGTGATTGTAAAATCAACTGGTTGTGGGTTTGATCCCCACTTGAGGAAATGAAATATATGAAGAAAGTCCTACAATAATGCCGATTACTACCGATTACAGAAAACTATGTATTTAATATGATTAAAATCATCATTTAACAGATGAACGGTTAGAATAAACATTGATTTTAAGATTGACCTTCGATTATATAATATTTTACTTTAAATCACAAGGCAGACCGCGCATTTCACCGGAACCGGAATGAAATATTTCAAATGATGGCAACCTTTGCTTTGAGGCCGGTCGTGGCGCAGCGGCACGAGGTGTGACTGCAAAACCGACTGGTTGTGGGTTCGATCCCCACTCGAGGAGATGAAATATTTACTTAAATTTATATTTCCATTTCTTCGCTCTGGTGTCGAGGTTAAGCGCGGCGTTGAGTTCTGCCACTCAACACGCAATGCCTCCAGAATTCGGCAGAAAGTGGGGAACGGAGTGTCTTAACACTAGGTTCCCTCTCCCTACCCTGCTGTGTGCGGGATACAGCGTGAAGCTAATAATTTTGATGGCAACCTTTGCTTGCGGCAGTTATTTTCCAGACAACCATGTATAATAGTGTTGAGAAAAAAATAACCTGTAATTTGATATATAAATCATTAAAAACACATGAGTGCAAGTTATTAACATTAAGTGACCTGTTTAAACAGGTTTACAAACAAACCAATGGTTTTCCAATTCCTTATGCGATTTTCTTTCAAATGGTGTGGGATTCACATAAAAAACATACTGCAATTTATCACCAAAAACGCTTTACCATAAATTTAATTAAAGGTGATTGCGGCAGGATTCTTCTAGGAAACGCTGGTGTAATCTATTCTACTATCATTTATCATTCTTAATTATAAGTTTCATTAAAAAAAACAGATACCTGCAGATTTTAGCACTGGGATCTTAGACCATTAGTTTTAGAGAAAGTGTAAAATTATTTGATTTTTGTAAAAATAACCTAATTGTAAGAAAAAATGTAAAAGTTAATTTTTCGTTGATTTTCTTCTATGTTTCAGTTATAGTACTGTGACTGTATTAATAAAGTATTAATAGTACTATCACTGTATATATTGTTAGAAATACGGAAGCGGTTAACGTTTTAAAAAAAAACTATACAAACACTCGTCGTCTATATGTTTCTAAACAATTTGGAAAGAGATACTACGTAATTGCAATAAGTGATATGTATCATCTAATAACAATACTTCACACTAGTTTCCTTCCAATAAGGGCCGTTGCCTAACAGCAACTACCCTCGATTGACACAATTTCACTGCTTTTATCATCTTTTTCACCAACATCTATCCTCTTTCACACGAGTTCACTATGAATATTATGATACATGTAGCTTACTTATTAATTAAAACTATTTTTAATAATTAATGCAAAAAATAGTTCATAATCAGAGACCAACGAGAAAATACCGCGATTTTATTTTTACACGTCATTTTTACGTATGATTGGGCTGTATAGCTAGTTAAATATGATTGAACTTCTAGAAGAGTTAAGCTCACCCGTGTAGGAGTTATCCATAACTGCAATATGTTGATTATTGAATATTTGACATTTTCAGGATTAATTCAACAAGAAGTCCAAGCTTTTAATAATGCAAAGCAGCACAAAACTTTTCACGAAACGGTTTTGACAAAACACACGATCTAAATCGAAATAAAACGTACGTTACGTACGTAAGTGATTGAGCGTAAAACAATAACGATAATTATTATTTTGCCAGTGAAGAGTACAACTCGATCGACAAAAACACAACAAAATATGGCGGATAACAATGGCGGATAAAAATGGCGGCGGTGCACGCGGTAATGTCATATTGCGAAAGCCATAAGAACGCAAATTGCACATCAAGTATTGATATTTTTAAGGACTATAATAATTACTTGTCTTTCCTTCGTATTTTCTCTACACAACGTGACATTGGCGAAGTGATATGTGCTCTACTGGCACGCTCGGAACGCCATAATTAAAGAACCATACCAATTACTTGTCTGTATCGTTGTGTTAGCACTAAGTGAACTCGATTAATCAATATCACATAATATTTAAGTTTAGAGGCTGCAATAAATTCATTGAATATAAAAATAAAGGTTTTATATATTGCATTATTACTTGAGAATAAAAAAATAATAATAAAAGAGAATAAATTACCACAAAATATAAAATTATAAGCTTCTCCTAAAAATATGTTAACGAGTCTCGTTATTACTTATGACGTACAAGCCAGTGAAAATTGGTTTTATCCAGATATTTCATCTAAATTGCGCTCAAGGAGGCTGCGTCACATCCTGCTTCCGGTCGCTTGGTACTGGCTTTTTGATGTGGAAGAGTAAAGGCGCCTTAATATTCTATGCGATAGTTCCGCTCTATTCTACTCTAGTTAACCATTATAAATATTAAATTTCTCTGACATTTGGAATTTATAAAAGTTTAAATTCCTATTTATTATTAATATCAAGTAAAGAGTCTATAGCACCTGCTTTTCCTTAATATAAAAAAGAAAATAAAATATTTCTCGCGGCTTTACCTGATAGAACTACACAAATATTCTTCTATTTACTAACCTGCATTACTTTTGCATTCTAATATCATTATCATTTTAAATACATATATATTCATACATTGAAAACTAAAGTTACAGCTAATTCAAAAAGAAAAAGTTTTTATAGTTATAGCAATTTTGTCAAACCAAATAGTTTATAACGATAACTTTTTTATTTATGAACCGATTTAAATAAACAAATAATAAATGTTAAGAGAATTGTGCCGATTCTAAGATTAGCGTGAACAAATGCACAGCAGACCGACAAACAGACAAAAATTCTGTCTAAACTCTGTTCCTCAGAAGTTGCAAGCACTACGTGGCTGCTTGTGGGGATGTTGACGGCGGCAATTGCGTCTCCTGCGGGACTCGAATCTCGACTTGCTACCGGCGATCGGGCTGGGATTCGATAATGCGCCTATTCGATTGTTTTTATTTACTCAAATACTAAATATCTACATACTATATGATCGAATACCTACAGAATTTAAAATAATTTATATAAGTATTTTCTTGTTGTAAGACCATGAATTGAAAAAAATGTTCATTCATTAATATAACCTACTGATTTTTTTTTATTTTTAATGTGAAACAAATTTTATTTGTTACTTTTTGAAATGTCTGAAAGTGTCAGGATGATGAAGATATGGTAATCCAGACCATTAAGCACAAAAGTGTCCAAACATTTAAAATTTATCTTACCATAAAGTTTTTATATAATATGTATACTTTATTATATTTAAAATGTATGTATGAGCTCCAAATTATTAAATATAATGTTTATAAAGTTTTAATTATCTTTTTATTAGCCAAATAACCATCTAAAATATTACTTTTATAAAGTCCAAAACAAACCACGAAACGTTATACGAAATATGATTTGATGATGTTTTAACAATTATCTATTAACATATTAATAATTTCTTTAACAAAGAGAAATTGAACTATGAAGAATTAACGATTTATTAATAACGAGTTGTCATCCGCAGCTTTAGTTACCTCTGCACGTTACAGTCTTAAAATGTGAAATAGGAAAATCACGCCAGGCCGTAGGAATTTCCGAAAATCCTTTTGAATGCAGTCACATACCAAATTTCTATGTTGAAAAAGTAATTTCAGCTGTGCGTTATTTGTGTTATCTTTCAGCTCACTCAGAAATGAAAAACTTTTATGGTTGTGGATTCGACCCCAACTCGATTATATGAAATATTTATTTAAATTTATATTTCCATTTCTTCGCTCTGGTGTCGAGGCGAAGCGCCTCTAGAATTCTGCGGAAAATAAGGGAATGGAGTGTCTTAACACTAGGTTTCCTCCGTCTACCCTGCTGAGTGCGTGATACAGCGTGAAACTGTTTCTTTTTTTTTTTGAGGCCAGAGGCTCAGTTTTGAGGCCAGTCGTGGCCCAGCGGCACAAGGTGTGACTGTAAAACCGACTGGTTGTGGGTTCGATTCCCACTCGAGGAGATGAAATATTTACTTAAATTTACCGTCCGTTTACCCTGCTGAGTGCGTGATACAGCGTGAAACTGTTTCTTTTTTTTAATTTCAAGTATTTTCAAAATATAATAAAATAAAGAAAAAGACTTTATTATTGAATAATATTTTTATAATTTTTTTTTTCGAAAAGTACCTATTTTTATTAAGATACCACTTAGGCCAATTTGACAGTGACAGCTTTAATCTATTCAGGCACCTTTTTGAGTGATGGCTGTAAGAAAAATGAATAATATCACATCTAAAAAAGGAAATTCAAATGACATAGGATTAGACCTAAAAGTATATGTAAGTGCTCCATGAATTGTATTCATAAAATTATTAGAAAAAACTGGTTAAAACAATTTTATTTTTACTTCATCTCTATGTTTCAATACAAGTCTCTTTGATAACTTACTGGGAAGTCTCAGCGATTTAATTTATAAAAATTATATGAATAAACCTATTTTTTTATGTAAGTCCACATTAATTAAAATATTTAGAATTGAATGTGGTATTATTATTAATATCGATAAGCTGAGGTGTGCGTACTTTCACCTTAAATCTTATCTAAGAGAGAATATCAGTGGCGTAGCTGGGGGGGTGCGAGCGGTGCAGTCGCACCGGGCATCAAAAGGAAAGGGGCATCAAAGTCTACGATCAATTCTTCTAATTTTTTTTCAATCAAGAATCAAAAAATGTACAAGAAAAATGAGAGAATGAAAATGAAAAATACAATCTCGCTATCATGTCAATCGAACATGAACTAGTCGATAATATAGATTTTGAAAATGTGATTAATGACTTTGCTAGTCAAAAAGCGCGCAAGATCCCTTTTTAAATTTTTGCAATAATTTTTACCGAAATTTAATGTTATAACTTATATATAAGTAATTATTATAGTTCTGAAGCAATAAAAAATTATATATCTATTTTACTCCTTCTTCCTGGCATTAATCCCGGTTTTTACCAGGGTCTGCCTTCCTGCTCAACCTACTCCACTTTGCACGGTCTTTAGCGTCCTCGGTGGTTAGACCATTGGCTCTCATGTCCTGCATCACGACATCCAACCAGCGCTTCTTTGGGCGTCCGAGAGGTCTCACTCCAGGGACTGACATAGCAAGGCACTTGCATCCGACATAGTTCTTAGGCCGGCGCGTAACGTGACCAAACCATCTCAGGCGACGCTCTTGGAGCTTATCCGCTACGTCACGGACTCCAAGACTACCTCGAATGAATGTGTTGCGTATGCGGTCAGACCGCGTTACGCCGCACATCCACCTCAGCATCTTCATTTCCGTGACGTGAAGCTCCTGAGTGTGCCGAGATAGTGCTGGCCAACATTCGCTGCCGTATAAAAGAACCGGTCGGATGATGCTCTTGTATATCAGACCCTTGAGTTTGGGCGGTATCCTGCGATCGCAGACCACACCAGTGACCTCCCGCCATTTGGCCCAAGCAGCGCTTATCCGGCTATAGACATCGTGATCGATGCCTCCAGACTCGTGCATAACGGATCCAAGGTACCTGAACTTTTCCGACTTAACGGCTGGTTCAGGACCTATAAGGATAGTGCTCGAGTCCGGGCTCCCGCAGGCCATGTACTCGGTCTTCGACACATTTAGTTTAAGACCGCCGTTCTCAAGCGTACCCTTCCACAGGTTCACTTTACGCTCCAGCAT
>JAAIXJ010000325.1:424559-459337 GCA_013403705.1 Heliconius hermathena | reverse complement strand
TGCGCGTCGTTTTGCGGCGACGCCCTAGTCGTACCCAGTCTTTCCGTGGTTCGTTTCATATTATGGCGAGTTGTGGTTTTTAATGGAGCGATTGCCATCTGACCTCCAAAACCCCTATGTGGGAAGAAACCGGGGGGAGAGGAATAGGATAGATAGAAAAGGGGGAAGGATGGGTAGAAGGAGAGGGTAGGAAAAAGGAGGGATTTAAAAGAAGGGGGACACCACTTTTACGGACTGGACGGAGGTTATAACAAGTGGTGGCTTGAGGATCCGGGGTCGCGTACCCGTATGCCCAAGAACAAATATCGGGCAGATATTAGTCAGTGCACCCTCTGAATGCCGTATATATCTACTTTACTGTGTTTTGAAATCTGAAATTATTTTGACCATTTTAAAGGGCATCAAGTCCTAAGCTGCACCAGGCAGCAAATACCCTAGCTTCGCCACTGGAGAATATAAGGAGATTTTAGAAAACGTTGTCTATGAAATATAGTAACGGTAACTATAGAATTCTTATTCATTCATTGCGTTAAAATAAAGAAAACATATATATTTTTTTTAAATAAATAAATGTAACGTAACGTACGATCTCATTCATACATTTTTATTACGTAGATATATAGAAATAATAAAAAAAATAACCAAATTCCTTCATCATGAAAAGAAAAATCAATTAATTGTATCTCTAAAATAATCAGCAAAAGTCGTATATTTTTCACCTCTCAGTTCCGAATAAAGGCTGTCTCGACAGTAACGTCAATAGGATTGGGCCCTAAAGGGATTTGTTGATTTGCATCTATATTTCGCTATTGTCGCCTCCAGACCGGAAAAGGCGTATCCATATTTTATTTACTAGCAAATAATAAATTTTGATATCTTTTAATATATATAATCTAGTAATCTGATTTTTGATTTAAATAATACTTTTATTTATTTAATTGGGTGAATTAAATGGGAATTATGGGTTCCATCCCCACTCGAGGAGATGGAATATTTACTTAAATTTATATTTCTGTTTCTTCGCTCTGGTGTCGAGGCAAAGCGCGGCGTTGAGTTCTGCCACTCAACACACAACGCCTCCAGAATTCGGCAGAAAGTAGGGAACGGAGTGTCTTAACACTATGTTCCCTTTGCCTACCCTGCTGTGTTCGCATGTAGCAGGACAGGCAGAGAGAGTCTATATTTAAGACACGCCGTTTCCTACTATCCGCTAAATTTCGCCGAATTTGCGAGAGGCGAATTTCAACGCTGCGCTTTGCCTTTGCCTCGACACCAGAGTGAAGAAATGAAAATATTAAATATTTCATTTCCTCGAGTGGGAATCGAACCTACTGCCTGTCGCACTTACAGTCACACGCTTGTATCCCTGAGCCACGACTGGCATCGGGGCTTGGAAAATATACATATACTTATTTATATATTTACGTAGGTATCTTCCTTATTATATTATTACATATTTTATTTTCGTTTCTAAGTAACAACAAAATATTAATAACTTAGTTAATATTAAGTCATAATACAAAAAAAAAATAAAAATACATTAAAAACGGAGAAATAATGCATAAGTTTACGCTTTTTCAATTAGCTTACGCTCGTACAGCGCTAATGTACAGTGCAAAATATTACCATTTTAAACGTAACTAGAAAGTAGCCCACAGAGATGCTTATGAAATATTAATTACAATAATATTTCAACAATTTTCCTTTTATAAATTTCTCACATTTATCCAGACGAAACAACGTTATCTGTCGTGGGGCAATGGGTACGGCGTCTGACTGTGACCGGTGATCATTGTGTATTCTTTTCCCGGGAAATAAATTATTAACCTGTTTTTTTCTTTTTATCTTCACGCTTTATCACGGGTATGCCCTCACATAGCATGGATTCCATTAAGACAATTTCGTTTTCTCGTTTCGTCGAATTCTGGAGACATTGCACATGCTGAGAGGACTGTGAGGTACGGAACTTAACGCTGTGTCTCAATCTAATGATAAATCAATCTCTTTCTCCTCTATTCGCTAATTTAGTTTTACTACACGTGCTTATAGTAGAATTTTATGCTATAATTTACCTAATCATACTTTGAACCATCGAGTTCAATAAAATATTTACAAGGAAGTGTGGTATTTCCGGTATTTATATTAACTGTAACATTCTCTATCTACAATTAAATCTGCATTTTGAGACCAGTCGTAGTGCAGGAGCACAAAGTGTCACTGTAAAACCGAGTGGTTGTGGGTTCGATCCCCACTCGAGGAGATAAAATATTAACTTAAATTTATATTTCCATTTCTTCGCTCTGATGTCGAGGAAAGCGCGGCGTTGAGTTTAGCCAGTCAACACGCAATGCCTCCAGAATTCGACAGAAAGTGAGGAACGGAGTGTCTTAACACTAGGTTCCCTCTGCCTACCCTGCTGTGTGCGGGATACAGTGTGAAGCTGATTTATTTATTTTCTAAATAACTTTAAAAAGTTTAAATACACATTTTCCTATTAAAATAACAAAAAATATAAAATAGATATCACAAAAGATAGATGCAGACATGTTGAAATGAAATGAATGAACAATAATTTCTGCATCGATTGCTTAATAGATTGGTTGCGGAACAGGACGGACGTCTCCCGTCGTCGTACAATGAGACGCAATTTTACACTTATAACTGCTAAGTTAGAGTTTAAACGATTTATTGAATACCTTTTCTTGGAAATAAAAGTTTTTTGTATTTTTTTTTAGTTTCACGCTGTATACTTACATGGTGGGTATAGGGGATGGATAAACACTCCGTTCTCCGTTAATATACAATTTCAGAATCGGTGAAAGTCGAAAAGGGAAGAGTGATTTTACTAGACTGTAATGACTGTTATCGAGCGCTTTGAGAGGGAGAATTCTTCTCAGTTAAACTTAGTAATTTTACTACATTTATCACATTTTTTTACATTTAAAACAAAAATATCATGTACTCACTTTGTAAATCAAAAATACGAGTTTTATTCGGATTATATTAAGTTGTTTGCTCGTCTGTTCGCGTAAGCCGTCTTGGAGAGACGCTCAAACTCATGGCATTAAGACTTAGCACGCACTCAACATGTATGAAGCCTTTAATTATACCGCCTTCCCTTAAATCTTAGCATAAATTCACGTCTTTTAGTATGTAATTTAAGATGAAGTTTAAATATTTAAGTACGTGGGAAAAAAAAGAATATTTAGGATGGTATCGTAAAAATAGAGGCCAACGTGGCGCAGGGTCAAAAATGTGTGACTAGAAGCGCAAATGCGACTGGTTGTGGGTTCGATCCCCACTCAAATAATTATTTAAAAATATCGACAGGGAACAAAATAATATTTAACTGTGCACACTTTAACCTCTTATTTAATTTCATATATCCCACGTAAACATTATAATCATAAATCAACATTAATTATATGCTAATGTTACTTCGAGCAAAGAGGCAAAGAAAAATATTGCCATTACAAAATTTTTTACACTTAATAAATAAAACAAAGAAGATAAATAATTCACAGAAAAATAGATTTATCTGAATCATAGTTATAATCATTTATCATTGTACTAACAAGCACTTTATTTACTTTAGACGTCGACGACGAGAGTAAATTTCCACTTCAAATATATTCGTCGGTTACTAATGAGGCTATAAAGTAATAATAATATTATTCTCAGCTTCACGCGGTATCCCGCACACAGCAGGGCAGACAGAGGGAACCTAGTGCTAAGACACTCCGTTCCCCACTTTCTGCCGAATTCTGGAGGCATTGCGTGTTGAGTTGTCGCTTAACCTCGACACCAGAGCGAAGAAATGAAAATATAAATGTAAATAAATATTTCATCTCCTCGAGTGGGGATCGAACCCACAACTAGTCGATTACAGTCACACTTTGTGCTGCTGCGCCACGACTGGCCTCTTCTCTTCTTCTCACTTTTAAATTAATAATATCGTTTTGTAACGGAAAACGAAGTTCCGTCAAATGTATGTACGATTGTACATACATTTGTAATATGTACATATTGTACATTAACTGTTTATTTCATATTTGTGTACGTTTTAAGTTTTTCGAGTACCTACATGGGCGGGGCAACTTTGTTTTGTTATTCAAAACACTATTTATTTTGATATTCATAAATCTTCGTAGTTCACAGACAAAGGTTAGAAGGTATATAGATTTTTTACTCAGTTTTCCGCATACAGCAGGAAACTGTAAGAGAGCAATAAGCAGAGAAAATCTAGTGACAACACATTTCGTTCTCTTCGTTCCGTTCTTTTATTTTGTAGCAGAACTCAACGACATACCCACTTTGTTTTAGCAAGATAGGAAAACGAACATAATTCATTCCCTCGAGGGGGAATCCAAAACCATCACGTTTTACATTCATTCCTTATGCCACTGCGCTACAATGGCTTCATATATTGTTTTTGCGTCGCGCTATATCTACGTGCTAGGCAGAGGAAACCTGGGAACCTAGTACGCAGAGACTCCATTACTCCTTACGACACTTTCGTTCTCCCCTTTCTGCCAAATTATTGAGGCATTGCGAGTTGAGTGGTGGAACTCAACGCTTCGTTACCAGAACGAGGAAATAATAACATTGAATATTTCATTCCCCCAGTGGGAATCGAACCCTCTCATTACGTTTACAATCGCACGCTTGTACCCTTACACCTGACCACTTTGTATAGAAAATACATACTCATACAATTATAAACTTCGTATTTAACACATAATTTATTTGAATTTTTAATTTGAATTTACTATATCTATCTATTGAATTACTGTTTTTCTGTTTAGGGAAATTTCTGAAAATACCTTAGGGATGAGTTGTATGGACAATAACCATTAATTTGAACTTATTAGGTCAGAGTTAGCCAAGTCACGTCAGTAAGTTCAATCAAGCACATCTATTTTACCATTTAAAAAATCGTAGTTGGTTTTACAACTAAATTTATATAGAAAATATAACGTTACATTTAGCTTTAGATAGTTCGTCTCAAAGGACTTCTCCTCGGATATACTCGTACATACGTGTACGCTACAGACTCTGTACGATTGTACATAGTAAAGCGGTGCAGTCGCTAGCCACAAGCATTTTCATATTTCGTCAGCGCATCGATGCACGAAAAGGCGAGTCGGGATAGAAATTCTATTTTGGCATCATTATTTTCAAGTGGTTGGCGTTTTGTAGAGTCCTCTATTTCGTTCCCGATAGCTCTGTGTAACATTACGACGAAATAAATTCACTATTGAAATGTCTAAATCTGAGAGCGTTTGTAAGATCAGATGGGTTTTTCATAAAGCTAAAATAATATTTAATTATAGTTTTAAGTGTATTTTTTTGTATAATATTTTTATGGGCTACAATAATAAAGTAGGTACTTGGGGATTTCAATGATTTGTTTTTACATTATATTTTATTATTTCTTTCTACAGTCAGAAATGTTAATTAAACACAAAATGAAAAGTCGCAGTGTCTGACTGTCAATGCGATGGTTGTGGGATCGAGTTGTGCCAGGGGGAAGGATAATATTTAAATTATTCTCAATTTTTTTGCTTTGGTGAAAAAGCGCGGCTTTGAGCTCCACCACTGAAATATTTAAAAAATTGCTCGAAAATGGGAAACCAGCTTTGACACTAAGTTTTTTTTGGTTACCATGCTATGTGGGAAAAGGTGTGAAGCTTGCTTTGTTTTACAGAATCTTAATTTGTTTTCTAATCTCGTAGGATAAAGTAAAATATGTCATACAAACGTAAATGACAACTTTTACATACATGCAGTTATCTTAATTACCTAACAATAATTCTGGAAAAGAGAACCTAAAGCTTTATTGGTCCAGATGGAAGAACACGTTAATTATATGTAGAAATACTCCGTATAAAACCTGCAGTTAAACACATTATGTTCATTCGGCGTGTTCTAATTGCGCGGCTTTTAAAGCAAATTGTTTTTAGGGTTCCGAATCTTCTAAGCAAAAAAGGAGCCCTTAAGATTACTTTGTTGTCCTTCCGTCCGTCTGTCTTTCTGTCTGTCTGTCAAGAGCTTTTATCTCAGGATCGCTTGAAGATATCGAGTAAAAATTCAAACTATTATTCAAATTTACGGTTCCTTTATTTCCTGAATTCAATTCAGATCTATGGTATATACATTGGCTTAAAATAAAAAATATGGCCGCAAATTATAATATATTATTAAAACGCGCATTTCGATACTATAAAGGGAATCAAACTTAATAGGTACCCTATTAAGTTTGATTCCCTTTATATTATTCCGGTTGACCTAGAATTATAATATGAAATTTGGCAACTAACATCAAGAGGTAGCACAAATTTAGGAAAATATCTGAATTTGATATTAAAGCCGTAAATTTCAGAAATAGCTTAAGACTTCCACTTTTTGTACGGAACGCTCGGTGGGCGAGCCCAACGCGCATTTGAACAGAGCCTTTGGGCTTCGTTCGCTACAGTCTCTGCATATACCCTTCACCTCGTCCACTGTTCTCAACCACTTCATACATACCTTTGGGGATCCTATATGACATTTTTATATGACCTTAATATCAAAGATACTTTGTTTTCGAAGGTCAACCAAGGCCTCCACCTGCCTTTACTATTATGTTAATATATGTTTATTATATCATATCTAAAAAATAATTTTTAAAATCTTTTACGTAACCAAATTTTAGTTAAGGTTAAACATACTATTATAAATCTCTTAATCTCTATATATAATAAGACAGTAAAAATATTTTGTCTGTACATTTAGTAATTTTGACTGAAATGGATAGAGGGACACTTAAAAAGAATAATAGAAAGCAAAAAGATTTTTTTTGAATTGCCTGTCTGTCTGTCTGTCTGTCTGTCGACATATTTTTGTCCGCATTTTTCTCTGAAAGTACTGAACCGATTTACTTGAAAATTTCACCAATTGCTTTGTTTTAACTCAACTTAACTACTAAAGTTTAGTTCATCAAAATCGGTTCATTAAAAAAAAAGTTATCGTCATTTGAAAGAAGTCGTAATTAATTCAACACAGAGATAAAGAACGATCTTGAAAGAAATATCAAGTAAATACAAAGATTTTTTGGTTGGTTCGTTCATATAATATATGTAACTAATTTAAAAACTGTACAGGAGTTAATATGCAATTATTACAGTTATTTTACAAAGAATATTATGAATCCTTCAAATCAATAATTTAACATTTAAGGCTGTTTCTGAATGAGTAAATTAAATTATTCACTGACATCAGCACATTTAACAGAGTATATTATATAGGTAAAAAGAACATAAAGTTACAAAAATATATACGTGTAATAAATAATTAGCTTTATGTATATTTTATAAATATCAAATATCAACAATTGTCGTATTTTTTATTTAAAACAATCAAAAATTCTTTGACGATAATGTCGTAAAAAATCATATTAGAAGTCATTAAAGTTGTCAATCAATTCTGCTTATTAAATCAATACTCATGTATTTTAAGCGGGCGAAGCCGTGGGCGAGCCGCTAGTAATGCATAAAATTATAGTAAGCTTTCAGATTATAAAAAACGGGAAAGAATATAGAAATGTAATAAAAATCCTGGCATATTTATTGATCTGTCTAGTTTTCAACTAGCATCACTCTAAAACTTATATAAACCATATATGTATAACAAAAAGTAGAAATTAAAAAAAAAACTGTTATAAACATAGTTAAAATGTAATAAATTCAAATAAATAGGCGAAACAGCGACAATTCAAGCCTCGTGTTATGAGATATGTATTCGTACGCGTGGAAATAATGCACTAAATCGTTTTTATTGCGTATAACGTGTGTGCACCCTCCTCAATTTAAGGGTTGGAAAGAATTTGCATATGAAAAATATATGTGATATTTAGAAAATAATATAGTTAGAAAGGAATTTGCCGTTTGTAAAACATACATACATACATACATAAATACATACATACAAAATATATTATAGTAAAAGTAAATCTCCTTGAATATTTTTGTATTTAATAAAGGACATGTCACTGTCAATAAAGTATAATTGGAATTGCATTTGAAGGCTCATAATTAATTTTTTATTAGATTATTGCGCAAATATTATATCATTCGTTTATTTATAGTTTTTGAATAATTTGTATATTACGAATGAAACTACGATGTGAGTGTAGAATCTTTAAACTTCTCTTTTTTTTTAAAGAAATTTTGGGCCGTATCGTTACAGAAGGCAAAAATCTGATGATGAATAAAACCTTTTTTATTATTTTTAAAGATTTTACCATGTTTACGTCAGCCAAAATTGTATTTTTTTTTATTATTCTATATGAATAATAATATAATAAAAGAATTAAATTTTATTGGTGAAACCACCAGTGTCGTGGCACATGGGAACAGACGTGCGACTGTAAACGCGACAGGTAGTGCGTTCAATGTCCAGTCGAAGAAACGAAATATTTAATATTATCATTTCTTCGCTATGGTAGCGAGAGAAAGCTCGGCGTTTAGTTCTGCAACTCAACACGCAATACCTCCAGAATTCGGCGGAAAATGAGAAATAGAAGTGTCTATATGGAAATGAAGTGTAGGTGTTTACTAGGTTCCCAGGGTCCCTCTGCCTACCCTGCTAAGTGGGGGATACAGCGTGAAGCTGAAAATCTAAATTTTATAATCGTAAAACATACTCGTATATTATTAATAATAATTCCATTTACATTTCTCAAACTTTATATTCAACATTCCGTAGCACATTCCAAAAATCTATTACGAACTTCGTGCTTACATCTGAATAAACAGAATTTCATTAGGACAGCTCGTGCTTTGTGTACTAATTCCCTCATATCATAGGGGCTTTTTGTTACAACCAAGTGACAGACGAGCAGGACAGCTGCTGAGCTTCCCGTAACAAATAAATTATAAAATAACGCTTTAGTATTATCTAAAATATTATTTTGAGGCCAGTTGTGGCGCAGCGGCACAAAGTGTGACTGCAAAACCAATTCGTTATGGGTTCGATCCCCACTCGAAGAGATGAAATATTTACTTAAATTATATTTTCATTTCTTCGCTCTTTTGTCGAGGCAAAGCGTGGCGTTGAGTTCTGCCACTCAACACGCAATGCCTCCAGAATCCGGCAGAAAGTGTGGAACGAAGTGTCTTAACACTAGGTTCCCTCTGCCTACCCTAGTGTGTACGGGATACAGCGTGAAGCCGATTTATTTAAAATATTATTCTGAAAAAGAAAAATAGATATTTTATGAGCTCTTTTGGCTCGGCAAAATAAGCATCTGACTGTGACGAGATGGCAGTGGGTTCGATTCCCATTTAGGTGAATGAATAATTCTAATTTTCCCACCCTGGCCCAAATTAAATAAAGCGCGGCATCGAATTCGTCTCGAACTCAGATGAAAAGTAAAGAATGGAGTATCATGACACATTCTCTCTGCCTACGTTGCTGTGCGAGATAATGTGTAAGATCTATAAAAAAATCTTCCATATACTTATAACAGGTGTATTTCTACTAGAAAAAGAGTCGAGTAGAAAAAATTACATATTCTAGATATTCTTCCTGAAAATGAATATATTGTAAAGTCTATAATTTAATTTCCTGCCAATATTTTATATGAAATAAACAATTAACGATATTGGAAATATTTTTTGTACTATAATTTCATATACAACTCTTAATATATTCAATGCTGGGTTTGCGATTTTAAAATATTGAAAGCGATTCTATAAATTATTTCATTTTACTGTTTATGAAAATTTAAACCGTGTCAGTTCATGAATAAAATAAAATTGTAACAGATTTACGGATTATTGTAAAAATTTAATTATAAAGTCGTTATTGCAAGGATATTTTTTTCTATTAATATAATAATATATTTATATACATTGGGGGTCCAAGATGGAAGGCTTGCACGCAGCGACCCCTGCCAGCCCTTACGAGGGCTGCAACGTTCCATCCGCCACGTGCACCTCGAGAGAGCGCACTGATAGGGCGTCCCCCCAAGGCGACGCGCACCAGTGCGTCCCCGCTGGTGTGTCAAGTGGCGACGAATGCGGCGTTGGGGACCGCCACCCAACACGCCATGTCCGGAACGGCGGGAGGTGGAGGACGGAGCTACAAATAGCTACGTGGAATGTAAGAGGAGGGATGGAAGAAAAGATGAATGAATTATTAGATGTGATGGATGACAGAGATTTGGATGTCGTTTGTGTGACAGAGACCAAGCGAAAGGGCAATGACACGACCGATTTGCCAGGCAGCCGGGTCGCTTTCTGGGCCGGCGTACCAGAAAGCGAGCGGGGCTGTCAAGGTGTAGGTGTGTTATTGTCCTCTCGATTGGTTAGTGCAGCGGTTGAATACAAGGCGATCAACCCGAGACTGCTTTGGGTTCGCTTCAAGCTGGGGTTAACAAGAGTATTCTTGTTAGTGGCGTATGCGCCAGTATCCTCAGCTCTATTAAGCGAACTCGAGGAGTTTTGGGAGAGTGTCAGGGATGTTCTAGGTAGCGTTAGAGGGAATGAAAAATTAATAATATGTGGCGATTTGAACGGATGGGTCGGAACTGCGCGAAGCGGTTACGAGGGAGTGTTAGGTCAGTATGGTGACAAGAGAATAAATGAGGCTGGAAAGCTTATATTGGAAATTTGCAAGGAAAGGAATTTGTTTGTGGCAAACACTATGTTTGACCACAAACAAATTCACATGTATACATGGGAGCGAACGGAAGGGAAAAGTATGATTGATTTATTCCTAGTGGATCAGCGTATTCGAAGCCAAGTCATGGACACACGAGTGTTTAGGGGTTCTGATCTGGGAACAGACCACTATCTAGTCGTTGCTAGAATAAGGGGTCTGTTCGCGGGTTGGCGCAGCTACACGAGGTGTCCAGACTTGGAGTCGAATTACCGCATAAGAAGCTGGAAGCTTCAAGATCCACCGACTAGAAAGGAATATCAAGAAAGAGTTTCCAAAAAGCTAGACAGCAGTGAATCTGGAAATGGAAATATTGAAGTATGCTGGCAGAACCTTAGGGATTGTATGAAGGAAGCAGCGATAGAGGTATGTGGTAAAGGTAAAAGGGGCTTTAGCAAAAAGCGTGATGAATGGTGGGATGATGAAGTGCAAGATGCAGTAGAAAGAAAGAAGAAGGCATGGCAGGATTATAAAGCCTCTGGTAAAGATAAAAGTATGAGAGAGATAAAAAAGAAAGAGTATAAGCTGCAAAAGCACCAGACGAAAGTACTGATCAAGATGAAGCGTGAAAAGGCAGAGAATGAAAGAGATGAAAGGTTAACGAACAACTTCAAGGAAAATACGAAGCTTTTCTGGAGAGAAGTTAGTGTTTCTCGAGGTTGCTCGTTAGCCTGTAGAATGAAAGGGGTGCTTTCGAAGGACGGTGAAATTCTAACAGAACAACCACACGTTTTGCAGCGATGGGCGGAATTTTACAAGGAGATGTATGAATGTGATGACGCCTCAGTCTCAAGTAGCAGCGAAACGCTGAGTCTTGATGTAGCTGATGGCGAAATCAGTGTAAAAGAAGTTGAGAGTGCAATACGAAGTTTGAAATGTGGTAAGTCAGCGGGAGCAGATGGAGTTACTGCCGAGATGATCAAATATGGTGGGCCACGCGTCTTGGACTTGTTCTGGTTTTTGTGCAATTTATGCTGGAAATCAGGGGAGGTCCCAGACGATTGGCGAGGTGCAGTCATCGTGCCTTTGTATAAAGGCAAAGGTTCACAGATAGACTGCGCAAGCCATAGGGCTATCAGTTTGATTAGCTTAGGTAGTAAAGTTTATGCTAAAGTTTTAGCGAGAAGAATGCAAGAGAGATCTGAAAGGCTGTTGTGGGAGGCCCAAGGAGGCTTTAGACCTGGAAGAGGGTGTATGGATCAGATCTTTTCCCTCCGCATGATCACGGAAAAATTTTTGGCCGTTAACCAAAAAGTTTTCTGTGCTTTTGTGGACTTGGAAAAGGCGTTTGACAGAGTTGTAAGAGCGAAATTATGGGAGATACTACCCCGGTACAATGTGAGCGGACCCTTGCTGCAGGCTGTAAAGTCTCTTTACAGAGATCACTCAGCCTGCGTGCGAGTAGGAGCTGGCATGTCGCCCTGGTTTGACATCCGATCGGGTGTTAAACAAGGTTGCGCCATGTCAGCTTGGTTGTTCAATTTGTATTTGGATAGCTGTCTCCAAGGAGTGAAACAAAGTGATATGGGAGTGAAAGTAGGTGACCTGAATGTGAATTGCCTGCTGTACGCAGATGATGCAGTGCTTATTGCATCATCAGAATGCGAGTTGCAGGCATTGGTCACCACTCTGAAAGAAGGGTGTGAATATAATGGTCTAAGCCTCAATGTGAATAAGACAAAGGTTCTGATTTTTGAAAGAGATGAAGAAAGGACGGAATGCAAGATCAGTGTAAATGGTAAGATATTAGAACAAGTGAATGAAGTGGTATACTTGGGAAGTATGTTCAGTAGAGATGGAAGATACGAGATGGATGTGGAAAGGCGTATTGCTGCCGGTAACAAGGTTAACGGAGCCTTAGCTGCATTGATGAGACGGCGAAACGTCAGCACAGCTGCGCGTTTGGCCGTACACAATGCAGTTTTGGTACCGACTCTGTTATACGGCAGCGAAACGTGGGTATTACAGAAGAAGAATGAAAGAAAGATGAATGCTGTGGAGATGCGATCTCTTCGTAGGATATGCGGAGTCAGCTTAGCTGATCGAATCCGCAATGAAGAGGTACACAGAATGGCAGGTACTAGCGAGGATGTCACAGTGAGAATGAAGAAGAACGTGCTCAGCTGGTTTGGGCACGTCGAACGAATGAGTGATGAAAGAATGGCAAAAAAGATTTATGATGGAAAAGTGAGCGGTAAGAGAGGTAGGGGGAGACCTCGGTTGACCTTCGAAAACACAGTATCAAAGATACTGGAGGAAGGTCACGTAAAAAGCATGAGGACCCCCCGAAGGGCATGTATGAAGAGGTTGATGACAGTGGACGAGGCGAAAGAGGTATGTAGAGACCGTAGCGTTTGGCGCTCCGTTCTCTCTGACTACCCCGCAAGGGATAAAGCGTGAAGCTAAGTTAAGTTAAGTTAAGTTTTTATATACATATAATACTGTAGGCCAGTTGAGGCCAGTCGTGACGTGTTGGTAAGACACTCCGTTCCCCACTTTCCGCCGAGTTCTGGAGGCATTACGTGTTGAGTGGCGGAACTGAACGCCGCGCTTTCCCTCGACACCAGAGCGAAGAAAATGAAGATAAAAATGTAAATAAATATTTCATTTCCTCGAGTGAGATCGAACCACAAACAGTCGATTTTACAGTCACACTTTGTGCCCCTGCACCACGACGGCCTATTTATATTTATTTAGCGTTACATTAAATACGAGTGAATAAACTACATAATATGTCGAAAGGTCAGTGAAGGGGCGTAAAGCGGACACTCTCTGGATGCAAATAATATTTTATGAGTCATCGGAAAACGCTTGCCGATAATATTATACATTCCGATACGTCAAATTTTATGTTAATAGTCTTTAATATGTATATAAATTGGACAGGTTTTGACTTTTATTGTGATAATAAATTATATTATTAACAATAGTATATTGTATAGAGCTTTATATATAGTTTTATATTATATTTATTGGGTGAAAAATGTGACTATTTGTGCCTTTAAAAAGCGCAGAACTGGAGTATTTACACATAAAATAGAATATAATGTATTTCGTTACAAATATTGTATTTTGTTAAACCAAACTATTTGCAATATTATAGTTTCTCCCTAAGTTAAATTTGAACTCATTACATACAGACACTAATATTTTAGATAAGAAGGATTGTACCTATTTTATTTTTCGTTACATAGTAGGTATCGAGTGACCAACATAAACAGTATCAAAACACGCTTAAAAATATTAAAAATGCATTTTCTCCCATTTATATGTATATGAAAAGTAACATCCCTTATATGACCACGCAAGGGCGCGCGGCAATAAGAAACGAGTTCATTGAAATTCAAGACAAACATTTTGTGGGATCCTTCAATTGATGTATTATCTGTGATTTGTTCACGTATACTTTTGTTTTCACAAATTCCCATACTAAAATACTACTCAAAAAAGTATAAAAAAGAAATAATTAATTTCAGCAGGAAATGTGACATTTCCATTATTTTATAATCAGTAAGCTTGTTTATATAGTAAATAACAATCAGTTATCTTTTGCTCCACGGCAAAAATAAACATTAAATAACGATAATAACCATACTAAACTGATCAGGATACTAAAGAGAAAGTTTTCAAATAACAAACTAGAAAAACCACGGCTGCTGCCACAGGTTGTAATGGCGCCAAATTAGAATACGTCCCTACTTCCTGGATATTCTATATTTGAAGACCCTATATTCGGAGAATGTACGATGCAACGCTTCATAAAGTTATTTTCTGCGAAAATATTACAGAATGACATTTTTGTGAATGAGATATTTAGTAAAAGTTTCAGAATTTTAACGTTACTAAAGGAGTACGCTTTGTTCCAGATGGAATTTGTCTGATGATGCTCGATTATTGAGTTTAAATGTCACTCACAATAATATAGTTCATATTTATAATATAAATGTTTGCCTTTTCCCATAAACTATCGATATTAAATCATACTAATATTATAAATGAATATTAGTATGATTTAATGAATAATGAATGAATGTTAAATTGTTTGTTACGCTTTCACGCCAAAACTATTCAACCGATTATCATGAAATAATAATATTTTTTCATTATTATTCTTTAACTATAATATTAAAATAAGTTTAAGCGAGCGAAGTCGCGTTTTAATCTCTAGTATTTGTACAAAAAAGTGAAACTTGATATGACGAAACCGATAGTAGAAATCAATTCAGTAGAACCAAAAACATGCAATTATGAAGCATAATTATTTTTAATAGGTTTTGTGGGAATCGCAGTAACTAGACAATTTACATTTTGCGTGGCTGAATAAAACTACATTATTTTCTTTAACTAAACTAGAATTATGTATGATTTTGGAAAATATAAGTTTTATTCTTCGTACAATGCCGAATTGTGCGAAATGGACCGAAAAACAGTATACTATTAGGTAGAAATATATATTATATGTATATTGCTGCCTCAGTATGTTCGCTTAATAATAATAATACTGTGTTTTTTTATTTTTAAGTGTGTTTATTTTTATTTTTAATATATCTACTAGATCCTAAGATATTTAAGTTTTTAGTCTCGTGTATTTCGCTCGGTGCTGTAACTTCCACACTCCTGACATACAAGTTGAAGTTTGTGTTGAAAAATTTTTCTAAATGTTGAATCAATCAAATGTTGATTGATTTAGAAAGCTGTCATCTTAGTTTAAGAATTTCATATGAAATTGTTATGTCATATATGTTATGTTATAATTTTTAAACTCAGTCATGTCAGTCGTCATGACAACTTCCTAAAGTACTCAATGACCATTATATTTTGATTAGTAGAAATATATTTATATAAAATAGGTATAGAAAGGTATTATATAATAGATATAGAAATAGGTATCTTTCCTTTCCTATTTTACCTTTCTTTTCCTATTTTATTTTTATTTCTATCTATCAACGTATAATGATTGTTGAGTACTTACTGTAAGAGTAGCGCGTTGAGATATAACGTAGCGCGTATATTAGAAAAAGCAAAATTAAAATTATCGAAACTTTACAATTATGAAGTTAAATTAAATGAAAAAATAATCATAAAGAGAGCCAGACATATATTGAATGACATTCGAAACGTCTTGGTTAAATGATTGTTGATATATATATATATATATATATATATATATATATATATATATATATATATATATATATNACCCAAGTCAATAATTTAACATTTAAGGCTGTTTCTGAAGCAGTAAATTAAATTATTAACTGACATCAGCACATTTAACAGAGTTTTAAAAAACATAACATAGGTAAAAAGAACGTAATGTTACAAAAATATATACATATAATAAATAATTAGCTTTATGTATATTTTATGAATATCAAATATCAACATTGGTCGTATTTTTTAGTTCGAAACAATCAAAAATTCTTATAGAAATTACGATAATGTCGTAAAAAAATCATATTAGAATATTTCTTAGAATATTATTATTTAGAAGTCATTATAGTTGTCAATCAATTCTGCTTATTAAATCAATAATTATGTATTTTAAGCGGGCGAAGCCGTGGGCTAGCCGCTAGTATTAAATATGTAAAAATCTTTTATTAAATTAATATTTAACCTAGTACATAATCGTCGAACTCAACATTTTATAGTATAACCAACACCTTTATTTACGCACTTAGCACCCCGTTACATCACCCCGGTGGTCTAGACGCGCATCTATTGAAAAACATGGGGAATACCTGTCAGATGTATGGAAAACGAATCATTTTACGATTTGCCTTGCTTTGGATATGCTTACGCTACTTGATTCTATGAAATATGGTTTTCGCTTGCTATTTCAGTACACATTTACATATTTCAAAATATTTTATATAGAAAAAAATAAGATAAATAACTAAATATATTTATATAAACATACCAATTTATTATCCTTTTAACAAAACCGCCTAAAACTAAAATATGTCACAAAAAGATTAAACCTCTGGGCGTGCAAATGTCCTAGCGGGCGGAAATAGAGCAAAATTGGATGTCGCGTCCGGGAGATACTACTGCGATGTAAAGCTACGAAAAGTCTGTATTTCTGTATGTCCGGGCTAATTACCGGAACAGCTGGACTAATTTTTATGAAACTTTGAAAATAGTAGTATGGATTTATGAATTCGACGTAATCGTGATAAAGAATAAATTGTTGTTGTAAATTATAGAAATAGACTTAATCAGAAACAAACGGAGTGTCTTAAAACGTACTGTTAGGTCCGTTTCCCACTTTTTGCCGAATTCTGGAAGCTTACGTGTTAAGTGGCAGAGCTCAACGCCGCGCTTTGACACTAGAGCAAAGAAATATAATATAAATTTTAAGAAAGATTAAATTTTCTCGAGTGGGGATCGAACCCACAACTATTCGCGTTTACAGTCACACACTGTGCCTGTGGCCCCAGACTGGCCTGAGTTATTCAAAAACGATTATAAAATAAAAAATAATCGTAAACAAACCGTTCCATAAAATTAAATTAATAATAATGAAGTACATAATAAGCACCTAATCAATAAGTAAATATAGCAAAAACAATACTTATAAATATTTACAAAATTTCTTTTGTAAATATTAAATATAGAAAACACAAAATAAGGCTTAAACCGACATACTACAGTTTAAATAAAGAACCAATATGAGAGTCTGTAAATCTTATATTATCCTTATGAGCACTCCAAGTCGTTCCTCGAATCCTCGATATTACGTCGATAAACTACTTTTGTCGTTTATAGCAATATTGTAAAAAGGTACAAATATATGTAAGAGTTTGTATAATCTAGTTTTTATACCATAATTTGTCATAAAAACCATAAGAATTTTTTCTTTGCTTTCCTATAGGAATTAGATTTGTTATCTCCATTTGGTTTTTTTTTTCATTAAATTGTAATACTATTCTTTTGAAAATATTCAAGAAAATAGAGCAGAGAGAGATAGCATAGATTTTTCGACTTAGTTTCGTCAGAGATTATAGATTTTTATATATAGTGAGTAAAAAAATAAAAAATAAAAAAATTCGCTTCACGCTGTATCCCGCACACAGCAGGGTAGGTAGAGGGAACCTAGTGTTAAGACACTCCGTTCCCCACTTTCTGCCGAATTCTGGAGGCATTGCGTGTTGAGTGGCAGAACTCAACGCCGCGCTTAACCTCGACACCAGAAGAAAATGGAATATAAATTTAAGTAAATATTTCATCTCTTCGAGTGGGGATCGAACCCACAACCAGTCGGTATTGCAGTCACACCTCGTGCCGCTGCGCCACGACCGGCCTCAATATATATAGTGAGTAAAGACTTTGTTATTCTGTCTCTAAAGTAATTCTTATTAAATCTTTTTTTTTGTCAGTGGAAAGATAATAAAATGATGATATAAACTGTATTAAGGAAAAAAACTCAGACGAGCCACGAAAATATTTTAGATAAAGCCACAGTCATAAAAAATCATGAAATTCCAATTATTGTCATTGGCATTTGAACGAAAACACGATCACAAAAATTAAGAATAATTTTATTATAAAGGAATTGAAGTTCCGAAATGATTCCTGGGGCGACCCTATTTAGAATTTTGTAAGTTGACGTGAGGAAATTCCTAATTAAAAAATTAATAATAGCGCAGGGGCACCGACAGGCTAACTGAAAGACACAGGAAAGGAAATGAAATATTTAATATTTTCACATTTCCTCACTCTGTTAACAAAAAGCGTGGCGTTGAGTTTCGCCACTCAACACGCAATGCCTCCAGAATTCGTCAATCTTAATCTAAGGTTCCCTGTACCTGTCATGTGTGCGATACAGTATGAAACTAAAAAACTCAGACAAGCGTGAGTTAGGCTCGCTCACCGGGGGGTCCGTACAAAAATTGGGGGTCTAGAGTTTTTTCTTAAATTCAAGCATAGCTTAGCCAGAGCTCTTTTATCTGATACCTCACTTGAACTAGTGGCTTTAATATCAAATTTTGCCCCCCTTATAAGGCTTTTATTTTTGATTTAACCTCAACCTTTTCAGATTTTTTCCTGAACTAGTATTACCTGTCTCAACCGAAAGTACCCTATTAATTTTGATTCCCTTTATATTCTCGAAATAAGTGTTTTTTTGCGATATAAACAGACACATATTTTTCCAAGTAAATGTAGAAATACATTTTTTTGTACATTATGGGGCCGTAAATATGAGTATATGCTTTAAATTTCAACTCAATATCTCCAAGCGTTCCTGAGATAGAGGCTCTTGACAGACAGGTAGACACACAGAAAGACAGACAAAAAAGTAATCTTATGAGAGTTCCTTTTGCTTTAAAAGGTGCGGAACCCTAAAAATCTATAAAATCAACCGTGTGTCATCAAAATACCAGCCAGTGACAATTGAAAGTTATACGCACAGCTAAAATATCTTTTCATTACATTTTACTTCTTAAATAGACACAGAATCAGGATTTCTTTCTTTTAAAACTTATATGTAACAAGGGACGTAAAAAAGTTCACGATAATCAACTCACTTTCCCCTCAATCAAACTGCTACAGAAGTGGAACTTAGTGAGAACTTTTAAAAACCAGGCCATGGGTAAGACTTACCTTGTTTCATCATTTGAATTTCAAAGATCTAACAAGTTGAAGAGTGAATTTGTTTGACTTGATGTAGAGAACGACAACAATAATGTAGTTAGCGTTATTTTTTCTGGAATTTACATCGATTTCGATTTGTTGCATACATATATATATACATACATAGCGATATGGAAATATGGATGTGATCAATTTAATTATATGGATTCCTTTAGTGGTCATCAAGCCGCCGCTCAGCCCTACTGAAAACTTATGGTTATGTTTACTTAGGGTTATGTTGTTTATAATATATATTTGTCTATCTTATAAGCATAAGAAAATTAATCGTATTTGACATCACTTAGATATTTTTAACTGGCTTTTACCTATGGCTTCAACACCGTAGTCAAAATTAAATGACCTAGAGTTTTATATGACACATAAAACAATCTATGTGCCCCTGGTATCTCCTACCGCTGGTACAGTAGATTATATTGAAAGAGTTAAGTTGATGTAATAGCCTATCCAACACAAAAGTGTTTTTATAAATTTAAACCAGTAGTTCCTGAGATTGGCGCGTTTAACCAAAAATCTCTTCAGCTCAGATAAGTATAGAAGTATAGACGAATTAGCTTCTAATACGAAAATTTATGCCAAAGTTTAAACAGAAGCGATATTGCGGAGTTATCAAATACGAACTTGACAACGACTCTGAACTTTTGACTATAAGACTAGTCATAACAACTGTTTATGTTCTTTAGAGCCCTTTGGCAAGTAGGAAGCAATGAAACTGTAATTATTCAATAATGTCTTTTATATAACCGACTCTATTGACATTCAAATAAAGTACTTTTTTCGATGATCTTCCCGAGGAAAGCACCAAAGTGAAGGAAAGGAGTTGTCTTGGATTCGTCCTTAATTGATTGTATCTTTCAAACGTAGTCTTATATTTGGATCAACTTTAATAGAAGTTTCAATTTCGTTGCTTATTGCTTTCATTTTATATTAAACACTTCTTAAAACTTAGCCTTGTAAGGCGAGACTTGCCACTTGGAAATAAATACTATAAAATGTTTTAGCCATCATTTTATTTCTTAACTAAAATATTTATGTGTTATGCTAACGGATTTAAAGTACTTTTTTTACAGATCTTTAACATAATTTTTTTAATTAGAAAAAAATGTATAATTTTCTAGCTGTCGACTCATTATATATGAAAACCCACAACAAGTGATTAATTATATCTTGTTCAATTTGATATACTCCAACTGAAACCGTAACTGTCATTAAAAAGCTAAACTCTCTTTTCCATGCTAAAAGCAAACAAAATTCGATTTTTCCTTTCAGAATCCACATAAAGAACTAACGTTCGTACTGGTTCGGTAAAAAAAACTGTAAACTTTTTACGAGTCTCTAAGCCCTTTGCACTCGGGCTAATATTAGTGCTGACTTTTTATTGGTTTTCGTGGTCAGAACTTACTTGGAATCTGTATGAAGATTAATAGTTACTGATTTGTGGAAAATTTTGGATTTTTTTTACAGTATTTTAGTAAAATGTGAGGTTTAGTGAAGTATGCTGCTTTGTCCAAAAATATTTAAAGAGTTGTAGCTTTTACATTGATAACAGCAACTGTTGATAACTGCCTTCCGAGCCACTGGTATCTTTATGTATTATATATTCGGCGATTCTCATTCTCTCAAAGTACATACTTGCAAAAGTTGAATGAAATAAAGAAAATTTTAAAAGGTAATGAAGTTGTCAAAAATCTTATTAAATACTGCTCTTCACTGTCCATCTATTTAGGTATCGCGTAAATGTGATTACAAATAGAAAAATGCTAAGTAGAAATCTATTAATATAAATGAGTGGCCCGAAAAGCTCTTTTTCAAAATAATAAATATAAAATGAACCCGGTCGTGGCGCAGCGGCACGAGGTGTGACTGTAAAACCGACTGGTTGTGGGTTCGATCCCCACTCGAAAAGATGAAATATTTACTTAAATTTATATTTCCATTTCTTCGCTCTGGTGTCGAGGTTAAGCGCGGCGTTGAGTTCTGCCACTCAACACGCAATGCCTCCAGAATTCGGCAGAAAGTGGGGAACGGAGTGTCTTAACACTAGGTTCCCTCTGCCTACCCTGCTGTGTGCGGGATACAGCGTGAAGCTAATTTTTTTTTTTTTTTAAAATGAACCCGAAATTCGAATATCCGAAAGGAGGATATTCGAATACTATTCATAATTTCAATATGAATATATAATATGTAACTTCTTATTCTGTTATACCTATAAAGACGTATATATACAAAGCATAATATTTAATGTATAAATCTATTACTGTGCTACGTAATTAATTTGGTAATCATCAATAATTTGCAATTTATCATCTAATCTCAATTTGGAATAGTTTGAATAGTGTTATAGAGGCCGGATGTGGCGCAGAGGCAGAAAGTGACTGTAAACGTGACAGGTTGTGGGTTCGATTTCCACTCGAGGAAATGATAAACTTAATATTTCCATTTTCTTCGCTCTGGTGTCGAGGCAAAGCGCGGCATTGGGCACCACTCAATACGCAATGCCTCCAGAATTCAGCGGGAAGTGGGGGTTGGAGTGTCTTAACACCAGGTTCCCTCTGGCAATCCTGCTGTGTGCGGGTTACAGCCAGAACCTGATTTATTTTGATTTATTTATTTTATCGCGCACATATCTAATGCAAATTTAAGACTTATGTGATTTTCACAATAGTATCTATTGTCAGAAATGGACCAAAGAGAAAATCATCAAAATCGGCCCACTTAGTCAAAAGTTCTGAGGTAACAAACATACAAAAAAATACAGTCGAATTGATAACACGATACATTTCAGAAGTCGGTTAAAAATAAATATTAGTACTAAATACCTTATTTCAAATTAGTTTGACGTTATCCAAAATAAATAAGTTGTTCATTTGTTGCTCTGTTAATCCAATAATTAGAAATCAAAATAAAACATATTTGGATTTTGCTTTTGATGTTTTTATTTTACAGCAATATTAAGGCCGTCGTGGCGCAAGGTCAAAGAGTGTACCAGTAACACTCCGGGGAATGAATTATCATTTATTAATATTTTCATTACATTTCTCTGGCACCAAAGCAAAAGTCCGGCGTTGAGTTCCGCCATACAACACGCAATGCATCGAAAACTTCGGCGGAAACTGGGGACTTCTGGTGGAAACGGCGTTACTCCGTAGTAACGAAACGAAACATTAACAGTATATTACCTCTGTATACCCGGGTATATGTGGGATACAGCGTGAAACTGATTTTAATATTAAGACTGACATACCTATTCTATTTGGTTATATTATCAAATTTAATTAATTTCATATAACAATAAACAAGTGATGTATCTTTGGGAACTCCAGTATATTATTTTGCATTTAAAAAATGTTCTAGATCGTAAGCTTTTTTAGCTCAGCAAAAATTACCAAATTAAAACTTGTGCCATACAATATTGGTAACATCTATTTAATGACAATATATGCTAAGTATGACCATATATTTTTATGGTAGTCAATAATACGAAAAAGTGGATTTATTTACTAATATTTTAGGAACCATTACTTAGTGATCATTTATCCATTTTGGTAAACGTTTCGAATTTTATTGGTAGTATAATATGTATATTTTTGGGTGATGTTTAAACACAAGCCCATGTAATATAGTACGGTGTAACAAAACTCCATTAAGCCGGAAGGCACATGTATAAGTAAAGGACCGACCAATGACCGCGAGCTCAATGCATTAGACAGTATTGGTGAAGCTATCTTTGATTCTATACTAAGTATTTAGTTTGTTACATTAAGCTCTTAAGCTTCGAGAGGATGCTAAAATATCAACAATGTAAAAATATTTTTTTTATATTATAAATTTTATGAAGTAATATGTATTTTTAATCATACATTGTTATGTACTTTTTTTTACATTATATGGCTATGATTTACAGAGAAAAAATAAATTAAAAAATTGCATGATGGTTACATCAGAATCATCACATCTTTTAACATTTTGAAAGATAAATCTATAATAATTCAAATACTATTACAATTGTTTTAGAATTATACTTATTTAGAAAAATATTTATTTAGACAACGTATTTCAAATTTTTTTTGTTTCCTGAAGGTAGAATAACGCCTTAAAAATGTTCAAAATATCTTAGATTTTTTCGCTGGATCTTTTTTTATTTAGTTTGTACAGATTTTGGTCATTCAAATTACGACATTATTATGTACATATGTATATACTTACTGGTCAAGCGACAAAAACAGAATGATTTACATTTGTATCCTTCCATACCTATCTGGAAAGACACCTTTCCAGAAAAATATTAATAAAGATGAGTGAAAATATATCATATATAAACATTCAAAATAATGTAGAATAATCATTTTATAAAACTATAAAATTTGCTTATAATAAGTTAAATACTTTTTTTATTTCTTATATAAATATATTTTTTTCAAAAAATGAACAGTACTCTATGATGCTTGTTTGCAAAAACTTCTAACATTTTTGGACCTATTTTCCAGAGCACTTAGGCTGATTGCCTCTTGCAGAACCGAAATTGAAATATTGTTGAAAAAATATGGAAAAGTCAAAAATTTATATGATACTGCACAAAAAAGCAAACATACTCTGACATTTTCCTGCAATTCTAATAAAAAAAATCGTACAAACATGAGTCGGGCACACCCACCGAGGGTTCCGTACAAAAATTAAAAGTCTCGAGCTTTTTCTGAAATTCAAGCTAAGCTTAACCAGAGCCTTTTCATTTGATACCTCACTTGAACTAGCGGCTTTGATACCGAATTTTCCCCTTTTAATAATAGCCTTTTAAGGCTATTGATGATATTTATCTTTCCTTTAAGTCTTCGACTTTAAAATGTTTTATTTTCATTTAATCAAACTGTACTCGTACATTGACAGATTTATTAATCAGATGCATTCGATACAATGGTATACGTCAAACGTATGGCAGCCAATATGTCACTGTTGATCGATATTCGAGTATAGTAATTTCAATATAAATGCGAGATATTGAATTGACAGAGTAAACGGTATTTAACAGCTGGCTTAATGACTATTAAAAGACGTAAAAATATAATATCTTTTCGGTTTGCAGATTGTAGATTTCATCTAACCTAAGAAAATCTAATCTAAAGAAAATCTTAAACACCTCAGTCTTTTGTTAATTAGAATGTTACTCAGATTAATTTGGAACCACGTTAAAGAATCACACAGGAAACATTTACAAAACATTTATAAAATCTCTTAGAAACCTTAAAAAGAATTAAGCCAACAAATCAACATTCAACTAATAGAATAGTTTGACTAAAAATTCAAAATTAATGAATGAATGAAATATTACAGAATTTGAATTGCTAAAAACTCAATTTAGCCTTAAATCGAATGCGGTTTATGCTCGTAATAGAGCACAACGCTAAAAGTACCAATTTCCTTTGAACATGTATTTCGAATTATTCGTAAAATATCTCAAAAGAATCATCGAGGCAGAAAATACCAAGACCCCTCTTATATTTACTTTGTGTCTTAAAATTTTGATTTTGAAAGCATCTAATCTTAAATAAGATTTTATAGTCTATAGTTGTTTCTTATTTGCCAGAGTAGATATAAAAATATTTTTAAAATCAGCTTCACGCTGTATCCCGCACACAGCAGGGTAGGCAGAGGGAACGTAGTGTAAGACACTCCGTTCCCCACTTTCTGCCGAATTCTGGAGGCATTGCGTGATGAGTGGCAAAACTCAACGCCGCGCTTAACCTCGACGCCAGAGCGAAGAAATGGAAATATAAATTTAAGCAAATATTTCATCTCCTCGAGTGGGGATCGAATCCACAACCAGTCGGTTTTACAGTCACACTTCGTGCCACTGCGCCAAAATAACAACTAATTATCATTTGCGTAATATATGTTTTTTTCTTATTTGTGTTAAGTAATAAAATATTACAAAACATATTTTATTACTCTATTTATTATTAAATTATTTATCGGTTTTAAAAGTTATGGCCAACGTAAAACTTCAATTTCCAAACATTACAAACTTTTAGTGCGCAATATAATACATTAAAAATATTATTAACAAATATATTTTTTGAAAAAAAAATTACCCATTAATTGGTGCTAGCTCTCGTACTATAAGAGAAGAGGTACAAAAATAGTCCAGGCTTAACAGATATTTCCACAATATTGCTTAATTATATTTGTATATATGAGATTAAGTGGACGAAATGAAACAATTTAATATTGTATGGCGTACAAAAAAAATATTTTTTAGACTAAATTTCCCAAAAAATGGCATTAAAATGACACTATTATCTTTAAGTATTTATGCATCATATTACTAATCCACTTATTAACTTGAAAGGAAAAAAACATTTTTAAGAATTAATAAAGTTATAAATTTTAATTATTAAAAAACCTCCATTTTCAACAGTATCTTATTTTCGGAAATATTAATAGTCTGTTCTTTAAATTATAGCAAAACGCCAGTAGTTTCATGAATATATTACAAAAGGTCGGAACTAGAAACCAAGGAGATTGCATATAATATTCAGTTTCAGCTGCATACGAATAAGGAGAGAAAGAAATAATTAATAACGCGGCTAACATTTGTATGGCAGAGGTAAACTTTGTGGCCTACCAAACATTTTGGAATGGAATATTTCTATGTTTAAATAATTAAGCTTTTCGCTTAGTTTCCGTTCCTAGTGATAATATCTCCTGGCCGTCATAATTTCGCCCGTAGAACAAAATATTATTTTCAATGAAACTACTTTAAAAGAATTTCTATGAAAAAGTATTTTAAATGAATCTAAAAAAAATCTTCCTACAGAGATGTTAACAACATAAATAAGTTGTAAAAATTTCGACGTAGCTTGATGAGAACGTATGGCTTAGTGATCAGAGCGCCTGGTCGGTTTCCAGGAGGCGCGGGTTCGAGTCCCGCTACGTTCATTTTTTTATACGTTTCTAAACAAATATGTTAAATGAATTTATAGATATTGTATAAGTATGTTAAATGATATATTGACATACATTTTAAAAGTGAATTCAGCCTCAGCTTGGAGCAATTTTTATCTATAATAGATATAGCTAGTGGCATGGCAATTCTAAATTTACAACGAAATTTAAGATTTCGTTGTAAATTTAGAGCTTGGACGTCACTTGGACGTTTTTTCATAGAAGTTTTCGGTTTCTTTCATTAGTCAGGCACAAAAAACAAATAAAATAAAAACATAGCGTACAATTTCATCTAAGTCTATGCAAAGAGCATGAAGGGGTATGTAATATTTATATGGGAAAGAAATTACGGCGACTAGCTACTGCTAGGCTGCTCCAACCTGCGTGGCCGAGACCGTCCCCCGAGAGTACCCTGTTACGGTACACTACGCTAAAGAGAGCCGTTTTGTATATATTTTTATGTATACATTTCTCTTAGAAGTGCATCTGAAAAGTGCTTTAGAAAAGTATTATTTGCTTTAGTTCTTTTTTTGTTTTTCTATTTAGTAGAAATATTGAGTTCTTTATTGTGGTTTAAACGTTATAGGCACACATAAACATTGCATTCAGTCAATGTGTAGCCATCATAGCGATATGACAAGTGTTTGACTGAACATTTTTTTTATCAGCTTCACGTTGAATCTCACGGACACCAGGGTAGGCAGAGGGGACCTAGTGATAAGACACTCCGTTCCCCATTTTCCGCAGAATTCTAGAGGCGTTGCGTGTTGAGTGGCGGAGCTTTGAGTATGATCAACGTTAATTATATTTTCATATCTTTGCTCTGGGGTCGAGGCAAACCAAAGACACAAATATAAATGTAAATAAATATTTCTTCCTGTGCGTGGGGAACGGAGTGTCTTAACATTAGGTTCCTTCTGGCTACCCTGCTGTGTGTGGGATACAACATGAAGCTGATTTTTATTTATTTTCGTTGAGTGGGGATCGAACCGATGACCAGTCAAATCAGTTACAGTCACACTTGTGCCCCTGCGCCAGGACTGGTCGAAATGACTGTGTTTTTATTGTATTTGCTATAGTTTATCTTAATATAATTTAATTAGAATTAAACATTTTAAATTTGAGAAAGAAAATTTGAAATTATATATAGTTTTATAATTTTTTTCACAAACAAAAAGTGCCTTACATAAAATAGTCCATTTTTGAATCAATTTCGTAGTTCGTATACATAATATACGATTCAATTTTCTCAGCACTTGATCAAAATAAAATATGAAAACATTTAGAGACTAATATCGCGTAGAAATTTACTCATATTTCTATACAATTCTTTAGACAAAAGAATACGTAATGCCTCCAAAAAGTCTCCGACACATTTCAAATATGGGACAAACAAATCAAATTGGCTGAGCTTCAAGACTTTACGCCTTTGCACCTTTGAGACGTGAGTATGGAAATTGCAACTTTAAAGACATATTTAACGTCGTGAAAGACAGAGCTAAGTTCCGCTGCGGCGGAATACGAAAGTATTCAACTTTACAAAGTGTGTGTTTAAGCCCCTAATATATAATAACGAAAATGTATGTTTATTATATAGATTTTTCTAGAAGGCAAAAAATGTGCCTAATGTTGCCATTATAAGTATAACTAATTTGAGATTTGTTATTAATTCGTAAACGAATCTCAAATTAATGATTAAGCATAAGATTACGTCATTATGCTATCGTTAGCGAACTTGTGAAAAGACGGTATTTTTTTATTTTTATCTCGCAATAACAATATCATAGATTAACATTTAGTCTACGACTGGTCGAGGTATGAAGTAACACTAACGTTATTCCTTTAATAAAGCCCTTTTTTTATAGTTGTTACATCTATACTATAATAAAACAATAAAAAAATGTGCCTGTACAGACAAAGTAATGCAATTGTGTCTGTACATTGAATATATTTGCAAAAAACAATGTAGGCTTAAAAAAACCCTAAATAATAGAAAATAAATCTATGATTTTCAAATTTTTTTCTGTTTGCTTGTACACGCACATCTTCTGAACGATTACCTATTTGAATGAAACTTTTGGTTGTGTATCTATTAAGTCTGATATATAATGAAATGCCGCTTAACAAAAGTTGTTAGGCGTGATAAGCACTTCGTAGTGACATATTGAAATTGAAGATCTGAAACATCTGACAAATATCAGTCCAACATGTTTTGATGATGACTGTAAGCGCGACGAGTTATAAGTTCAATTTTTACTCGAGGAAATTCGATTCGTCCGCCCATCAACACGCAATACCTTCAGAATTAAAGATTGAACGGTGGAAGTGGAGTCATTTAACATTAGGTTCCTTCTGCCTACCCTGCTCCTTGCGGGATACAGTGCGACGCAAAAATAAAAGTTTTTCTGTAACCTTAATAAAATTATTACAATGCATGCGGATAAATTATGTTTCGTCAGTTTTATTTATCTTTTAATATAATATCTATTAACATTCTTAAGATGAATAAACTAATTTCTCAAAATTATAATTGTCTATATTAGGCACTTCTTGATTAGTTTCTGACATAACATGTAATGTTTAAAGCAGTTTTTTTTTTACTAATATAATTTTTATAGATTATCCCTAAGGTGTATTATTCCAATTCGTACGTTACTGTTTAATAATTTTTTTCCTAAATAACATTAAGTAAAAAAAAGCAAGCGGCGCGAAATTGACAAAATTGACAAGTATTTTACGAAAAGTATAAAAATGTTAATTGTTGAAAGGTTCCAGCGCTCTGGCCACTAAACCATACGGTCTTATTCAGCTAACATAGATAAAATTTATAATTTAGAGGAATGTTTGTGTAATATTATTATAAATATAATATTATTAGATATTATTAATAATATGTAAAATGGCATATATTATTATTATTCAATAAAAAATACACTTTATTACAGAACAGAGAAAAAACAGGAGAATCTTACATAAAGAAAAATGAAATGTACATAGGGCGGCGTTATAGTCGTTAGTATTTTCTGTGACACAACTTTTATATGTAGAAGATGTTAAAACGGTTGTACGCAGGCTTGTTTTATAAAAAAAAGGTATAAGGACGATGCGTGTTAAGTTTTTTATTATTATTTAGAATGCATAACAAAACAACTTCCGGTGGCAAATGACATTGACTGAGAGAGAATGAATCGTTAAATATTACGAGGATAAAAATTAATTTTATAGATAACTTGATCATTATAAGGTTTTTTAAACTTAATATTCGTGAATATTCAAATCTTTAAAATCGCCAGTTGAAGGTTTTTCACTCGGGGGAATAAACTATTATCATTTACTCTCTCTGGTAACAAGACAAGGCGACGTGGGGAACGGGATGTCTTAACAGTACCTTTTTTTTGCACCCTTGGTAAATACGGGATACAGAGCAAACATATAAACAAAAAATATTCACATTTAGTTATTTTTATAATATATTTACCCCAAACTTAACCCCAAATATCATATGTAAATAATAATCTTACATATGTCGGCCGTCACCTGTGCGTCTGATATTAGCTCGCTTGACCGATGGACAGCGATACGTCACTGTCAATGTCCCTCACTATTAGGTCCCATTTCCTTATCCGGATAGAAATATAAATGTTGTAAATCGTGTCTTTTAATTCTCTGTGGTATATTTTATCATAAAATTTAAAAGATCCGATTATTCTAATATGGAACCACAGCCACCCAGCCAAACTTTATGATATATAGTGAACCGCCATAAAATAGATTATTCTACATAATAAGCACTTTCTGATGACGTTTGAAATCTGAAAGTCTAGAACTTTTTATGTAAAACTCAAGGAAGTCGAAGAAAATTAGAAGAAAAGCGGGTTCACGCGACGGCTTTATATAAAAGTACTATTACTTGAGTATTTAAAATAATATATATAGTAGTACTAAAAGCAGTTACATAATTTTTTTTACTTACATAATTATTATTTAGAATTATTTTTTTTTTAACTTTTATAGGTACTATTATTATAAGATTTAGGAGATTTTTTTTGTTGAGTTTTGTGTTAGATAGATGTCTAGGAACGCTACATTACATCACGATATAACCAATTAGAGTGGAAAAACGATAAATTTTTTGCAAAACTTGAGTGCTTGAAAATATACGTGCGAGCGCTGCGGAAACGGTTAAAGTTACACGTGGTGAATTTTAGAAGAATTCTCCTTAAAAAGTTCTATATAAAAGTCTATGACAGCAAATGTCTATCTCCTAAAGATAACGATAAAGATTAGAAATAGATATAGAACCATTTTAAAACAATTCAGTATTATTATCCAAGTAAATACGTTGGATATTAAGTCCGTTTACTGTAAAACATAATTAACTTTTTTTCGCTGTTTTCCGCACATAGTTGGGTATGCATAGGGAACCTAGTGTTAAGACCCTTCGTTCCCCATTTTCCGCCGAATTTTTATGGAAGTGAATTTTCATTTGAAGGTATCGTATGTTGAATGGCGGAACGTTACGCCGTACTTTGCTCGATACTAGAGTGAAGAAACGAAAATATTAAACATTTCATTTCTTCGAGTAGGAATCGAACTCACAACCTATTTACAGTCATACTTTCCGCCCCAGCCCCAAGACTGCCCTCATAATTTCCTCTTACTCTAATATATCCATATTTTATATCAATATCTTAAAAGTTATAAGCATTTTAAATGCAGTATAAGATAAAGATATTCTGTAGTATTATTTTGTCATTTACAAGCGATACACTACGGCTTTGCACGGGTGCAACCATGCATGTATTTATGCATATAATATGAAATAAGCAATACTGTTCATAATATATAGACTGATATCCCAGGGCCCCGAGACCTACTTCATTTTAGCAAAGCTGAAATTTTGAGCATTAATAGTGTAATATGTAGTTAAGACTGTATGCGTACTTACTAACTTGAAGTACAAGCTCACGTAGCGTACCACCCACCGTATTTAAATATGTTTTTAAGAATAATGTAAAAAACTGAACAAGCGACAGCGTCGGGGTCGCCTACCGAGGGTTCCGTACAAACATTGGTCTCGAGCTTTTTCTGAAATTCAAGCTTAACTTAGCGGCTTTAGAATTTAATCACAAATATGTAGTTTCAGATTTTTTTCGGTACTAGTACTACTAATAAATGCTAGTTGATTTCATAATTCTAGGTCAACCGGAAGTACAGTGTTAAGTTCCGCCAATTGTTGGGTAATTTCGAATTCAGACGGAAAGTGTAAAACATTCCGATTTTGACACAAGTTTATTTTCTGCCTAACCTTATATATGGAATGAAATATGAAATTTAAAAAAACATATTCTCTACATTTAACGTAGAGTATATGTATATCGTACCCGAAACCACAAAAGACACATAATTTATAGTAAATTACCTACCTATTAGTACTTACCTATTAGTAGGTAATATTAAAATTAGCACTCATTTTAACGATACTATGGCTTCGACTCATAAAATATGCGTAAAGTGGAGTAAAAGTGCCATAAAAAGTATAAAACTCATAAAATCCAATTTATAAAGGTGTAATATTTGAATTGAAATATTTTGAATATAGGTATAATAGATTTTCAAGCTTATGATACAAAATGTGTGGTACGCTTACTTTTTATTTTTTATTTGTTAGTGGTAGACTTTAAAAATGATCTAAACTTTATATATATGGTTTAACGAACGCATGTTTAGTTACCATAAATATAATATATTCGAGTATTTTTATATTTAGAGTAATAAATTTTCCCACATGGTAAGGTGGGTGAAGTAACGCACATGCACTGCACATTTGCATTAAGCAATTGTTAGTGTTGAGTGTTAGTTTTACTACGCTGCGTTTTACCACAAAAGAAAAATAAAAATAACTTAACTATGTTAATAAGTACTGATTTTGAAAAACCGTGACAAAGACCATCGTAGTGCAGTAGAACAGCGTATGACTGTTTTGTTATTGGTTCATTCCGTCATCGAAGCAGTGAACTATTTTTATTTTACTGCTTTTTTTTCTGCTACTCACCAAGCAATGTCTCGAATTCGAATAGATAACGGCGACGGAGTATTTTGACAGTAGGTTTTCTATGCCTCACCTCCAATGTAGGAACAAAAGATGAAATTGTTAAATAATTACATTTCAACCCACAAATACAATAAAAATATTTAATTTATAATAGGACTACAATATGTTGCACCTCTTTAATATTTTCACCATACACTTGTAGGAACTTTTATAGGTTTAAAAAGAGAAATTGCACGTTTGATCTTACGGCGATAGGTGAGATCGTTCGCTATTCCTACTAACATAACAGGTAATCGGATCTCTGGTGCAGACTGCTTGGTAAATAACGTCTTGAGATAGCGCGGTGACCAAGCTACCTACTTGTATATTTAAATTATAATATTTTATAAGAAAAATAAGGATTATTCCTAGTTTTTTTGTTTTTTAATATGGTGGTGGAATGGTGATGAATTCCGAAGGTAAATCAAAAGTAGACAGTAAACACCCGGTCTTGAATTAAGTATTCAATATTTAGCGTTTGCGGTAGCATAGATGGCAGCTTAAAGCAATGCTTTATTTTAAGAGTAATTAAGAAAAAAAATATTTAAGGATAACAATGTTATACATTTTTTTTATTTGATTTAATGTTAATTTGTAATTTTTTTTATTTGATCCCAGTGAGGCCAGTCATGGGGCAGCGGCACAAAGTGTGACTGTAAAACCGACTGGTTGTGGGTTCGATCCCCACTCGAGGAGATGAAATATTTACTTAAATTTATATTTCCATTTCTTCACTCTGGTGTCGAGGACAAGCGTGGCGTTAAGTTCTGCCACTCAACACGCAATGCCTCCAGAATTAGGCAGAAAGTGGGGAACGGAGTATTATTATTTATTTTTATTATTATTTTTTTATTATTATTATTATAGAACTTAACACTAGGTTCCCTCTGCCTACCCTGCAGTGTGCGGGATACAGCGTGAAACTGATTTTTTGATTTTTTTTTATTTGATTTAATGTTATACAACCACCATCAACTGAACTATGCTAACATAGAAATAAATGGTTATTTCTTTTATAATATAAATATTATTTTATCTATAATTTTAAAACTGTATAAACTTAATAAAACAATTTTTCCCGGAAACAACGATTGCAATTAAAGATGAAAGAAAAAAATCAAGTGAAGCTTCTTCCATCAATCAGTATATTGAATTATCTTGTTACGTTCACACTTTTTGTATATTAAAACACGTTTTAGCGCCAACCTTGTAACGAAATTTGCGTAAAAATTATTTTATACTTCTCATGAATGAGCGCGACTAATCAATCTTGCCTGGCAGGCTGCCCGTGAAAGTTGATCCTTTCATTTAGCTTTATGTAAGAAGGGTGTACAGATTAAGCTTCCTATCAGTAGGGCCTAAAATAAATGTATTTTTTTTATCAATTGTGCATTTTTTTAATTTTGTCAAATTTTGTAATAATTTACTTCCTTTCACTCTTTGTGTCATAGAAATATTACTTAATTGATATCCATCAACGAACTGGTAATGTTTAAGATATGTAGCCACAGGTACGTACCTTTCTTGCTTTTACTGGTAAATCTGATTGTTATTGTTTTCTTTTAAGTTAGTTTTCTTAGAAACTAAAATAAGTAAATGATTTATGTTTGGTAACATAACATTTTTTTTTATCTACCGTGTTATTGTATGCTAAATATTTGTAGCCATTTATTTTATACTACAAAAACAAATTAAAACATTGCACTATGGGCAATCGAGGTCTGTACCAGATCAAAAATCGATAACTTTTTTATTTGTTAAGATAAACAATTGAATTTTTGCACAAGTATAAAATATAATATAGCGCTTTTGGTAAAGTTTAGATATTATACTTTTATTGGAGTATATATATATTAAAAAAATTATGAAAAAAAGATTATTTAATTTCCTTAGTCCACACTACTAATAGTAGTAATAAAAATGTATTATTAAATTAGTTTATTGAAAAACAATGTTTCTTAAGCTGTTATCTATTTGAGTAGGAAATTAATAGTAGTGATTACACATACTTTTTAAATAAAATATAAAATTTACAAAAACTGATTTACAAGTAGAATAATATTAGAAATGAATGTATGTTACATAATGAGTATATTATATTTAATTATACTTGGTGAACTGCGGGATCCATAATAAGTTCATTCACTTTTAAAAGATCTAGGGTATCTTCATCAAGTGCCTTCACACTTTTGCTATACTCGTATGTTTTTCTATGACTGGAAATGTATGGATCTGATGTGTAGAGAAGAGTATGAAATACATCCTCATTTGTAGCTGATTGAGAGCACTTTCTGGCATGATGTAGGCGAAATTTTTGATACTCCTTATTACGGGATTCTAGTGCACCTTGTTCATTCTTGGGATCTCATTCGTTTGTTAGATTCCTTAAATA
>JAAIXJ010000325.1:376484-423726 GCA_013403705.1 Heliconius hermathena | reverse complement strand
ACTCAACGCCGCGCTTAACCTCGACACCAGAGCGAAGAAATGGAAATATAAATTTAAGTAAATATTTCATCTCCTCGAGTGGGGATCGAACCCACAACCAGTCGGTTTTGCAGTCACACCTCGTGCCGCTGCGCCACCACCGGCCTCAAAAAAAAATATATATTCCAAATGTAATTCACGAAAAAATAATTCATTATATTAAAGGTCCACTATTACACTATTAAAAAAAATAAAAAGTGCGTCAGGGACGACTTTAGTAAAAATGAATTTTGATCTGCCGTTGTTCTACCATTATCCATAGTGCATTGTCACCCTTCTTATTGCAACTCTACTGGATCAACGCCAAAATTAAATAAAATTGAATTTTTGGTCTATGTCATTTACTGTAAAATTGTGTCACCCTAACTTGGTATTAGACGTTCTTTCGAAGAAAGGTTTATTAAAAAACTATAAACTGTAAGGTTGCCTTACACTAAGCCTAATGATGAAGTTGCTTTCCAAAATAAATCCTTTTTAGTCTGCCAACTATTACATAAAACACATTAAAACTTTCTACTACATCCTTATTAAGGCCAAAGTTATTATAATGTAGTTTTTTATTTAAGCTTGAAGTAAGACACAAAAAAATATCTTCTAAAATTTTCAAAACGTATATTAAGCATGTTATTTTGAAATGAAACTACGATTTTGGCTTCAGACCTTGGCAATTGTGACGCAATGTATCTAAAATCTAAATCGGTCAAAAACAGGCAGAATTTTTACTTTAAATTTTTCCAAAATGTTCTTTACAATTGAATTTTTAGTTTTTACTAGCGCTTCTTGCTTCTTTAGCAACACACACACATATATATATATATATATATATATATATATATATATATATTTATTTAAAGCACCATTAACTTAACTAACTTATGCAGTTCTATACATTACATTTGTGTTACTGCGATAATTTAGATTAACAGATTTACAGATAAAATATTATTGTTTATTAGATATATACTTAATATTTATAAAATTTAGTCTCGTTTATTTAAAATGTAGCCGTAATCGTTTTATAAGTCCATTTAAAACTGGAACCGGTCTTGTTTGAAATGGTCCATGAGGTCGACGTTGGGCAGTGGCACGGTATCTGGCTGAATTCGCGCGGTTGTGAGTTCGATTCCTTTTGATAAGAGTTAACTATTTGCATCTCGCTCTGGTAATAAAACAAAGGCGAAACTTTTTTCACTCTGCCGTTCTCTCTAGGTTCTCTCTCTCTTCTTCATACTACATGCCGAATATATACAGAGAACGGTGGGTAATACATTTCGTTTCCCTCGTTATTTTAGATAGAGTAAGATATTATAACATTCCACTGAACACAAAATATCTTGGTTTATTTAACAAGATGGGTAAGTTTTAAAATGATAGATAAATTATCAGAAAAGATAAAATATTAAATAAAAAAAATAAATCAATTAAAATTAAAATATTTATTAATCAATAATATAATATCCTCTATAATCTTATAATTTAAATGTCATATTGCAGACTAGCGGCCCGCCCGCGGCTTCGCCCGCTTAAGCTACATGATTATTGATCTAATAAACAGAAATGAATTCTAATATGATTTTTATTACTTTAATCTGTAATATTCTAATATGATTCTGTTAATACATTATCGTAATTTCTATAAGGACTTTTGACTGTTTTGAATTAAAAAATACGACCAAAGTTAGTATTTGATATTTATAAAAAATATACATAAAGCTAATTATTTCTTATACGTATATATTTTTGTAATATTTTCACCTATGTAATGTACGTCTCATCATAACTTTAAAACTATGTTAAATGTGCTGATGTCAGTGAATAATTTAATCTACTCTTTCAGAAACAGCCTTAAATGTTAAATTATTGATTTGAAGGATTCATAATATTCTTTGTAAAATAACTGTAATGATTGCATATTACTCCTGTACAGTTTTTAAATTAGTTACATATATTATTGGCTAAATTACTACAGTACAGAGTACACGTAGAAAGACTGGTTTTAGGCATTTATATATAGATTTATTTCAAACTAACGAACGAACCGAAGCATTTATGTATTTACTTAATATTTCTTTGATAATTATAAAATATTATACAGTTTATTATGTTTTTCAAATTGAAAAAACATCCTCATGTACGCTTTGTTAAATCTTAATGAATTAATTAAAATGTTATATGCGCCCAAATTACTGCCGTAAAATTTAATTATGTTTGTATGCAATTTAATTTATTTGTGTTTGATAGAGCTTCCACATTTACGTCACGCAAATAGCAGAGTGGGTAAAAGAACCTAGTGTAACTAAACTCCGTTCTCAGCTTTAACTCTGAATTCGAGATATTGCGTGGTAAAAATAGAATTGCAAAATTATGCTTACATTAATGGATGATAGATAGAAGTTAATAAAAGAGCCGTCGTGGCGCAGGGGCACAAGTGTGTGACTGTAACGCAACGGCTAAGGGTTTGATACCCACTCGAGGAGATGAATTAATATTTATTAATATTTTCGTTTCTTTGGTCTTCCACTACAAGAAAAGCTCGGCGTTGAGTTCCGCCACTCAACATGCAAAGACTCGAAAAAATCGGCGGAAAGTCAGTAACAGAGTGTTTTAACGCTAGTTTCCTTCTATCTACCCTGCTTTATGTGGGATACAGTGTGAAGCTGATTTTAATTTAATATGCTTAAAAGCTAAGCGGGAATACAGTAATATTTCGCTTATTTTTCTTCCTTCAAAATACAAAATGTAGAAAAAGGGCAATAAAAAATATAAAACGGTCACAAATTATATGAAAATATATTTATTGAACATTATCAGACTGTCTTCCGCGATATTACGCTTCTAAACAAACTTAAATTTTAGGATTCTGTACTTCAAAAGGAAAAAAACGGAATCCTTGTAAAATCAATTTGTTGTCCGTGTATCTGTCTGTCCACGCCATTTATCTCTAAATTGCGTAGATGCATGAAGCTGAAATTTATATAAAATATTCATAGCCAGTTATGAAATTTGCAAAAAGTGAATAGTATAAATAAAGGAAAAAATCTGAAAAAAAATTGGTACGGAACCCTCGATGGGCCAGGCCGACTCGTTTGCCCAATTTTTGTATTATTAAATGTCCCGTCAATATTCTTTGTAATTTTTTAAAAGGCTGTCATTACTTTGACGTTTTTGGAGAATGAAATACAATGAGGCAAGACAATTTCCAAGATGTCGTGAGATGACATATTTTATCGTTTTAAAACTCTGTGTTGTTTATTTTTTGACAGAATTTGAGGCATTGCGTGTTGAGTAGCGGAACTCAACGTCGCGCTTTTTCATAGACACTAAAGGGTAGAAATAATCTATCAAATTGTACGGAAGATAAGTATTTAGATTTCTTCACACCATGGTCTATGCTTGCACTAATATAGCCAGAATCAGCAGAAAAGAAGGATGATAAAAGAAACCTCCGAGTATAAAATATGCATCAGAAAACATACACCTACTATAAGAAATTTTATATTAGTTCATAAAACAAAGCAGTTGTTGTTGGCAATGTTTTCAAGATAATATTAGTCAGACAGTTTAAGCTGAGAACTTTATAAAACGTGGCTCGACAAAGCGTTTATAGAGTAAACTAGCTTTTCCCGTTGCTGCTAATAAAAAAATATGAATTTTAATATCGTTTAAAGAAGTTTAAGGTAGCCAACTACTTTATAATTTTATTACTTATATAAAATATATACTGTTTTATATTGTTTTTTATATGCACATATATATTTTTGATAATTAAAAAAAAATGAAATATAAAAAAGCTACAGGGTTTATAAATTAGATTCAATATGTTTATGTGGCGCAGTGGCACACGTGGTAAACGCGACAGGTTGTAGGTTCGGTCACCACACGAGGAAATCAAATATAAAATTGAGTTTGTTGAGTTCCGCCATTTAACTATCATGTAATGCCTCCAGAATTCGAGGGAAAGTGAGGAACGAAAGTCAAAGTTCCCAGGTTCCAATTATTTACCCTATTATGTACGGGATACAGCGTTAAGCAAAAGAAATATGTTACACTATTACATTATAAAAAAAGGTCTTCCACTTACAAAATGCCTTCCTTTTTTCCGCCTATCCCATATATCATGAGCACATGTCATCCTTCATTCGGGTAAACTTTTTTGAGCTCACGTTCGGTTGCATGTTACCCAGTTGTGTATCTCGGCGATATATAATATAGAGTTCAGACGGCTGATCCCACGGGAAAACTGCGGGATATTAGGGATCAGGGATTTTTGGAGCATTAGGAAATTGGCCTTTCTCTTAAAACATTAACTATCACATTTTGTTATTAGGACTATGAGAAGTGCTTTGTTTTATTAAGCAACTAGCGGCCTGCCTGCGGCTTCGCCCGCTTTAACTACATGATTATTTATTTAATAATCAGAATTGATTGACAACTATAATGACTTCTAATATGTTTTTTACAAACCAACAGCCTTAAATTAATAATTTGAAAGATTCATAATATTCTTTGTAAAATAACTGTAATGATTGCATATTAATTCCTGTACAGTTTTTAAATTAGTTACATATATTATTTATTAGCTAAATGTAAAATTGGTAAATATGTAGTTATTACAAAGGGCACGTAGAAAGGCTGTTTTTAGGCATTTTTATATAGATTTATTTCAAACGAACGAAGAAACCAAGAAATCTATGTATTTGCTTGATATCTCTTTGAAGATCAAATCGTTCTTTATCTCTGTTTTGAATTAATTACGATTTAAACTTAACTGTTATAATTTATGAAGNAACTTCTAACAATTCAATTTTGTTTACTTTATTGTATAAAATATTGTATAATAGTGCTTGAAGCACTAAACGTCTTGGTTATATGACTTGATAAATATATATTTTTATCAACAGTCATATAACCAAGACGTTTCGAATGTCATTCTTTAGCCAGGAATCTTACCAGCGCGATTGCTATATAATATTCGCAGGCAAACTAATGCCTTGAGTTCATTCAAATGACGATAACTTTTTTTTTAATGAACCGATTTTGATGAACCAAACTTTAGTAGTTAAGTTGAGTTAAAACAAAGCAATTGGTGAAACTTTTAAGTAAATCGGTTCAGTCCTTTCAGAGAAAAATGTGGACATACATATCGACAGACAGACAAACAGACAAGAAATTCAAAAAATATATTTTTGCTTTCTATTATTCTTTTTGACCCTCTATCCATTTCAGTCAAAATTACTAAATGTACAGACAAAATATTTTTACTGTCTTATTGTATATAGAGATGAGTAGTTTTGTATAGAAATTTGTCTTACAAAATTTGTGTTTAAGATAAATTTATCATAAAAATTTTAAATTATCAAGTATATCACAAATTAGTGCGTAAGTACTTAAATAAAACATAGCCACAGGTACAAGCGTCTGTCGGTTGTGGGCTCGATTCTCAATTTGGGGAATGAAATAATCAACCCGCAATGCCTTGAGAACTCGGCGGAAAGAATGGTAAAGGAGTGCCTTAATTCTAGGATTCTTTTGCCTATCCTGCTATATGTGGAATACAGTGTGGAGATAAAAAAAATACTGAAATAATTAACGTCTTAAGCTATTTTTAAAATAGATAACTTTCAGACCTACTTTAAAAATCGTTTAAAATATTAAGAAGATATTAAATTATTACAGAGGATGCTTTAATTAATTAATTACGGCCACATTATTATTGCATAATTTCTGTTCCCAGCTGTAAATATTCCACTGACGCGAAACAACATTAAAGCTCGCAGTACCACGAAGGACCTAAAATAATGTTATCTTATCAGGAAACGGTAGATACACGAATAATTTTGTTGTGAGTTATATTTTCATCATTATTTTAAATGCAATTAAATGAGATTACAGTGAAATTTAGCAAACTTTAAGTCACCCAATTCTTTTATAGATTTTGTGGTAGTTACTCAATAATGGCTTGAATTACTTAATTATTATACATTTTTAGATGTTTTATTTTTTTTATCTTCCAGAGCATCTTATATCATTTGAGATATTGCGCTTAGAGTGACGGAGCTCAACGCTGCGTACAATTAAAAAAGTATGCTTTCAAAATCCTGTGAAAATATTGTATCTATTGTCATCGGGCATGAATAAGCGTGCTCATATAATATCTTTGATCGATAAATACATAGAAGGCTAATCAATGTATGTTACAAATATAAAAGAAATATGTTTTCTTGTTATTTTCTTATAAACGATCGTTTCGTTTTTTTAATAGTTAAACTTTTTGATGTTGTACAACAATTGTATTATAAAATAAAATTCTTGTAAATTTTATATTGGTACCTACATAGTATTAAGAATTTCTTTTTTTCTTTAAATTGAAACTAAATAACAAAATATATTATACGCTAAACAAAAGAAATTGTAATATTCGTGTTTAAGTTTCACCGTGGTATATGATGTGGGCATACTCGTACGAGTTTAACAAATTCGCCTAGAGCGCTCAGACGTGTGTTTCAAGAGAGAAAACATTTTATAAACATTCTATATGTGGGCATATAGCAGGGACAAACAGAAAAAAGTGTTAAAAAACTCTGCTCTCCACTTTCAGCTTTATCATTCGAGATATTTATATTACTTTTACTTATAGTATTATTACTTCTGAATGAGTAATTAACAATCTTATTTACAAAATAATTGCTCTTATAATTTCTAGGTGATTATTGTTTTTTTTTTTCATTTATATTTTTTAATAATATATGTATAAATAATACGTGCGTATTCCATAGTGTATAAATATAATAATCACCAAAAGAAATCACAGTTTCTTTACTATTTGGGTGGCAGAACTAACAATAGCTAGGCATAAAATAGACAAAAAAGCTTCCAGATGCATAATAAAAAAAATTAAAAAAATATGTCAAAGCGATGTCGGTTTAAAAGCCATACGTACTTATGTATTAAATTATAAATGTGCCTCATTAATGTTCCTCAATGAACTGCAACTAAGTCGGACCAAGTTAACGTATTCAGCGTTTGACCTATGCCTATTCATATTTAATGGAGCAGGTAACTTGATGAATAATATTCCACAGTATTAACAAGCAAGTTCTAAACTTTCAGATTATTTAAAATCGTATCGCGTTATAATTATTAAAAAAATTGTTTTCTTTTAAAATTTTGTGCCTAGATAAAGGAATATTTTTAAAAAACGGTCGCTAGAAAATTCACTTTTTCCTTATCAATATTTCTTAGAGACAAAAATGGTTAGTTAAATATGGATATTCCAAATTATACATGCAGAATAATTGAATTCCGACTCCCTGCACAAGCTGATAACCTGAGAGCCTTCAGTATAAATGTACTATTGTATTATGATTTTCATCAGTTAGCATATTTTTTTTATAAGACGCATCTCCATCATCATTCAGATACTCCGATCTCTACTTTTAGCTCATTTAGAGAAATTTTGCGGCGCCTGATGAAATCCAATACCTACTTTTATATTTTCTTAAGAATTGAGCAAAGCTCAAATTTAAATATATTTTCCAATATTTTCAAGAACCAAACTAAACCATTTATATAAGTACTAAAATATATACTATTGCGTAAGAAATTATAGCCAATATACCAAAGTGTTAAGCAATATTGATATTGCTTACCTGCCAATTTGCTTTCAAGTATCCCGTCTGTTCCTGCCATAGTCGTTGAATTTCCAACGTTGCAATCTGACAGCTAAGTGATAGTCTCGACAGATTTGTCGTGTGTCAACTACAAATCAATTTCTTGTTCCATAAACGTTCACGACACTTGAGGGTGTCCATATTTTCAGAAATTTTTGTATATCTTTAAGCTTCGAATATGAGAATCTGGTGTTAAGATACTCCCTTACCATTAAGACACTTCCGTTCCCCACTTTTCATCGAATTATGGAGGAATTACGTTTTGAGTGGCGGAACTCAACACCGCGCTTCGCTGGATTCGGAGGCCAAAATTGACCCTACGTGTCTCGCGTTATAACTTTGACTTCTAAGCCCCAGCAATCCTGCGAATTCAAGTAATTTCATTACGTCGCGGGATCCGGCGGATGACGGACGTCGCTCTATCATTCCTAGAAGTGGAGGTATGTACTCTCATGGGGTTAAAATGACCCCCAACTCTTTTCTTTTCTTGGATGATGAACGTATTACACAACTACTATAAGATAAATAAGATGGAACAGATTCAGAATCTGTCCCTGATATCGCAGTGCCTGCCTGTGAAGATCAGTGATTGTAAGGAAGCGGAAGATCTCTCCTATTCTGAGGCTAATGAACAGGAGAAAGGTAATAGTAATGACTCAAGTTTAAGTGTAGCAAGTGTTTGTCATTGACTTGTAAAGAACATAGTGCCAAAAATATTAAATGTACTAAATGTTGAACTAAATTGGTAAAATTTTTTAGAGGAGTATAGTTTTATGTTGTAATTTTGTTTATATTAGTTGATCTCAAGAGGTATTCCTATTTTTTGTTTTACACATTATGTAAAAAGAATATATAAGTAAAAGTTTCTATGTTATTGGAATTGAGAGCTTCTGTAGTTGACACTATTTTAAATTATTTAAAAAAACTTTACAAAAGTTCTAACTGTAAAAAAATAAATAGCTTGTAGTACAAAGTAAACTTTTAAAGTCAATAAGTTGTTCTATATAAAAAAAAAAATTAAAAATATATTGATGGTGTTGATATGATACGTTGCAAGTCTGCTGGTATCATTTTTACCCTTGACTCCAGCTAAGGGTTAAGTCATGTCATGGGTGATTTTAATGTGCATATTTATATTTATTTTTTTTTGAGTTTTACGCTTTGGGCTGCAATTCGACGGATAGTCAAACATGACATTGTATCAAAACATTCCGTTTTCCACTTCCTCCCCGAATTGGAGACATTGCTCGCTAAGTTCTGCCACTTAGCGAGCAATGACGATGTATTTTTTGCCAAATCCTAGAAATAAAAATAGCTCCTTTCCCCGAATATATACAGAACTCGAGCATAAAACAAAAGAATAAAAATTTATTTTAAGTAAATAAAGCTACCCATAAGGCGTAACTCTGATTCGTCTACGAATATTTTATAAGTAGGTTTCCAGGTTAAGACGTTTGTTTTGTTGAAAAGCTTTATATTCTACATGCGTTACGCGTACGAATGCTCTCTGTAATATCGTCCGTAAAATTATTTTTACGTATCGATGAGTTCGCTAGGGTTGACATTTTGCGAATATTTTTGTTATTTTTTTTTGTGATTTACTATTTTTAAAAGCAGTTAAGTTAAGAAGAGATTCGATGACGACTTGTACCACAAGGAAGTATTTGCACTTTTTGGAAATTGAAGGAGACGCAATTAATTTGTGAGTAGTTATTCCGTATAAGGACATATTTAAATCGTTAAAATTAAAATCAAATTAAATCAGCTTCACGCTGTATCCCGCACACAGCAGGGTAGGCAGAGGGAACCTAGTGTTAAGACACTCCGTTCCCCACTTTCTGCCGAATTCTGGAGGCATTGCGTGTTGAGTGGCAGAACTCAACGTCGCGCTTAACCTCGACACCAGAGCGAAGAAATGGAAATATAAATTTAAGTAAATATTTCATCTCCTCGAGTGGGGATCGAACCCACAACCATTCGGTTTTGCAGTCACACCTCGTGCCACTGCGCCACGACTGGCCTCTTTAAATCGTTGTTTTAAGAAAAAACAATTTCGTCATTATTGCACCAAATGAACGATATGTATCTCATAAAGATGGATGGATTTATTGATGGATAGATGGATGGACCTATTATGGCATTATCATGTCATAAAAATAATTATTTATATTTATAAATAATTATTTATATTATATTTTTTTCTTCTAATGACAACCCTATAGTATATCTCCAAGCGCGTTCAGAGTTAAAAGAAAACATGAGTTTTATGAAGCATACAGAATAATCCTCAGAAAGCACTCATAAAGTTATGAGATTTCATGTTTAGATGTTCTTTGAAAGGATATTATAACAAATTAATTTATGTTTTCTAATCTTATTTTCATATAAAACTTTTCACTTTCATTGATATTTATATAAATGTTTTTTTTTGTGTTATTTGAAATCTTGATAAAAATATGAAATAATGTTATTAAGGCCACTGATGGTCGTGGGATCGATCCTCACTGGAGAAAAGTAATTATTTTCTTACATATGCTATATGCGTGATAACGCATAAAGGTGGGAAAAAACTGCATGGTCTGATTGTTTATTAAGTATATAATTCAGGTTAATATGGTACAAATAATTATCTTTCTTTAACATTATAGGTACTTATATTAGATCTCATTCTGTATTTTTTATTACTTAATAGTTTTAATGAACATAAAAATGAAAAAAAAAATTTATGATATTTTTTTGCAACCCAGTTAAGACAAACAAAAATATAATTTATTAGAAGCTCAGTAAGTGCTTTAATATAAAATAGCTGAGATTTTTTTTATCATTGTAATGAACGTAGCGACCACAATCTAAATTAGAAATACATACAAATATATGAATGGAAAAAACCCACAACCATAACGTTAAAAACAATTATCTATATACAGATTAAATGCTTCCAAATGAATTCTTAACGACTTTTTAGTAGCAAACGGAAGTACTCTTTTTAAAACACCAATTTGATGTAATAGTTCGAGCGACGGCGGCACGCAGTCTGCTCCGTCAGCCAGCACCAATCATTGCAATCAATTTTCCAATCATAACCAAAAGCTCTCTATTCTATACTCACTCGCTATTTCACGGCTGTCTAGTCTAGTGTACGTCGCATGTTTTTTAGCGTTTATAAAAATATATTTCAAGCACTAAATAGATGAATTATTTATTAATATTTTCAATTCAGTGGAAAGTGGGGAAGTGTGAGTGTTGTAACACTATGCTCCCCCTCCCTTTCCTTCTGTATGCGGTGCATTCCGCGTGAAGCTGAAATATATAATAAATAAAATCAGCTTCACACTGTATCCCGCAAACAACAGGGTAGGCAGAGGGAACTTAGTGTTAAGACACTCCGTTCCCCAGTTTCTACCCAATTCTGGAGGCACTGCGTGTATGAGTGGCAGAACTCAACGCCGCGCTTTGCCTCGACGCCAGAGCGAAGAATATGGAAATATAAATTTAAGTAAATATTTCATCTCCTCGAGTGGGGATCGAACCCACAACTAGTCGGTTCGTGCCCCTGCGCCACGACTGGCCTCAATGAAATAAATAATATTAATATATATTAAGAACGGGAACGGGAATTATAATATTTTATTCCTCATATTATTATTCCCGTTCCTGTTCCCTCTGTGTACTATACTATTTGGGAAAAAACGTAAAGTTCCCACTTTTATTGTTTAGATTGTGACCATATACATGGTACCATACAGATGGGAGGTATTGGCGAGGGTGTCACGGTGATATTGAAGAAGAACGTGATCAGCTGGCTTAGAGACGTCGAACAAATAAGTGATGAAAGAATGGCAAACAAATTATGAAGGAAAATTAAGCAGTAGGATAGGTAGGGTAAGACCTCGGTTGACCTCCGAAAACACATTATCTAAGGAAGGTCACTTAAAAAGCATGAGCGCCCACCGGAAGTCATATATGAAGAAATTGCTAACCCCTTGACGTCAATTTTTTAGAGTGGCGAGGCGAAAGAGGTATGCCGAGGCCGTAGCGCTCCGTCTCTAGCTACTAAAATGTATCTATAAATTACTATTATAAATACATAACTTGAAAATACTACCACAACTTGAATAACATCAGTAAAACCATTAATATACCTAAAATATTCTGTAAAACGATAAATATTAAGTTAAGAAATATATCACAAAAACGAAAATCTCATTACAGAAAGAAACATCGCTTATTTTTTTCAATAAGCAAAAAAGTCCGATTGCCACAAATCTTCGATACGGCTATTTATCAAGTTGTCAAAGATGCACACACCTGGGCAGATCCGACCTAATTGGTTATTGGAAATTACTTCGAGGTAAAACGACTTTATCTAAGGGCAATAAGGATTAATATCGCTTTTCCTAGAGAAATTCCCATATCACTCACATTCGGACTTATTTCTAAAATAATTAAAAGCTATAATTTGTGCTAAATAAAGTGAATATGTGACTGTAAATGTGACTGATTGTGAGTTCAATACCTACTAGAAAAAATGAAATATTTAATATTTTCGCTCTGGTGTCGGGGTAAAGCGCGGCGTTGAGTTCCACCACTCAATACAATATTGGCGCATGCATTAAATTATATTAGATAAAAGATATTATATTTCAAAAGAAAAAGAAATTGTAACTTGTTTGTTGTATAAAAAAATTGTTGAAATCCGCTACTAGCTACAGAATGTCTTGAAGCGATAAGCGAAGAACGAAGTGTCTTAACATTTTGGTTTTTCTGCTTATTCCGCAATGCGGGAAATAAATAAAAGGGGAAACTGCTAAGTTAAATTCAGTCAAGAAAAGTGAATTATTTATAGAATGGAAAATGTACGATGGAACATGTACAATTGAATCAACACATAAAAATATCTATTTATAATAATCTCCACTGTTATAAATATAACTTATTTTAGTAACATACTCGTAGTCTCATGAAATAGTTAACAAAAATTGTATATGCCAGCTATAGTTTCCAAGGCTTGGCGCTGTAGCAAGGTTTCAGTGATAGGCATCGTAATAAATTATATCTTGACGCCTAACCTCTAGAGAAGCTGTTACTGGTTGGTTTTGATATATTTATTTAATATTGGCAGTCTTTTTGGCTAAGAAGCATGACTAACATAAATGAATGTATTGATTTTTTTAACTTCACGATGCTGTGTTCCGCATACAGCAGAGTGAACCTAGTGTGAAAACATTCCATTCACTATACACACCGCCTAATAACTGAGACATTGCGTGTTGGATGGTAGAACTCAACACCGTGCTTTGTCTTGATATCAGGGGGAGAACATAAAAATAATTCATTCCCTTGTTTAGGAATCGCGCCCACAACCGTTGCGCCTATAGTCAAACGCTATTCCACTGGGTCCAGGCCGACCTTGTGATCATACAATATTTTATAGCACGGAATGTAAAATTCTACATATTTGTATATATACGTATAACAATATTATTTACATTAATAAGTACCAATCTGAAACGCCTGTTATAACAAAAAAAAATGTTTTCAATTAGGCGAAATATCACAAAATGTTAACTGTCACAAAAGACATATGTCAAAGTGTTAACTTTTCGTGTTTTCGTGCTTTCTTTTTCGTTTACTTAATTAAATTTGGAATAATATTACATAATGTTTTATATTAAGACAGGAAATAACTTTGCCTAGATATCGTCCAAAATTGAAAACAACACTATGACTGACTTAAGATTGATATATACTAGTACGTTTCCAAAAATTGATCCTCTGAGTAAAACAGGGTCACAACTCACAAGGTATAAATTATACTTCCAATAAAGCAGCCAACAATATCGCTATCAACAAGAATTTCAATTTAACATTAATAAACGATCTCTGTTAAACAGATTACATCCAATCCCGGATTAGAGATTACTATCGGATTTTAGTTATTATCTATACAATTAAATAAAATTGCAATGTATGTCAGTGATTTCAAAATAACTGTTTTTTTCCCAGTGCATACGAGTATATGTAGTTATTTATACGATACTAAAACAAAAGAAAATTGTTAATCTATTTGTGTTAGTCTTTCTGTTTGTCCGGGCTAATCTCCGTAATAGCTAAACTAGACATGGCGCAGGGGCACAAAGTGTGACTGTAAAACCGACTGGTTGTGAGTTCGATTCCCACTCGAGGAGATGAAATATTTACTTAAAATTTATTTACACAGTGGCTAAACGTGCTAGCGAAAAACGCTATAGCCAGAGCCAGCAGTGAGAATTTATCGCTATTATACAATAAATATGGAACTGTGGAGGAGCAGAAGCTCATTTAAAAATGGCACATTCCCGGGATAAAGCGACGCAAAATATCGCAAAATGTCTTTGCGTCAGAGATTGCCAGGGCACGCTGCTCTGTAGTCATGCCTCTGTGAAGGAGAGGTGAAGGAGCTTCTTCTAGGTAGGCGGACGGATCAGCAACTGATAAACTCTCTGCTTAACCTCGGACTTATTGCCCCAATAACTCTTACCGAAACTCCTAATTGCCTTCGAAGCATGAAGAACGGAAAAGCGGTGGGATCTGACGACATTCCGATCGAAGCGTCGACATTATCTGACTCCAGCCATATATTAGAGAAAAAAGTATCAAAACATCAGCACAGGTGTAGCAAGATATGATTCCTGAGAAGGTACTTAAGCCCCTTAACAACACCATGTTCAACAATCAAGAATGGTCCTTTCAACAACACTCGGCGCTGGGTCATAAAGATTGAACCACCCGATCTTGGTTAGAAACGAACGTTTGACGACGAACGACGGCCTGGACTTCATCAGAGGTGAAGACTGGCCGTAATCTTTTCTTGAGCTTTATCAACTATATTATGATTTATAGTCAGTTCTAGAAAGTAGGGCTTCCTCTAAACGCTATGATTATTTGGAATCCCTAAATCAATCCTTAAAACTAGTAGTGAAGAATTTTCCCAAAGATTCAGTGTCAGTCACTCTTTCTTAAACACTTAAAAAACTACTATTGCAACCAATGGAGACCACTTCGGAAAAGCTTTATATATTTTCAAGGATAAATCCATTATTAATGTATTAAACCAACATATTGAGTATTCATAAATGCTACGTAAATACAAAAAAAAATCCTCTGTAATAATATTTATGACAAGACTAACTAGAAAATGCATTGATAGAAATGTATTTTCTAAAGGAAAGTGTGCTAAAATGTATGACAGATTAACAAGACATAAATGAATGGACTATAAGTATTTATTACGAGGCTAGTCGTCGATGCCGCTGTATCCCACACACAGTAAGGTAGACAGAGAACCTACAACCTAGTGTAAAAACACTTCCTCATTTTCGCCGAATTCTGGAGACCAACAGAGCCAAGAAATGAAAATATTAAATATTTCATTTCCTCGAGTGGGAATCGAACTCACAACCAGTCGCGTTTACGGTCACACGCTTATTCTCCTGCGCCACGACAAACTGAACGCAAGTAAGTTAATCTAACTTAATTAATAAACAAAATATTTACATTTCCCGCTAGAATGGAAATAACTTGTGTTCATTTAAAATAATATTTTTATATTTGCAAATTATACAAACTGAACCCTTCCTACGGAATAACATGGAATTCATCTCATCAACCTTTTTAAAAGTCCATCGAAATGCAGTCAGTCGCTCTTAATGCAAATGCTGGTTATTATAATATTTCTCGAATGTTATTTTAGATAAAGAAATGTATTATGAGTTGAGAGCGAATTTTATACCTGTAAATTTTGCTCTCAAGTTATAAATTAAAGGCCGTCATGGCGCAGTGGCACAAGCGTGTGACTGTAAACGCACTGTATATGGATCCGATTCCCACTTGGACGAATAATTTATTAATATTTTCGTTTCTTCACTCTGGTAACAAGGCAAAAGCGCGGCGTTAATCACCGCTATTCAACATATAATGCTTCGAAGAATTCGGCGGACAGTGCTACCCTGCTATATAATGGATACAGCATAAAGCTGAAAATAAAAACTTACAAATTAACAAAAAAAAATATCTACGTATTTATATTTAACACGAAAGAAATTTTAATAATAGAAAATATTTTCGAATATCCATAGTTTGGTATTGTAATGAAAGTGCACGCAATAAACAAGGATGGGACCAGCAATACCGAGATCGAGTACGTGCCTTACAATATAAAAAGGATCTTTAGTAGTGGCGTAGACGTGCTACGACCTTAAGAGACGGCCGACCAATATTATTGCATAGATTTGATTGAAAAAATATATTAAATTAGTATTTATTTACTATGAGTGAACATAAAGATGTGAATAAATGCAAAATTATGCATAAACATCATATTATTATATACCAATGTGAAAAATCCGGTCAAGTACAAATCGTAATCACCTATCGAGGGATCCATACCATTTTTACTATTCTAGGTCAACGTTAACGTGACTTGTTGTTTATTACGTGAAAATGAAAATAATTCATTGCTCCAAATAAGGAATGTCTAAAGGCTGTTCTACTATTATTAGCCACAATGGGTGGAATTTATTTATTCTTTTGGTTTTTTTTTATAAAATTAAATTAAAAGAAAGTCAAAAAATTAAATTAAATTAGCTTCACGGTGTATCCCGCGTACAGAAAGGAAGGCAGAGGGAACCTGGTGATTAGACAATTCGTTGACCAAATTCGGCCTAATTTTTCGAGGCATTGCGTGTTAAGTGACGAAACTCAACGCCTTGATGCCAGAGCGAAGAAATTAAAATATTAATAAATAATCATTTATTCCATCAAGCGCGTATCGAATCCACAACCGTCGCGTTACAGTCACATCCTTGTATCTCTGAGCCATGACGGACATAAAAGAAAGTTGTATGACTTCAAATATAGGAATAATATTCATATACTTGCCCTCTCCACAATTTCTGATGCTTAAAGCAGTGTTTATAACCGTTATATGTTAGCGTTGTTACAGCACAATGTATGTGGTTTAAAGTAGGATATTAATGGGTTGCTAGCGCAATGCAATGTAATCTCTGAGCTCCTAGCATTGATTAAAATTAACGAGGCCTGCCTCTCTAGGCAGTCAAGGTGCATTGGATTTTTCACATTAAGCTCTACGTAGAGCTAGCTGGTTGTAAGACCGACCAAAATAATATACAAGTAAATATAAATTAGGAAGGAATGAATTCTCTAATCTCAACACCGCAAAATGAAATAGAACTAATTTCAATCATTTTACAATTCTTAGAAAAGCTTTATTGTTTGTTTCCTAGTGATCGTATTGAAAGGAATTTACTTGTCCCTTTATATAAGAAATGTGGCAAAGACAAGAAAATGAAACAAAAATATAGAGAATGAGATTGTTTGCAACAAACTATTTCAATTGTCTCCTTTTTGCTGTATTCTTCAAAAACTATCATTTTATTTATTATTTTAAAAGAAGGTATGGTTTGTCGATGTTAGTGCTAATTACTTATAAAATTATATGAATAAAAATAAATTTTGAAAGATACAAAATTTTGTATGAAATAATCATTTACATACCGACACAATGTCTGACTGTAAACACGTAGGTCTGAGTTCGATGCCCACTCTTTAAGTTTAGCCTCTCAACACGTAGTGTCTTGAAAATTGGGCGTTGCAGGAATAGTGTTGTAACACTGCGTTCTCACTGCCTACTCATTTTTATAAGGGATGCAGCGTGAAGCTAAAAGCGGTTAAAAGCTTAAAATATTTGTTTTTCGAAGTATTTTTTACTTTTATACCTAACTTATCTTGTCTGAATTATTCACAAAATATTTGACGTAAAAATGCATATAATAGCTAGCGCAATTTATATGAATATTTTGACACGCTTTGACTATATGTTCGTACTATCAATATTTCTTAGTATTGTTTAAATTATGTAAAACAATATATATCTACTATATATTTAAATCTTTGTATATTGTAAATCTTAATAAAATATTGATATACTCGTAGTGCTTAAAACTTTTTTTTCAGTTTCATGCTATCCCGTATGTAGCAGGGTAGGCAGAGGGAACCTAGTGTTAAGATATTCTGTTCCCCACTTCAGAATTCACGGAATTTTCGAATTACCTGTTGAGTTTAACTCAACGTTACTGCGCTTTACCATGCTTAAAACTTAACTTCTAAGATAATTTAGTCTTCCAATTTCAGAACACAACTTGATAAACGTCTTCAAGTATAAATATTTTAAAACTTTACGCAAGTAAACTTGAATTCGATAAATTGAGAGATGCGTTTTTAAAAAAAATATTTATGACTGGATTTTTCAATTTTTAATATATTTAAAATTTTGTAGCACGAGTTAGTAAAATTGTTTTACTAGCAGTGTTATCACCTAAATTGAGGCTAGTTAGAAGCGCAGGGACACCAGTGTGTTTAGAGTTTAGAGTCCTAAAAACGACTGGTTATGGGTTCGATTCCTCTCTCGAGAAAATGAAATACTTATTCATTTAAGTTTATATTTACATTTAGTTGATGAGGCAAACCACGGCGTTAAGTCTAAACTTTTTTCCGCTGAGAAAATGAGAAAAAGAGTGTTTTAACACTAGGTCCCATCTCTTGGCTACCTGCTGCGTGCAGGATACAGCGTGAAACTAACAAAAAAAGAACTAATATACGGCTAAAACAATATTGCCCATACATTATTTATATGAAAAATCCTATGTACAGTGAGACCCGTAAGATAAACGTCCGTGAAGGAGCTGTGAATCTCCGTAACGAATTATTTACGGACCACCCTACCCTTTTATTGTTTGTTTCTCCCGCGACAATTCTCCAGGCCAAGTGTTTTATAGCCTCATTATCAATATTTTTACCCTTTTTTTTGTAGTTTTTCTTGTAGCTTTTGTCGGTGGAGTTCTTTTTCTAGATTTACTCGTAGGTAGACGCGTTGGTGGTATGAACTATCTGCTTGCTATAAAACTAGGATGAAATTTTAAAAATATATCATTTACTTACCCACTTTGTTGTTGTGGTGAACAGAGTGTCTTAACACTAGGTTCCCTCTGCCTATACTGCTGTGTGCGGGATACATTATAGATAGAAATAATTAAAGATAGATAGAAAAATATTTATTTTTGTAATACTTATTCAAACGGAATAAAAAGAAAAATATATTCGTAACATTATTAATTTCAAATTAAACATTTCCGAGATAAAAAAAATATAAAGTTCGCAGTCGTCGGTAAAACGTTGAAGAGACCTGATGATCTCATCCCACCCTTTCCGTAGCCATCGGGTCAGCTGTCATCCTCATAACCTCGTTCTTGGCATCCCACAAATGTACCTCTACGTGCTCTACGTTACTCACACGTTTAAATTATGGAACAAGTTACTGCTCCCAATTTAACCTGAGTGCTACAATAAGATTTTTTTTAATAATATCTTCAAATCTCTTCAAGTCCGGTGTTTTTTTCAGATAATGTCTATATAGTTTTTTATCAAATAAATATTATATTGGCTTGTAATTTTTCTAATAAGAAAATAGATTTATTAATGGATTTCATTCATCATTTAGGGATAATATTCATTAATTACATTATATATATTAAGTTATACAAAAAAAGTTATCGTCATTCCGATAATCTATAGAGGCCAGTCGTGGCGCGGCGGCACGAAGTGTAAAACCGACTGGTTGTGGGTTCGATCCCCACTCGAGGAGATGAAATATTTACTTAAACTTATATTTCCATTTCTTCGCTCTGGTGTCGAGGTTAAGCGCGGCCTTGAATTCTGCCACTCAACACGCAATGCCTCCAGAATTCGGTAGAAAGTGGGGAATGGAGTGTCTTAGCTCTAGGTTCCCTCTGCCTACCCTGTATGCGGGATACAGCGTGAAGCTGATGATGATGATGTTACTTTTACACTATCAACGAGAAAAAATTACACGAAACAAAAAACATAAAAGCATTGAATGTCCAAAAATTTTTTTCAATATCTCTACACATATAAGTATCTAATACGAACACGTGTTTCATAGAGGGCTCGTATAAAATATTCAAGGCGGCTTCGTTTGTTTTATTCATGGATTTGCTGCTTTGTTACCTTGTAGGCACGTGCGTGCATAAATTGGCATTCCCATAGCACTGAACTGAACTAAAATTATTTGAGGCCGAAATGTAAAGAGAAAACCATTAAAACCACACATTTGTAAAATTATTATTTATATTATTGTTAATGAAAGTTTTGCCATGCAAAATGTGGTAGCGTTTATTTAAAATATTTAAATACTGACTTTACAGTCTGGCTACACACCCGTGTTTAAATTTAAATAACTAAGAGTTGACCTGTCATATATTCTAATCATCAGAAGGTAACTCTGACCCCTCGTACGATGGGTTACATCGAAACTATTAACGTGATCTTATATAGCTTAGTTTTTCTCAATAAATGGAGTATCAAACACAAAAATATATTTTAATTCAGAACCAATAGTTCCTGAGATTAGTGGTTTCAATCAAACAAACTCTTCACCTTTACAATATTAGTTTAGATTATATAATATATAATTCTAAATTTTAAGATATTTCAATAAATAGATTGAAGCGATGTAAGATGGAATATATATATATATATATATATATATATATATATATATATATATATATATATATATATACATATATATATATATGTGTGAGGAGTTACTCAAAGCCCTAAGAATAAGTAGGCTAAGCTCTCAAGTTGTAAATACGTGTATGTACATACATAATATAACTTTAAATTTATATATGTGATTTAAATATTCTTCTTATGTAATAGGAGTGTCTTTATAATGAAATATATAACATCTCTCAGTATAGATGGGAAGGAAAAAACCTTGTAGAATAACAACTTGTTTTACTTTACAAAAAGAGACAGTTAAACGTACGTAACATAGTTACTTGTGACAATAATAACACCTTTAAAAATAAACTCTACAAAATTCGTTGCAAAGAGAATCACTCTGAAAAAATACTCAACGCTAAGTTTAATAAAACAACGCTTGCATTGCTTTCAGGAAAATGAATTCCGTTGCGGTTAACTTTGAGCATTCAAATCTGAAAATTGTGCTTACTAATGAAATATTTGTGGGGTCCGGAGAAAGAATTTGTGAAATTATGACATTCAGTTTCTGATTTCTTTCGAAACGTCACGGGAGTCGTGGTGGTAAGTGACAAAATTTACACATCGTAATTATATGTGCAATATATCTTAGTAGTAGGTAGCTATTCAAATGACCAAAAATATAAAAAAATGAACATAAAGGAATATTGCAGGAAAAAGAAAGAAATCTTGTTTACGAAATATTTATATTATTAACATTTAAAGAAATTTAAGCTCGATGTTTAGTTTTACAAAAGGCTTTTGTCTATATGTCTGTTCTACTTAATAAATTTACAGTTGCACTGTGCGAAAATTTAAAAATAATGAATACTGTTTAATATTAGTTAATATATTTTATATGTAAAAATAAACGAAAGTCGTATTTAAAATCCAATGTGTTCATTTATGCAAGTACATATGTATATTAAAAATTTTATTTGTTTATTATTTTTAAAAATATTTAAATAATATATTAAATTATAAGATATTTGTCCTTTCTTTATCATAAATTTGGTGACTTCTAAAGAGTCCATATAATGAAAATTAAACAATACTCCATTTCATATAAGTATATGTGACAGTTAGCGCCAATTAAATTTATTTATTACATAATTTATTAAGCATTAAATTTTAAATATAAAAGCAAAAAAAGAAAAAACTTGGAACATATAAAATTTAGATGTGACCTATTTAGGTCGTCATAGCCTTGAACTAAATTGAGTCACTGTTTATTTTTAACTGTTATCTATATTTTATTTGCGTGAATATTTTCATAGATTAACAGTAAGTACGAGACCAGTAGTGGCACTGGGTCACAAATGTGTGGCCTTAAAGCGACTGATTGTAGGTTCGATCTCCACTCGAGGAAACTAAATATTTAGAATTCAGCGGAAAATGAGGAACGGAGAGTCTTAACACTGGGTTCCTTCTGCCTACCCCGCTGTTTACGGAATATAGGGTGAAGCAGAAAAACATAAATAAATTATAAATACAGTGTTAACTGCATGTAACCTCTTTCGATTCGATGAAAACAAAATTGAAATATCAGAATCATTTGTTAGTTTGGCTTGTTTTCCATATAAATGTACAGCGCAATGTAGTAATACCTGCAATTGTGGACATTCTTTTGTGTTGTTACTTTATTATCGTAACTGTTGGCAGAAAAGTTATTCATAATAATTTTTACACTCTGTTTCACACTTTCCGCCGAATTTGTCGAGGCATTACATGTTGAGTGACGCAATTCAACGCCGGATTTTTTTGCCTTGGTGCTGAGCGAAGTAATAAAAATATTAATAAACAATAATTCACGAGGCCAGCCGTGGCGCAGGGGCACAAAGAGTGACTGTAAAACCGACTGGTTGTGGGTTCGATCCCCACTCGAGGAGATGAAATATTTACTTAAATTTATATTTCCATTTCTACGCTCTGGTGTAGAGGCAAAACGCGGCGTTGAGTTCTGCCACTCAACACGCAATGCCTCCAGAATTTGACAGAAAGTGGAGAACGTAGTGTCTTAACACTAGGTTCCCTCTGTCTACCCTGCTGTGTGCGGGATACAACGTGAAGTTGTTTTTTTTTTCAATAATTCATTCCCAAGTGGCGATCGAACCCAGAACTGTCACGTTACATACCCACCCTTGTGCCGCTGCGCCACGACGGCCTCTAAGTTAACGTGCAACTTTTAATTTAGAAATCCATAAAAAAATTGCTCGCCGCCCGCTTTTAAATCCACGGCGGCGGGCCGCGTTAGCAAATTGGTTTGAAATATTCAACTTGCCCCGACTCGTTCGCTCGAATCTCGAAGGAAGTGTATGGCTTCATTATATTAGCGTTTACGGGGGTTATCTTTATGTTTACGTCAATCATTCGTGTATAGATTGTTATTTTAAATTTAAGTTTTTATTGATTATTTATCTTTATTTAGGTGTCAGTCGTGGCGCAGGGGCACAAAGGGTGGCTGTAAAATCGACTGGTCGTGTGCTCGATCCCCACTCGAGGAAATGAAATATTTATTTACATTTATATTTTCATTTCTTCGCTCTGGTGTCGAGGCAAAGCGCGGCGTTGAGTTCCGCCACTCAATACGCAATGTCTCCAGAACTCGGCGGAAAAAGGGGAACGGTGTGTCTTAACACTAGGTTCCCTCTGCCTACCCTGCTGTGTGCGCTGATACAACGTAAATCTGATTTGATTTGATTTGATTTATCTTTAAGGTTTAGTTGTGGTCTTTGTACCGCAGTGACGGTTTGTGACTGTTATGGGTTAGTTTCCTAAAAAAGTGTAATTATTTTCGTTTTTCCTGATGTGATTAAAAAAGCGCAGCGTTGAATTTCATCACTTAATATTAATACGCGTTCTAGCAGAAATATTACTATAACCTCGATTAATATTACCTCAAGTTCTAACAGAAAGCAAGAAAAGCAAAAAACAATATATTTTTAAAATAAATTATACATCGAAGTGGAAGTGAACTAAATTATAAATCTGAAATATTTTATTCATTTTTGGTTTTAACACCAAATACTCCACAAAATAATAATTGTGTAAACAATAGTTGAAACGTAACTCTACTTCGGCCACAGCCAAACTCTATCAGACTCTTGTTCACATTTACTTGACATTTGATAACTTACCTACCAATAAGATTTCATGTAATCCTTTGAGATAATTTTAGATCACGCAGAAGCAACAAATAACTTCTTATTCCTTTTAAGTAAAATATCAAATGTAAGCTAGAAATTTGTGTAACATAGTTATAATTCTAGATTTTTTTTAGCTTCACGCTGTATCCTGCACAGCACGGTAGCACGGTAGGCAGATTAGACCTGGGATCCCATTGTCAAGACAGTTAAGACAGTCCCCCATTTTGGCGGAACTTAACGCCGGCGCGCTTAGCGTCGTTACTAGACCGAAAAAAGATAATATTAAATATTCCAGCCGGAACGATTCCAACTATGGGGCCTATTTGGAATCGATCCGGCGCGGTGCCCTCCTCCTACCATGCTATGCGATACAACCTGAAGCTAAAAAAATATAATATAAAATTCCAATATTAAATAAAAATGATAAAAAATTATCATGAAAATAGTAACATAAACCTATTTATAAAAAGATAAAAAGGAATTGTTAATATTATATATAACATTTTGAAATAAATACGTGACACAAAAGACTACATACAAGTATTTTACAATAAAACAGCCGCATATTTAAAACTTAGCTCAGTCCTGAACATTTCATACATTAGATCTATTGTGGCTGCATTAAAGCCAACTATTACGAACAATAGTTACTTTCTATGTATAGCATCATTGAAATTTTATGTAGATGCATGTAAAATCATAGTATTTAGTACTTTTATAGTGCTTGGGATTTTATATTGGACCCAGTTGTTGCTCAGAGCGTCGCGTCGCTAATGAAGAAGAACATGCTCAGCTGGTTTGGGCATGTCGAACAAATGAGTGATAAAAGAATGGCAAAAAGGTTTATGATGGAAAAGTGAGGGGTATGAGAAGAGAGAGACCTCGGTTGACCTTCGAAAACACAGTATCAAAGATACTGGAGGAATGTCACGTAAAAAGCATGAGGACCCCCCGGAGGGCATGTATGAAGAGGTTGATGACAGTGGACGAGGCGAAAGAGGTATGTAGAGATTGTAGCGTTTGGCGCTCCGTTCTCTCTGACTACCCCGCTAGAGATAAAGCGTGAAGTTAAATTAAGTTAAGTTTCACAAATTCGCTCTGATGTCGAGGTAAAGCGCGGTGTTCAGTGTTGTACACTGTAATATATAAAGAAAACAAGATACGTTAAATATTTCACATGACACCTTTTCTCTTATAAATAAAAGCTCTCACTACGAATTTTGTAGCTACCTCAACAATTTAAAAAAGAAAATTTGGATCTGGTATCTGCTTACTTTCTATTTAAATTTGTAATAATAACTGCCGTGTTCATACAAGCCTTAATATACTTACTACTTGTTAATTGTAAATAAATGCAATACAATCTGAGAGGCAACTTTATAAATGTGTCTAATGTTTATTGTATGTATAATCCAGCGTTGCCACATGTCCCGATGTTGGCGGGACGTCCTAATTTTTTTGCCGAAAATTAAATGTCTCGGACGAGACGTGTATAACCCCGCTTTTCACGAATTATTCCACGTTCTGTGAGAAATATTTTTTTACTACTTTAAGTTACGTACAATTATTCAAACCAAAAGAATAAAAAAAAATATTGATATTTATCATCATTGCAAAAAATTTTTAAACTCAAATAAATGGAAAAATAATTATTAAACCCTCATTAAGTTTTTTTCCCCGCTTTTTTAGTTAAAATGTTCAAAAATCCCGCTTTTCACCGAGAGAAAATATGGCAACGCTGGTATAATCTTACATTGAGTGAAACCGTATTCAATGTAAGTAATTTAATTTCCCAGTGACCAAGTTTAATTTGAAAAATACTTTAGGAAAATGCGCGTTATTTCTTATTTTTTATTTTTATTCTCTTGTCAAGCAAACAATATACAAATAAGATAATAAATTAATAAACATTAGAAAAATACGAAAATTATTACTAAAAAAAATTTTAGTTGTACTTACATTAGTATTGTAAAAGATATATTAAATTAACAAAATATTTATTCTCCAATTGGTTATAAGAAAAATCTTACGCTGTTTACTGTTCCTTATGCTATTTACTTACTAATTTATCTTTTGGTTTTCTGCTTTTTGAAGAAAACAATATTCTTTTTACAGAATAACATAAAAATTATATAATTTATTTTAATATTTTCCATTAATACGTTTTTAGTTGAAATATTACATCACGTTGTGATTTCACTATCGGTGTTCGGATGTAATAAATAAAACAGACGTAGATCCAATCAATGCAGGCGTGAATTATAGCATTCAGTGCAACCGATGCACTACAACAATCTTCATACTTTAAAATATTGTACTTCAATTTCATTTGTATCTTGTTAATAATGGAAGTAAAAAAATATATATTTTTATTATTTTATTGTAAAAATAGGATTGAGTTTAAAATGTTTTTTGAAATGTTTTGCTAACAATAGTTACTATTTTTTGTTAATTTCACGCTGAATCTTACACATAGGTACATTCCGTTCCCATTAAAACACTTCCATTCAATATTTTCCGCCGAATTCTGGAGGCTTTGTTTGTTGAGTGTCGGAGCTCAATGCTGCAATAGACGATATTACTTACAATAATACTTTTCTTTTACAAAAATTACAGTAACATATGCCTAGTAATATTTATGCTTTAAGAAACAATATATAATTAGAATTATATAGAAAAATCAATAAATGTAAATAATTACTTTCTAATCTTCATTGTGTTACGTAAAATAAAAAAAAATAAAATTTAAATAAACATAAAAAATCGACGAGGCCAGTCGTAGCGCAGCGGCACGAAGCGTGATTGTAAAACTGACTGGTTGTGGGTTCAATCCCCACTCGAGGAGATGAAATATTTACTTAAATTTATATTTCCATTTCTTCGCTCTGGTGTCGAGGCTAAGCGCGGCGTTGAGTTCTGCCACTCAACACGTAATGCCTCCAGAATTCGGCAGAAAGTGGGGAACGGAGTGTCTTAACACTGGGTTCTCTCTGCCTACCCTGCTGTGTGCGGGATACAGCGTGAAGCTGATTTATAAAAAATCGGCGGAATATGTTAGCATTAGGTTCCCTCTGCCTACCTTGGTGTGGGCAGCGTGAAGCTGGTTTAATTTCAAACAAACGTATCAAAGCGCTTAGTTCACAGTACAATGCACTCGTCACTAAGGGCTCGAACACAACGTGGGGCAAATTAAATGTCCGTCGTATGATTGCATCAACAGCGAACAGACACTGCGGCTGACCGTCGACATTACATTATTATTGACAATGGATTTATGATTTAAAAGATTATTTTATGTGTTATTTTTAAAATTACATTATAAATGCAATACAATCTATTTTTATTATCATTTGTTTCCCAATTCTCTCAGGAAACCGAGTAGTAGAGTACGCAGAATGAGCCGAGCGTTGAATTGTAATATTCTCCACTTTTTGTCCAAATCTAATATAGATGCCTCTAGATTTGGGCAAAAAGTGGAGAGTGTTAGAACTCAACGCCGCATTTTGCCTTCACATCAGAGCGACAAATTAAAAAAAAATTAATTCCACGAGTGGAGATCGAACCCACACCAATTGCATTTACAGTCACACACTTGTGCCCCTGCGTCATGATATTATCAAAAAGATCAAAAAGAACGCGGTTTTTTTACTATAATAACATTATTTTGACTTTACATTATATTGGGATATGTACATTTTAATAATAATGAATATTGTTCATATGTATATGTTTAAAGTGACAAAAACTAGTATAGTGATTCATCAAAATATTTTTTGTTTATCCTACAACAAGGCGGAAATGGAAATGCGCGACGATTATAAAAATATGAATATACTTTTCTAAACATTCAATACCCTCTTAGGTCCTTTGCGGATAGTTACGCTTTTAAAATAAAAAAATATTAAATAAATATTGTTTTTGAAATTTATTCAAAAAAATTTAAAACTACTACTATATTATTTTGACTACAATTATATATCTATTATTTATTTAAAACTAGTACTAAATTGTACTAATGTGTATTGTGTATTGTGTACTAATATTATAAATGTGAAAGTTTGTGTGGCCGGATGGATGAATGTTTGTTTCACTTTCACGCAAAAACTACTGAACTGATTTAGATAAAACTTTACAGTAGCAGTAACTAGCTTATATATTAGAATAACACAAAGGCTAAAATTTACACTTTTATTTTCACTAGTTTACTTAGAAAAGCAAGATAATTGTGAACAACAAAAATAGCTTACTAAATACCTCTGAGCGGCCTCCACTGTAAAGTAAATGAAATTATGCTCCAACTTTAGATGATTAAATTTAGATCGCGCCTAATTACACCACCTCGGAATAAGCATTTTGTAATTATTATTTACTTTTTCCCTTCTCGAACCTTTCCTTATGTTAATTAAAAACTGTATTATTGAAATAATGGTTTCCGTCAAAAATTTTAATATTTCTTTAAATAAGAATTATAATTTTATCCTTAAGTAAAAGATAAAAAGCAAACTATTTAGAAAATGGAAATAGATATTAAGGCTATAAAGTATACTTTATTGATTTTTTTATTTGTTTGTATTTACTTTCAGCGTTTAATACAAAGATTTTCTTTTTTCAAAAAGGTCATATATATATAACTCGTCACAAAAGATTAACTTATGTTTAAAATTAATACGTGTTTAAAATGCGAATAAAAATTATATTTTTTATCTTTGCTGTTATTGTTCCATATCTCAAAAGGAAATAGCGAAATCCTTATAGAATCATTTTGTCCAGAACCTATATATCGAGATACCGTAGGTCTGAGGCTGAAATTATTATCAAATATTAATGTCTAAAGCAGTGTTTCCCAATCTTTTCTGTGCCATGCCCCACCTTAACCGTTCTAAAATTTTTAATGCTCCCCTATTATGCTAATATTTTTTAATATTTGGAAATTAATTTGTTCACTTAAGAAACAAAATGATAGGTTCTAGGAAGAGATCAATGTGAAATTATTAACAAAACACAGTAAGTAAAATTTCAAAACATATAATGAAAAACTGATTTTTTCTTCATTTTTACCGTGACATCCTCGCAGCCATTTTGTGTATCTCTTCAATGTGGATTTGATCAGCTAAACTGACTCCGCATATCCTACGAAGAGATCGCATCTCCACAGCATTATCTTTCTTTCATTCTTCTTCTATAATATCCACGTTTTGCTGCCGTATAACAGCGCCGGTACCAACATTGCTTTGTGTACGGCCAAACGCGCAGCTGTGCTGACATTTCGCCGTCTCATCAATGCAGCTAAGGCTCCATTAACCATGTTACCGGCAGCAATACGCCTTTCCACATCTATATCGTTGAGTTCCGTCACTGGACATCGCATACCTCCAAAATTCTGCGGAAAGTGGGGAAAGGAGTGTCGTAGCGCTATATTCCCTCTGCCTTCCCTGCTGTGGGATACAGCGTGAAACTGATTTGAGTTTAATATATTTTAATAATAAATAATAATTCATTCCTTCGAGTGGAGATNTTCGAGTCCCGCTGCGTTCAAATTTTTATACGTTTTCTAAATAAACAGTCATTTTCTTGTTTCCCTACGCAACGATGGCCTCTAAATTAAAATTAAAATATATGGTAAAAATAATTCAATGTGACAAAATTATGCTTTTAAAATTAAAATAAATAAAAATGAAATCAAATACTTATATATCTATCTATACAATATATACTATGAATATTAAATCAACGAACTACTACAACAGTTTTGACGGACACTTATTTCAAATGAACACCAACTGAATGATGTGAAACACTATGTACGTTGCGATGGGCCCGTGGTCTACTTGAAGACACCAATCACGCAGTTGATATTTAGTTTCGTCAAACGAAATTATACCTAATAATTATTTACGGCAATTATTTAAGATTTTGGCTTTTTTGTTTAATTTGAAGCGACAGAGTTAAAGTTGTATCGAGTTCATTTTTGAATAGCCCCCCCTTAAATATCAAATTGCCCCCCAGTGGGGCGTGGGCCCCGCGTTGGGAAACACTGGTCTAAAGTCTCTTGAAGCACAAAGAAAATCAAGCTTCTATTTAGAAATAGGTGGAGCTACTGTTATCAAATCACACAAAGTGAATACTACAATAAAAGAAAAAAAACGAAAAGTAAAAAAAAAAATAGGTTATTTTATAAAATGTATTCTTCGCGTAATCAAAACTAAATCTGGCCAAAAGTTTGGGAAAAAGAAAAAAATCACAAAAATGCACATTTATATCACAAATTAAATTATTACAAACTTACAATTCTAGTTCATGTAATACAAAATGAGTGACTTATATTTGTCAACTCTTATAAATTATATGTTCCCCTGACCTACAATCAAGATATTGGTATGGAGCCCTCGGTGGGCGAGTTCGACTCGCACTTGACATTATAATGAATGCATGATACATGCACATATGCATACGCTCTAAACGCCTCCCTTTGATAGAAACTTGACAGATTCAATATTGTTGTCGTATTCTATTAAAAATTCGTTCTCGTGCCGCTTTAAAATCCACATCGGGGAGCGTCAGGGAATTGGTTTCAAATATTCAGCATCACTGCCTGAGTTACGTTTTAATCCATCCCGACTTTAGCGTGCTTGAAGAAACTGTTGTGCTACTTCATTAATATAAAGCTTATATCGAACCTCCATCGTCAGTAGAAAGTTATATAAATTCTACCACTTTAGCATTTTAGTTTATTTTAACAAATGAAACTGCTATACGCGAGAGGAAAAATGAATAAAATATTTAAAATATATAATTTTATCTACCTACACCTAAATAAGTAGACATCTAAATATCTATTTAATTAAAATTCCAAAAACAAATACTGGATATGTCTATTATTAATAATAGTAATTTTTGAAATCGTGTATTTTTTTCGTATATTTATATAAGTCGGAATAATTTGAGAAACATATCCATATATGACAGTAGGTACAATTTTTGGTAGCTTCACACTGTATCTCGCATATAGTAGGGTAAGCAAAAGAAACCTAAGAACTTCTCGAGGTGATGTGTGTTGAATGGCGGAACTCAACGTCGCACTTTGTTTGCCTCGTTCTAGAGCGAGTATCATTAATATTTACGCTGTAGCGTGAATCTAAAAACACAACGATCAACAAATTAACGAAGCTGTAATTTAGCATTTATGTACTAGCTGGCGTTCCTAAAGAAGCTGTCGGTGAATTATTCAAATTAACTCCTTTCAAAACACATCCTGCCGGTTACCCTGTAAGCCTCTGTGAGCCTCGTATCCTCGTTACTGGTATTATGAAAACGCTTGACCTTTTAGCAAAAGTAGCTTTGTAACAGCTTTGTACCGTGTTTAATGTCAGTTTGCTCAAAAGAATAAGTGATATTGTGTAAGTTAAGTGAGCTTAAGTTTCGTTGTCTTTTTAAGTTATCTTTTTTTAAGCCGATTTTTTTATAAAATGTTTCTAAGTAGTTTTTTGGGTTTTAATTTTTTTATTGTTATTACCTGTATCAACCTAGATATAGGTTATTGGATTTGTGCACTTAATCTAAGCTACAAATAATTTAAAGTATCCGTGACACAAAAAAGGAATATAGTATACACTACACAAAATTACTCAACACCTGGCTGCTGATCTATTAAAATGTTTGAAAGTAATTCTAGAATTAATAAACTGTCTGAAAATAAGTAACAAGTTTACCAACTATGCCAATTACAGTTACAACTTTAACGGAAGCAAAGAAATTTTATGCTTAACTACTCTGTGGGAGCCTTGAAATTTTGGCTAAAATTAGAGCCAACCTGTGACCGTGGAATGTACTAGAAAAAAATGAATGACCTAGTTTCTATATACAGGGTCACGCTATAGCGCGTTACGAAAAACGGTCACCTTGTTAGCCCTGCCACGTTCGGAGGAAAAAGTAAACATGTTATATTTCAACTATAAATTATATAATTTTGTTGATACATTATATATAGGTCGGGGCAAAAGTATTTTCGTATTTTGAATGTATTATTAGTAATCAAACTTATTTGGCTGTACTGAACGTAACTGGTTAGTTTAAATACCATTAAATGTGACATTCTGAAGGTGCAATAAGTTTAAAAAAACTAGTTCCCGCTATTTTTCAATTGTTTTTCAAACAAGCAAAATGAATGGTTGTGACGAAGAAATTCGGTATATTTTAAAGTTTTATTACAAAAAAGTTTTATTAAAAATGCGACGAATGCCGCGAATAAAGTTTGTGCGGTTTACGGACCTAAAGCAGTATCAATAAGAGTAGTACAAATGTGGTTCAAGCGTTTCAAGTCTGGAAATTTTAGTGAGGTTCGCTCTGGACGTCCTGTCGCATATAAAATCAGTGCCATCTTTGAGAAAATGGAGCAAGACATATTAGTAGCTACGACATTGCTGAAGAACTGGATATTGATCGTAAAACAGTTTTACGTCATTTACGAAAATCTAGGTACAAGAAAAATCTTAACATTTGGGTATCACATGATCTCACTGAGGGAAACCTAATGCAACGTGTTTCCATTCTCTTGATTCTTTGTTTTAACGTAACAATTCCAAACCATTTCTGAAACAGTTGATTACTGGTGATGAAAAATGAGGAACTTGCGATAAGAATGTGCGAAAAAGATCATGGTTGAAGCATGGACAACCCCCGAGACATAGACCAGAGGCAAATCCCAGCCTGACTCGGAACAAAATGATGTCATGTGTATGGTGGGACTGGAAAGGAATCGTCCACTATGAGCTTTTGCCACCGGGTAAAACTATCGATTCTGACCTCTACGGTCAGCAACTGTTGAGGTTAAAAAAACTATTGAGAAAAACCGGCCGGAGCTGGTGATTAGGAAGGGCGTGGTACCATGATTACGCCAGACAGAACTCATCTATAGCCACGCAGCAAAAGTTGAGAGAGTTTGAATGGGATGTGTTGATGCAATCTCCGTATAGCCCTGACCTTGCTTCATCGGATTTTCACCTGTTTCGATCATTGCAGAACTCTTTAGGAAGCATAAAGCTAACCTAAGAACACTGTGAACACTACCTGTCAGATTTTTTTAATTAAAAATCTCAAAATTTCTACAGGAATAGGATCATAGCACTACCATCGATCAAAACGGAACATACATATTATAAATAAATAAAAAATTATACCTAAAAACATATTTTTGACCTTCTTTTCCTTTGTATGAACAATACGACAATACTTTTGCCCCGACCTTATATGTAGTTTGAAATTACCTAACTTTCACCTTTTCTCTTAATTTGAGATATTTATGATGAAGCTTGGTGATAGGTACATCACTACATTTTATTTTTGATGCTACGCCAAAATTTAATCTTCCGATATGATAGCCAATAAATATTTTAAAAAGATCTATTCTTATTATAGAAAAATAAATTTACAGAGAATTGAATAAAATTTTCATCCCTTTAATTACAGTTACTATTTTTAACTCTTATTTGGAAAAAAATAAGAACGCATTACATTTTTAATTTAAAACGACAACTTGCAAAGATAAGAAAAATAATCCCATATTTGTCTTACAGCGTCTATTGTCTTTTTATTGTGTATAAAAACTAAAGCTGAACTAGGTCATCTAATCCATATTAGAGCGAGCAGCTGAGAAATTACTGCAGATATAGTGTCCCAGGCGTCTCTATGCCCATTTACATTTTAGATATTGAATTTGGTATCCGAGATGCAGTGGCACGATTGGTGCCTAATGATATATAATGAAATGTCTGTCTGTAATTACTAAATTATTTGAGCTATTATAGATATTTCTATCTAACCGGAACAATAGTACGCATATTATAATATCTTCTTTCTTATTTTTGAGATAGGATACTTTACTTTTTAGATAGGCGATTTTAGTTATTGTTATTTTTAATAGCAAAATTAGCTATGGGTAATATTAATCATCATTTACGTAGAATTAAGTACTTTTTATATAAACACTAGCATTTGCCTGCAGATTCACATGCGGAGCCAAAAGGAAATGGTACCTCTAACCGCAAGTGCTGTGAAATCAAACATCAAAACGATTACATACAGTACAGTACAGTAAAACATTGATTTAAAAATTATATTTAAATACCAACCATCTTTGGATATAATTTATTAACAAATGCCTGAGAGTAAAGCAAGGCATAAATACTATAATAGTTCAGAAAATTAAAAAAGAAATTTAGTAATGTCTGCTCTTACTCCTTAGATTACTTCAGACAGGCACACCCGTGTCACACATACATTATACTGCAATAGTATTTGCAAGACAAACTCAACATACTATCATAAATACAAAATATCTTACGAACTCCAGAGAAACTCCAATATTAACACTTCAATAAACATCTAGAGCACGTTATATTCTCATAATTTTAAGAGTAGAAATAGACGACTAGTAGACAAACAAATCACACGTATCATTTCCATGGCTGTTTGCTCAGACTGGTCTATATTAAACCTCTTTCAATATAAAACCGTCGTTTGACCGTCCACCGGCCATTGTAGACAAGGCTTCCAAGCTCATAACTCTACTTAATTTCGCTAGCCGCAGACTTACACGGCTTACAAAATTGGGTATTCTTTAATAGAAGTCTGTACGAAACGCGGGTTATTAGTTTGTCAGACCCTCATCTGGACGCATGACATTTGACACTTTCTGTTTTATATAAAGTCCGTAATCCTTCACAGTAATCCCATTTGTTTGTTTGCGTGGGTTTATCCATTTTATTATGTGGTTAAAAATATTTTTTGAACTATAACGAAAATAGGAAAGATAAGGCCTTTTGGTATCATAATTGGTTAGGTGCAGGTTGAAGCGCGAATTTATAATGGTAATCACTTTTTAGCCGAAATTGAAACTTATAAAATATCTTAGAATTCCTATATGTTAACATTTTCGACAGAATGTTCATTTTCAATTTACTTTTAAGTTAGATTTTTATTGGTTTCCTATTGTACCTTGTGTCACAATATATAAAATATCCGACACTTTACTGTCACGTAGAGTAAGTTTTTAATAATTTCAAATAAGTGTCGTTGATAGTGTGTGCTGGCGTTCCAATGATATTTCCGTAGTTTATTGTAGTTTTTGCCGCGATAAAAAATTGTAAATGTTTAGTATATGTTATTATTTTACTGTCACTTGGCTGAAAAACATATTGTTTTACTAGGTATTAACAAGTATATTGTATGAAATTGATAAAACGCAAAACAAAACTGATGAGCATATTTGATGATTCCGACAACTTTATCCGTGACGGATCCTTACCAGAGCGATGGTAAAGACCATGTTCGAATAAAGATTTTGACGTAAAAAGCAATACAGCTGGTAGTGTAAAAAAGCAATACATCTAGTAAGTCCTAATTCTTTTAATTACCGACAGAAATCAATGTTTTATTTATGGAAAATTAATTATTAACAAAAAAAACAGATTTCAAACAACGAACTGAAAAGTAAAAAAATATTTTACATAAAGTAAACCATATCTTGATTTTGTTAAACAAAAAAAATTTAAAAAAGATTTTGTAGGTTTGAAGTCCTCTCTCTTTGCCGCTTTGGTGACGACGGTCTCGAAACTTCCATCTCGGTATTGACGGTAGTGAAATCACGGATATCAGTTGATGGGTTTAAATCATTGTTAACTTCCTTGAAACGCTCGACAGAGTTAATCTAGATGGACTGAGCGAAGGTCGCCAGTCCGTCGTACGCGGTCGCGTGGAAATCTTTGAGGAACGATACGAGTTCACCCTTAGGGAGTGCGAGAATATTCGCGTCCATGTAGGATAATAGAATAATCCCCGAAGGGGTGAGAATAAAAAATAAAGAAAAATAAAAACTTAAAACAAGTTATACTTCTCAAATCATTGATAATACAAGTAACACATGTAACTTGTGACCGCTTAGGCCGGACCGTGCACGCTGGGTTGAGGTAGATCAAGACAATAAGTATTGATATTTCGTGCGTGCAGCCGGCGTTCCATAAATATTTCAGTAACAAATACGGAAAAAAATATACATTTATATTACATAATTTTTTTATTACTCATTTAATTATATTGACTAAACTAACAATTTTTGTAAGTACTGTAACAAAATAAAAAAACAACATTACATAGTCTACACATCATTATGACAATATTTTTAAGAATTCCACCAAAAACCAGAGCGAACAATGATAGATCACCAGTTTATACGTAAAGTACATCTTTAGTCATTTACTTTATGTCCTCTATTTTTTCAAGTACATACAACAACAACAATTTCTGCTCGTGCCTGGAACAATTTGTCGCCCGAGATTCGTCCTTTATCTCAATGATTGCCATTACAGTGTTTCCGCGAAGCTTTATGCGTTCTGACTTATCACCCGAAATGCCAAGGAGGGGCAGATTGTTTTGCGGATTTTTGGACCAGAATAGAACGCATTTATTACATTTCCCATTATTTTCTTTGAGAGGAAAACTGCTATTTTTAGTTTCAATACTTAAATAAATCATATAGGTAAAGTATATTTTTGTTATTTTCATCACAGAATGTTAGTACATATGTACATATATTGTGGACTCCTTTAAAGTTTCAATATAATAAACTAATCAGATCTATAGAAGAAATTGTTAAACGGGATAGTGATGGTAACCTTCACTCTGATCCTGAGTAAATTCTCAATCGTTAGCCGCGATACTTGCGTCCTAACGTGTCCCGAAGGATCGTAAACAGTCAAACGGCGGGAAGCAACCCTACTGAGACAGAATATTAAATAATGTTAGGCAAGTCCTTATGTTAAAAGTTTTTATCCTACAGTTTTATCTTCTTCTTCGGGTTTAATGAAAAATTTTATTGCCCATGAAAATTTTTGGATGTTTATTATATTATTTTTCAAATATTTTGCAAGAAGTCAGCAGTGATATCCTAGAGATGCTCGTAAGTCGTTTCGTATTTCATCTCGTACTTATTTCGAGATGAAAAACGAAATGGTAGGCAGAGGGTAGGATGAGTTCCAGTTCCAACGCCAGGCTTGTGCCTTGGTGATATTTTATTACTAAATATTCATTCTCTCGAGTGAGGATCGAACTCACACTCACAACTTTGTGCCCCTGCGCCACGACAGCCTATTTATATTTATTTAACGTCATATTAAGTACGAGTGAATAAACTATGTCGAAAGGTCAGTAAAGGGGCGTAAAGCGGATACTCTCTGGATGCAAATAATATTTTATGAGTCATCGGAAAACGCTTGCCGATAATATTATACATTCTGATACGTCAAATTTTATGTTAATGGACTATAATATATAAGTAAAATGGACAGGTTTTAACTTTTATTGTGATAATAAATTATATTATTAAAAATATATAGTGTGTATAGTTTTGTAAATTTTATTTTGCTCATCATATTTAGTGCTCATCACGCCTCCATTCGGCAGAAAGTGGGAAGCGGAGTGTCTTAACACGATGCTCCATTTACCGACCCTGCTACATGCGGGATACAGATTGAAAATGAAAAAAAAAGAAAACTACTCGTAACAAGATTTACTAAGCTATAGTAATATATGGACACTAATTTCTATGTATTGTCTAACTTCACGTTTTGACAATTGGACGGTTTCCAAGAGGCGCGGGTTTAAATTCCGGTACGTTCAAATTTTTATACGTTTCTAAACAAGTAATTTTCTTTCCTAAGCGTGGAATAATACTTTAAAAATGTTAAATCAAATCAAAAGTCAAATATTGAATTTGTTTTTTTATACAAATATACTATATATGAGAAATGGCATCTCTTATATGACCACGCAAGAGCACGCAAGAATAAGAAAAGAGGTCATTGAAGTTTTAGATGACGCAATTGTTAGAAATTTGTTAACGTATACTTTTGTTTTCACAAATTCACCAACCAATAAGTAAGCTTGTTTCTATAACGGTCACCGTTACTCAGTAGTCTTCTGCTCCACGGCAAAAATAAACTTTAAATAACCAAAACTAAAAAATAACTCACCAAATAAACAAAACTGATCAGGCTACTAATGAGAAGGTTCTCGAACAACAAACTAGAAAAAACCACGGCTGCCAACCGTCACAGGATAAAATCCGCCAAATTTAAATTGGTCCCTACTTCCTGGATACGCTATATTTAAACACCCTGTATTTGAAGAATGTATGATACGATGCCTTATAAAGTTATTTTCTACGAAAATATTACAGAATGGTATTCTAGTGAATGAAATATTTAGGGAAAGTTTAAGAATGTACGAATACGCGAATTTGTCGATAATGCTCGAATTCATATTTATAATATAAATTGCCTTTTGCTATAAACTATCGCGACCCAACATTCGATATTAAACAATACTAATATTATAAATGTGAATGGAAAATTATTTGTTACGCTTTTACGTCAAAACTACTCAACCGATTATCATGAAACTTTGTACACATATTCTTGGAAGTATTAGAAAGGACATAGAATACAATTTATTTAAAAAATATACTTTTTAAAAAATATTGTCCTTTAGCCTTTAAATTTTTAAAATTGCGTTTCAGTGTGGTGTTTTTACTGGCTGCCTATGCACAAAGGAGAAGTTTTGTAAATAAAACACAAAGTTTCATCACATTGAATTCGTGTAATAATAAGAATACTTCTAGGAACCACAATATCAAAGGTAATTAACTTACAAAAGAAGATAATTTGAAAAGCCATTTTCATATTATCTTCTTTTGTAAGTTAATTTCACTAGAAAATAGGGTAATAATTTAAAGCATCGATTAAAGTCTAGTGATAGGTACTATTATTCAGCTTCACGCTGTATTCTGTAATTAGCAGGGTGTGCACAGTGAACCTAGTGTTAAGAGGACACTCCGTTCCTCATTTTCCGCCGAAATTTTGGCACATTGCGTGTTAAGTGGCGGAACTCAACGCCGCTCTTTTACTCGTCATCAGAACGAAGAAATGAAAATATTAAATACTTAATTTCCTCTAGTGGGAATCAAATCCATAACCTGTCGAGTTAACAGTCATACTGCCCCTGTGCCACGACAGGTTTCGTAATAGTGATAAATAAATGAATAATAAAAATTATTATCAATTTTATTAAATCTAGGCTTGATATGACAAAACTGATAGTAGAAATGAATTCAGCAGAACCGAAAACATGGAATTATAAAGCACAATTCTTTTTTATTGACTTTGTGGGAATCGCAGTAACCAGATGACTTTCATTTTGCGCGGCTGAATATAACTACATTAATATCTTTAGCTAAACCTGAATTGATTTTGGAAAATATGAGTTTTCTTCTTAATACAATGCATATTTGTGCGAGATTAACAAAAAAATTTTATTATCACTGATCACATGCACTCCTTTCTATAAGATAGAAAAATGTGCAGAAATATAAAGTATACTCACTTAAAAATAAAAAATGTCCACAAGACTCGAAGATGTTTAAGTTTTTAGTCTCGTATGCTTCACTCGCTGTTATGATGTCACATTGCAACAATTGCTTAGTGCGCGCCTCGCTCCTGACATGCATGTTGAAGTTTGTATTGGAAAATTGTTCAAAAGTCCATTGATTTAGAAAGTTTTTACCTTAGTTTAACTATTTCATATTATAGTAGGTATACCTATCAACGTATAATGATTGTTGATAATGACACAGTACTTACTGTAAGATTAGTGTTTTGAGATATCACGTGTATTTTAAAAAGCTTTAAAAAAAACTTTAAAATTATGAACTAAAATTAAATGACAAAAAAAATGTTTCAACAAAGTTACGGATAGCATCTAACAACAATAACGTTTATCTATGTTTGTTGGTAGACATGTATATCTTTTACAGTATGGAAATTCAAATCCTCTAGATATATTTATTTATTATTAAGTGAGATACTACTACGCTATGAGACAGGTCCAATATAACCAATACAAACCTAATAACTTGAACTTAACGGCTCTTTGTAGACCTTACTCTAAATTTAACAATTTTCTACTATTGGAGCACGCGAAGTTCGCCGTAAAACCATTTTATTGGATACTGTACTTTTATATACACACAACTACGTAGCCACAGAGGAAATAATACTACACGTATATTTTTGTCGAGCTGGAGAAGTTTTTAGCGTACATATGAACAATTATACTCTGTGGCATAATTGTAGATGTTTTGTATGTAGCGTGATTATTTTTTACGAGGTGCGTCGCGCCGCTCCTTTATGTATATTCGACTATTCAGTAATAACACTTGGGCGTACAAAACTTGTAGAAAGGGGAACCTTTCTTAGTTTTCAATTATTATTTTACTTTCATACTGTTTTTTCATATAATTGTACACAATTTAAATTATTTTTGTATCGTCACACGTACCCATACATATATTTTATGGGACATGCAGGTAGAGAGGCACTACAAATACTCACTATTTATACTCATATACCACTAAATAAGATATATGATCTACGATTATTCTTTTAAATAAACATCTTCGCGTTCTTTTAGACCAATGATAAGCGCAATCGAAATATTTACGTAATTTCTAATTATAAATATTGTACAAATATACATAGTAATAAATTGCAGTACATATGTATATGAGGCCGTCATGGTACGAAGGTCGACGGTCGAAGGTTCGATTTCCACTTCAAAACTTAAACTATGGCTGTCGTGGCGCAAGGGCACAAAGTGTGACTGTAAAATCGACTGGTTGAGGGTTCGATCCCCACTCGAGAAAATGAAATATTTACTTACAATTATATTTTCGTATCTTCGCCCTGGTGTCACTAACACGCAATGCATCCAGAACTTTAATTTAGTTTAATTTTTTTTAAAATTTTGTAATGACTGTGAATCTGCTGACTGGCTGGAGTGTGAAGCTGATTTAATTTTAACTTAAATTATTACTTATTTAGAAAACGTATAAAAATTTGAACGCAGTGGGACTCGAACCCGCGCCTCCTGGCTCGAGTCCCGCTGCGTTCAAATTTTTATACGTTTTCTAAATAAGTATTTTTCTTTCCTAAGTGTGGAATAACACTTTAAAAATGTTTAAAAAAAAAAACTTAAATTATTTTCATTTCCTTGCTTTGAGTTTGGCAATTACTCGAAAATGCGCGAAAATGGAGGAACGGAGTGTCTTAATACTGGATAGGTACCCTTTGACTACCCTTCTATATGCGGGATACAGCGTGAACCAAGAAAAAACGATACAAAAACATATTATAAATACATGTAAAAATCTTTTATTAAATTAATATTTAACCTAGTATATAATCGNTGCGTCGCGCCGCTCCTTTATGTATATTCGACTATTCAGTAATAACACTTGGGCGTACAAAACTTGTAGAAAGGGGAACCTTTCTTAGTTTTCAATTATTATTTTACTTTCATACTGTTTTTTCATATAATTGTACACAATTTAAATTATTTTTGCATCGTCACACGTACCCATACATATATTTTATGGGACATGCAGGTAGAGAGGCACTAGAAATACTTACTATTTATACTCATATACCACTAAATAAGATATATGATCTACGATTATTCTTTTAAATAAACATCTTCGCGTTCTTTTAGACCAATGATAAGCGCAATCGAAATATTTACGTAATTTCTAATTATAAATATTGTACAAATATACATAGTAATAAATTGCAGTACATATGTATATGAGGCCGTCATGGTACGAAGGTCGACGGTCGAAGGTTCGATTTCCACTTCAAAACTTACACTATGGCTGTCGTGGCGCAAGGGCACAAAGTGTGACTGTAAAATCGACTGGTTGAGGGTTCGATCCCCACTCGAGGAAATGAAATATTTACTTACATTTATATTCTCGTTTCTTCGCCCTGGTGTCACTAACACGCAATGCCTCCAGAACTCTAATTTAGTTAATTTTTTTTTAAATTTTGTAATTACTGTGAATCTGCTGGCTGGCTGGAGTGTGAAGCTGATTTAATTTTAACTTAAATTATTTTCAATTCCTTGCTTTGAGTTTGGCAATTACTCGAAAATGCGCGAAAATGGAGGAACGGAGTGTCTTAATACTGGATGGTACCCTTTGACTACCCTTCTATAAGCGGGATACAGCCTGAGCCAAGAAAAAACGAAACAAAAACATATTACAAGTACATGTAAAAATCTTTTATTAAATTAATATTTAACCTAGTATATAATCGTCGAGCTCAACATTTTATAGTATAATCGACACTTTTATTTGCACACTCAGCACCCCGTTACATCACCCCGGTGGTCTAGACACGCATCTATTGAAATACATGGGGAATAAGTGTCAGATGTATGGAAAACGAATCATTTTACGATACCCAAATACCCAATATAAGTATACCCAAAGCAAGGCAATGCTTTGGGTATACTTACACTACTTGTTTATATTTGTGGCTAGTTATTCAAATATACATATGTATAATGTTTTCTGTAGGTATGGTGGTAATTTCTTAATACTAGTCTAATATTTAGGAACATCGTGGTGTAGTAATAATTTAAATATTATCAACCCCTACTCTCTGGGGAATGATTATATTTAAATGATTTTCATTTTCGCACTTTGGTAGACAAATCGCAGCGTTGAGTCCCGCCACTTAACACGCAATATTTAGAAAAATTAGGTGGAAAGCAATACAGTGTCATTACACTAGGTTCCTACCCTGCTACTCTGCTTACCCTGCCTACCCTGCTATGTGGAAAAACAAGAAGGTATTTTTTTATTTCTTGTTTATATTTGTTAATTTATAATATATATTTTTATATGAAACACTTGTTTACAAAAATAAATGAAAGTATCAGGTTTACTGTCATTTTATTGCTTGTTTATTTTGTCATATAAAAAGAACTAATTGTATGTAAACTTAACACAGTACAGCCGCCCAGAAGTTAGCTGTGGAAAGCTGCACAAATTTGATTGTAGGATTTTTTTTACTTTTGATATATTCTTCTCGGGTAATCAAGCGCAAAATTCTAGAAAGGCTAATTCGTCGACGACTCATCGGCCGTTTTGTGGCTCACTCAAAATTGAAACACAGAATCTAACGTCGTATATGTCTACGAGACATCTTCTACACATTATACTAAAAATAAATATCAATTAACAAATGAGTTTCAGAACACATTTATCTCTTATAGGCAGAGAAAAAATAAGATGAATAACTAGTTATTCGTCTTACTTTTTCTTATATATAAGCAGTTTTATTAAAAGTATAAATTGGTATTGGCACCATTTATCCTTTTAAGAAAACCGCCTAAATCTAAAAAAGTCACAAAAACATGAAATCTTTGGACGTATAAATGTCCAAATGTCCAAAAGCAGGCACAAATCTATTAGAAGAGTAGCTTTACAGTACAAAATACTATTACAATGTCTTCGAAAAGTCTGTCTGTTTGTCCGGACTAATTACCGGGACAACTGGACAATTTTTTATAAACTTTGAAAATAGTAAGAATTAAATTAAATTAAAAAATGGTCTCATGGTGATAAAGGATAGATTTTTATTGCGAACAAACAAAAATAGGCTTAATCAAAAAGAAAAATATATATAAATTAAAACATAATCATAACTCAACAATCCATTCCATAAGATAAATATATGTATACCCATAAATGAATAATAGTAAACTACATAATAAGTACCTCTTCAATAAGTAAATATTGCAAAAAAGAATACTTCTAAATATTTTCTAAATTAATATATTATTTTGTAAATATGCAAAGCACAAAATAAGGCTTGTACTGACATATTATATAAAGAAGCAATATGAGTCTCTCAATCTTCTTATATTATCCTTGTGAGCACTCCCAGACGTTCCTCGAAACGTAAACAACATTACATCGATAAACCACTTTGTCGTTTATAGCAATGTTGTAAAAAGGTATAATATAAGTGATTGTACATCAAGTTTTCAGGAAATAATTTGCTATAAATCCATCAAGTATTTTCTTTTTGTTTTCTTATAGAAATGTGTCTGTGTTTCTTATAGAAATTGTATTTTTCTTATCTTCATTCGATTTTTCGTTTAATTCCTTTTAATTTTTTTTAAAAAAGTGACACTTTTAGGATTTATTTTTCTCAAAATCTATTTTATTACAAATACTAACAATCGTACATATGTATGAGAGCAAACACTTTGTTATGCTCTTCCTATAATAAATCTAACTTAATCTTTTTTTATCAGTTTAAAGATAAATCAATTTAAAGGTAATAAAATGATGATGTAAACTGATTGGGTACACAAAATTCAGACGGGCCAATAACATATTTTAGGTAAAGCCACATCCATAAAAATTCATGAAATTCCAAATTTATTCTTTGGAATTCGTATGAAAATATGAGCACAAAAATTAGGAATAACTTTGTTATAACATAATTAAAGTTCCGAAGTGACCCTGTGTAAGATTCCTGGGCCGACCCTATTGGGAATTTTGTAAATTGACGTGGGACCTACAAGGGTCTTTATAAATAGAAATATAAGTATTAAATAAATATTAATAAATCAGTCATTACGCAGGGGCACGCGACAGATTATGGGTTTGATTCCCACTAGAGAAAATTAAATATTTAATATTTTCGTTTCGTCACTCTGGCAGTCCACCTAAACATGCAATGTCTCCAAAATTCTTAATGGGAGTGGAGTGTCTTAACACTAGGCTCTTAAGTTCCCTCTACCTACCCTGCCATGTGCGTAATACAGCGTGAAGCTAAAAAATATATCGTGTCATCGAAAAGCCAGCCGAAAACAATTTAATACTATTTGCAGAGGTAAAACATTTTTTCATTACATTTTACTTCTTAAATATACACAGAATCAGGATTTCTTTCTTTTAAAACTTATATATAACAAGGGACGAAAAAAGTTCATGATAATCAACTCACTTTCCCCTGAATCAAACTGCTACAGAAGTGGAACTTAGTGAGAACTTTTAAAAAACAGGCCATGGGTAAGACTTACCTTGTTTGAGCATTTGCATTTCAAAGATCTGACAAGTTGAAGAGCGAATTGTTTGACTTGATGTAGAGAATGACAACAATAATGTCCTAATTTCGATGTAGTAGGGTTTTCTCCGGAATTTAAATCGATTTCGTTTTATTTTTTTACTTAGACTAATCTAATATCAGAGGCCAGTTGAAGTGTAGAAGCACAAAGTGTTATCAAATGGTGTGATCAATTTAATTATATTGTATACACAACTTAACACCACAATTTTTTGACTTTTTCCTGGTTTTCAAAAAAGGAGTCCGACCCAGTCTTACTGAAGTTTTGTAAATATTCGGACTTTGGCCACTCAAATATTTGTTACATCGTTTATAATATATATTTTATTCACATTTATGTATCTTATATTCATAAAAAAAATAATTGTAGTTCACATTACATATACATTTTTAACTGGCTGTGGACCTACGGCTTCGCCACTATAGTCGAATGTAAATCAATCTATGTACCCTAGGCTACTCCCAGCGCAGATACAGCAAGTTATATAGAAAGAACTAAGATGATGTATGTATGTATCCGACATAAAAATATTTTTTCAATTTGAACTAGTAGTTCTTGAGATTGGCGCGTACCAAAAAATCACTTCAGCTTAAATAAGTATAGAAGTATACATGAACTAGCTTCTAATATAAAAATTAACGTAAGTTGTAAAATAATGTTTATGCCAAAGTTTAAGCAGAAGCGAGATTGTGGAGTAATAAAATACGAACTTGGCAACGACTCTGAACTTTTGACTATCAGACTAGTCATAATAACTGTTTATGTTCTTTAGAGCCCTTTGGCAAGTAGGAAGCAATGAAACTGTAATTATTGAATAATGTCTTTTAAATAAAGAACTCTATGAACATTAACATAAAGTCCTTTTTTCGATGATCTTCCCAAGGAAGCACCAAAGTGAAAGAAAGGAAGTTGTCTTGGATTCGTCCTTAATTGATTGTATCTTTCAAACGTGATCTTATGTTTGGATCAACTTTAAAAGAAGTTTCAATTTCGTTGTTTGTTGCTTTTTTATTTTATATTAAACACTTCTTAAAACTTGGCTTTGTAAGGCGAGACTTCTTTATTATGTTCTATAAATAAGTTCTTAGGTCATAATCTAGATTGAATGGCATCATTTTATTTGTTGATACCTTCCCAAGCAGCAACGTAGTGCAGAGTCAAAGTCAAAGTCAAATAATTTTATTCAAAATAAGAAGTTACATGCTTAAATTTTTGAACGTCAAATAATTTACCACCAGCTCGCTAAAGTTAATGCCTCAAACCTGAGAAGAACTAGCGCAAGAAACTCAGCGGATTTTTTTTTGAAATATTTATACAAAAACACTACTACAAGAACTAGAGAAGACTAGAACAAGCATTTCATTCCCAAGGCATGTTATCATTTATATAATCATTAATTTCGTAATAACCTTTAACACACAAATGTCTTTTCACAATTCTTTTAAATTGTGATATAGAACGTTCTCGGACGTTTTCTGGGATACTGTTGTAAACGTATATATTGTCCCATAAAAGAACTACGGACTCGATGTAATCGCGTTACAGGTGCAATAAGTTTACTCCTATTTCTAGTATTGATATTATTGTACATCGAAAATGTAATGTGTTGTTTTGTAATTTTTGCAAAATCTTTAATATTGTTAATGTACATAAATACATTTTCAAAAATGTATTGAGATGCAACTATCAATATATTGATTTTTTTTTTAAATTTGCCTTAATGAATTTTTAGGGCCTAAGTTATAGATTGCGCGAATAGCTCGCTTCTGCAAGACAAAAATTGATTTAATACCGGCTGCATTACCCCAAAGTAGAATGCCGTAGGACATAATACTATGAAAGTAGCTAAAGTAAACAAGGCGAGCTATGTCCACGTCAGTTAAAAGTCTGATTTTTTTAACCGCAAAAGCTGTTGTGCTAAGTCTATTCGCCAATCCATCGATATGAGGTCCCCACTGTAATTTAGAGTCAATGGTGCTTTTTACAATTTCTTTTTTTTTATTTCTCAACCCCCCGCCCCCCTACAGTGCTTACGTAATACTTGAACGGCCCCAATCAAACTTAAACCCTAAATCCATTTTAAGAGTTATGTACCTCAAAAGAAAAAAAATGGAACCCATATAGGATCACTTTGTTGTCAGTTTGTCAAGACCATTTTACTTGGGACTGCGTTGATCTGAAATTAATATCATATATTCAGGTTACAGTTCCTCGAAGCATAGAAAATAACTGCTTCTAATACAACGCAGTGAACACATATGAGCATTTATGTATTGTTTTTGCTTTATTTTGTATGAAATTAAAACCTAGATTTACAGTTATGAAATTTAGAACGTAGTAAGATCTTACAACGGAACGGAAAAATTCGAAAAGAAAAAAAAATCGGTTTTAGTATTTCATAGAAAAAAATAATTACAAGCTTATTTGTATTATATTTGTAGTTCCTTTCATCTCTTCTCTATATATAATAAGACAGTAAAAATATTTTGTCTGTACATTTAGTAATTTTGACTGAAATGAATAGAGGACAGAGGACACTTAAAAAGAATAATAGAAAGCAAAAATATATATTTTAAACATTTTTAAAGTGTTATTCCACACTTAGGAAAGAAAAATACTTATTTAGAAAACGTATAAAAATTTGAACGCAGCGGGACTCGAACCCGCGCCTCCTGGAAACCGACCAGGCGCTCTGACCACTAAGCCATGCGTTCTCGCCAAGCTACGTCGAAATTT
>JAAIXJ010000325.1:339172-369081 GCA_013403705.1 Heliconius hermathena | reverse complement strand
CTAGTGTTGCCGAATTATCGATAGTTTCGCCATCGATAGTTTTAATCTAAAAAAGCCTATGCGATCGATACAACAATCGATAGTATCGATCTTATCGATACTATCGATTCTATCGATAGCTTAGAAGAATACAATACAATCGGCTAAGTGCAATACTATCGATACTATCTGTAGTATCGTATCTCCTAATCGGAAAATAATCAATACAATCGATAGTATCGATACTATTAAATGTCTAGGATACAATAGTATCGATAAAATCTATTGTATCGATACCATCGATTATTTTGCACTATCGATTATATGCTAATTTACGATAGTATTGAGTATGATTCTTAAGCTTAATTACATGATGAAATGAAAAGAACAAAATACGTTTTTATTATATTTATTTTGTTTGATTTTTTGGTGAAAAGAAGAAATACTTAATATGGCGTATAAATAAGCAATTAGTTAGGTACTTCAACTAAGATGTTTCTAATATCATAATGATTAGTTACTATACATGAAAATAATAATCAATACTATCGCTAATTAGTAAGCAATCGGTAGTTCACAATAATCGATAGTATTGATTATTATTTTCATGTGTAGTCACTAATCATTATGATATTAGAAACATCTTAGTTGAAATACCTAACTAATTGCTTATTCATACGCCATATTAAGTATTTCTTCTTTTCACCAAAAAATCAAACAAAATAAATATAATAAAAACGAAAGAATCATACTCAATACTATAGTAAATTAGCGTATAATCGATAGTGCAAAATAATCGATGGTATCGATACAATAGATTTTATCGATACTATTGTATCCTAGACATTTAATAGTATCGATACTATCGATTGTATTGATTATTTTCCGATTAGGAGATACGATACTATAGATAGTATCGATAGTATTGCACTTAGCCGATTGTATTGTATTCTTCTAAGCTATCGATAGAATCGATAGTATCGATAAGATCGATACTATCGATTGTTGTATCGATCGCATAGGCTTTTTTAGATTAAAACTATCGATGGCGAAACTATCGATAATTTGGCAACACTAGTGCAGACTGCTTGGTAAATAACGTCTTGAGATAGCGCGGTGACCATGCTACCTATTTATGTATTCAAAATATTTTTAAAAGAAAATAATAGTTTTACGGATTCGACCTAGTTTTCCTTGTGTTTAATACGGCATTAGAATGGCGATTAATCCCGAAGGTAAATGAAAAGTAGATACTACACAACTGGTATTGAATTAATATTCGTAACTAAAATATAGGGATAAATCACTATGTCCTTCTCGTTCTAGCCATTCTATGTTGGACAGTGGAAAACAAAGCTTCACTTTAAGCATAATTGAGACATAAAAAAAATTATAAAGATTTTGGGATAAGAATCTTACACAACCACCATCAAGTAAGCTGACTTCAAATTTATTTATTTTATGTCTATAATAAAAAAAAATATAACTTAACAAGGCATTTTTTTCCAGGAAACAACAATCACAATTAGAGATGAAAGAAAAAATTTAAGTGAAGCTTCTTCTATCAATCAGCATTTTGAGTTATCTTGGTACGTTCACACTTTTAATATATAAATACGTTTTAGCGTCAGCCTTAAAAAAATTGCGTTAAAATTATTTTATACTCCTCATGAATGAACGCGACTAATCAGTCTTGCCTGGTAGGCTGCATGTGAAAGTTGATCCTTTCATTTAGCGTTATGTAAGAAGGGTATACAGATTAAACTCCCCAACACTAGAGCCTACAATAAATGTATTTTTTTTTTTCTAATATATATTCTGTGCGTTTTTTTATTTTGTCAAATTTTGAAACAAATTACTTCGTTTACTCTGTATACCTCTGGAATATTCTCACTTAATTGATATCGATCAACGAGCTGATAAGGTTTTTAAGATATGAAGCTACATAGATATAAGATAATAATATTGTTAGCATCTCTTTAAGGAGATTTTTACAAACAACATTTTTATTTATGTTAACAACTTGTTAACAACATAAATGAGTTGTAACAAGCGTAAAAAAATTCGGCGTAGCTTGATGAGAGAGTGGTCAAAGCGCCCGGTCGGTTTCCTGAAAGCGCGGGTTCGAGTCCCGCTTCGTTTAAATTTTTATACGTTTTCTAAATAAGTATATTTAGTGGAACCGTTCTTTTTTTAAATGGTCGATGTAGGACCGCGGCACGGTATCTGACTGAAAACACGACGGTTATGGAGTTGATTTCTATGGGGAGGAAATAACTATTAGCATCTTTTCGCTCTGGTAACAAAACAAAGTCGACGTTGAATTCTGCCATTGAACATGAAAATTTGCCAGAAGTAGAGAAAGAGAGTATTTTGAAACTGGGTTCACTCTGCCTACCATACTATGTGCGGACTACAACGTAAAGCTAAAAAAAGTGCACGATGATTCAAAGAATGGTGGGTTTTTTCGGTTCATTTTGTTTCCTTCGTCAGTTCAGATAGAGTGAGATATTGTGACATGCCACCCAATACAAAATATCTTTGTTTATTACACAAAGTTAAAAAAATTAACAAATAGAAAGATAACATTTTAACAAATAATTTAAGCTAGTTTGGGCTCGGCGAAAGTATTAGCGATGAGAGAATGGCAAAAAAAATATATGATGGAAAAGTGACAGGTAGGGGGAGACTTCAATTGACCTTCAAAAACACAGTATCAAACATATTGGAGGGAAGTCACGTAAAAAGCATGAGGACCCCGGAGGGCATGTATGTAGAGACAGTAGCGTTTGGCGCTCCAGTCTCTCTGACTACCCCGCTAGGAATACTGCGTGAAGCTAAGTTAATTTATAAGAAAAAGTAAAATATTAATAAAAAGTAAAATATAATCAAAAATATACCTTTATAACTTTATAATTTTAATGTCATATTGCGGATAATTATAAAATATTATACAGTATATTATGCTTTCCAAATTGAAAAAAACATCCTCATGTACGCTTTGTTGAGCCTTAATTAATTCATTAAACTGTACTTATATGAGCCAAAATGAATGCCGTAAAATTTAATTGTATTTGTATGAAATTTAATTTATTTGTGTTTGATAGAAGTTTCACATTAATTACTATTATTTTATTAGCAGCTTCACGCTGAATCCCGTATCAAGTAACAGGATAGGCAATGGAACTTAATATATACTTACACTCCGTTCTCCGCTTTAATCCCGATTCGAGATATTACGTGATGAGTCACAGATCTCATCACCGCATTTTGTCTTTTTTAAATTAATTAATTTCCAAGAGCGAGAATCGAAACCATCACGTTTTAGCCTGATGCCATAGCATGGACATACGTCGTACGTCACTGTACTATGATGACCATCACAGATTGCTACGACTGTTAATTCAATACGAAAATATAATAGAATGTTATAGAGAGCTTACTTACGTAGACCATCGATATATTTTGTTCAAAGTTTTATTTTAACTCAGCAAAGATCATACCTTAATCTTTCATCCTTTTTCTTTATATAACAAAATACATACGTGTATGCCTATTTGTCTATGTGGTAAATTCTGAATTATTTAGAAAAAACACTTATTTTGTTATTACTTTATTAATGATATTACTTTTGGTAAAAAAATATTACATTATTAGTAGTTTAAATGTTAAAAAAACTTAAAACTATTCAAAATTTTATAAAGATTTATATGACAAATTAAATACAGTGAATGATGCAATTGCAAACTTTTAAGCAATTTTGGCAAGAAATAAGTAAAAATAGAATTGCAATTCGTCAATTTACAAGCGATCTATGAAATATATTTATTGATATTATCAAACTGTTTGTTAGTCTGTTAGTATGTTAGTCTGTTAGTCTGTTAGTCTGTTAGTCTGTTAGTCTGTTAGTCTGTTAGTCTGTTAGTCTGTTAGTCTGTTAGTGAATCACTCACCCACGCTGCACAGAAAGTAACCTTTGACTTGAGTGAATTTCTTCTACTGATTTTTCGAAGGCTTTCGACAAAATTTCACAAAATTAAACACAATTTAACAATTTATTTAAATTAATTTAATTTTTAAAACAATTTTGTGTAATTAGGTTTTGTACATAGAAATCTCAAAACAGGCAAATATCAAGAGTCTCCGTTGTCAAGGATCTTGGTATATTGAATGCTGGTCTTTTACTTGATAAATATATAGTCAAAAAAGCATTCAAAATGCTTGGATTTATATTTAGGCAAGTGATTTTAAGGACATACGTACTGTAACTGATATCCCAAAAACCTGTAAAAATATTATTTAATCAATAATTCCTGGGCTCGTGATCTGTCTTGTGGCTAGAACCAGTTTATAATTGTGATCGTGAATAATCCAAAAAACTTTTAAAGCGATGTCGGCTTAAAAGCTATACGTACTTATGTATAAAATTATAAATGTGCCTCATTAATGTTCCTCAATGAACTGCAACTAAGTCGGACCAAGTTAACGTATTCAGCGTTTGACCTATGCCTATTCATATTTAATGGAGCAGGTAACTTGTTGAATAATATCCCACAGTATTAACAAGCAAGTTCATAACTTTCAGCGTAACCGAGTTTACTTATTTGAAATCGTATGGCGTTATAACTTTTTAAAATTAGTTTCTGTTTAAATTCTGTAAGGAGATAAATGAATATTAGTTAAGCGAATTTGTAATATTATTATTATTGTTAAATAGGGGTCACTAGAAAACTCACTTTTTCATATTACCAATGTTTGAAATAAAGATCGTTGGTTAAGTATTGATATTCCAAATTATGAAAGATGTTAAATAAAGAATAATTCTATGCCAATTCCCTGAACAAGCGGATACCTGAAAGTCTCCAGTATAATTTTCGTTACGCAATATTCAATGTATTTATATGACGCATCTCGAAAATCATTGAGATACTCACTTTTAGCTCATTTAGAGAAATTCTGTGGACACTGATAAAATCCAATATCATCTTTTATATATATATATATATATATATATATATATATATATATATATATATACTCAGGAAAACTACATTTATGTAATTAATAGTATTTTTGGTACAAAACCAAAACATCCACCGTTTTCAAAAAAAATCCCTAAAAATTTGGTGTATAATTTTTAACATTATACAAAATTAAGACTCTTGACTCGACTTTTGACTCTATAATGGTGAATTTATTTTACTTCTATGTCTTCTTGAACATAGTTAAAAAAGCTATCTTAAGAATTCAGCGAAGCTCAAATTTTAATATATTTATCCATTATTCTTAAGAATCAAAATAAAAATTGATATACGCACAAAATTATACAATTGCAAAAAAAAGAAAGTATATTCAAATTATTGCTTTCAAGTATCCCTTCTCTTTCCGCCCTCGTAGTTGAATTTCCAACGTCGAAATCTAACAGCTTAGTGATAGTCTCGGCATATTTGTCGTGTGTCAGCTACAAATCAATTTCTGGTTCCATAAACGTTCACGACACGTGAGGGTGCCCATATTTTCACAAATTAAATGGTTATATATTTTATATATCTTTTAGGTTCGAATATGAGAACGCAGTGTTAAGATATTCCGTTCCCATTAAGACACTTCCTCACTTTCCATCGAATTCTGGAGGAATTACGTTTTGGGTGCCGGAACTCAACACTGTGCTTTGCCTCGTTACCAGAGTGAGGAAATGAAAATATGTAATATTCGCATTTAATACTTAAATAAAAGTACATAAAATATTGTATACATAATGTGCATATGTGTATTTATTTACTTTACTTTATTTACTTAAATTTATATTTACATTTCTTCGCTCTAATGTCGAGGCAAAGCGCGGCGTTGAGTTCTGCCACTCAAGACGCAATGCCTCCAGAAACCGCCTGAAAGTGGTGAACAGAGTGTTTTAACACTAGGTTCCCTCTGGCTACCCTGCTGTGTGCGGGATACAGCGTGAAACTGATTTGTTTTTTTACTTTATTTTAGTTATTCTTACATAGTACCTACATAGTTACAAATAAGTACCAATAAATCTATCATAATTTTATTAAACGCATAAATTTACTGCATTTAACTATTGCATAATTTAAGTGTAATTTTAAAGATTTATGACTGCTCGTACCTACGATTTTAGGTCTAGACTACAAGTAAAGATTGAGGCCAGTCATGGCGAACAAGGGAACAAGCGTGGGACTGTAGACGTGACAGGTTGTGGGTTGAATCCCACTCGCGCAAATGAAATATTTAATATTTTCATTTCTTTACTCCGGCGTCAAGACAACGCTCGGCGTTGAGTTCCGTCAATTACCACCCAAAGCCTTGCAGAGTTGCCGGAAAACGGGGAATCGACTGTCTTAATTAAAATTTACTTAGAGGTTCGTAGGTTCACTCTGCTATGAGAGGGATACAACGTGAACCTAATGAATAATATTACTACTATCTGTACATAATCTTATTCGTTTGCAGATAGCTCTATAATATAGAACCTTTGCGTCGTATGCAATATCTATTTTTAGATATGTTATAAAAATATGTTTAGTTTCTTTGGAATTTTACAAATAGAAGTAACTAAATCAATTCAATTCAAACAAATTCACCATAGGAATTGAAAATTGATGATGCAAGAGTGAATTGAAGAAATAAATTAAGGTTGTCTACAAAAAGTAGGTCTAACTTGATGAATACTATGACTAGAAGATTTTTTTAAAGAAAAAGAAAAAAAAGTGGAAAGTAAAAACATTACATAAATTTTATTTTAGTAAGGTCCATGACCTTAAAATATTAAATTACATATACATATTTTTTTAGCTTTTACGCTGTGGCCTGCATATTAGAGAATAAGCAAAGATAACCTAGTGTCAATACACCCCGTCCTCCACTTCCTGCCAAAATTGGAGACATTGCTCGTCGAGTGGCAGAACTATATTATTAAAGATACACTTTTTTGCCAAACCGTGGAAATGTAAATAATTCCTTTCCCCGAAGTGAGATTGAACCCACAAAAATCTCACTTACGGTGGGGTGATCTCACTGCATCATGGCGACCTCAAATTATAATAATATGCATTTAGTGATATTTATATAGAGTGGAATATCTCTAATTTCTCGCCCATATACTACGGTACTACTAATGTTCTGAGTTTTTTTTTATTTTTACGCTTTATCCCCCATATATATAAGGGGCAGTGGCTTTGTTGTTGAGTAGCGGAACTCGGATACCGGTCTAGTACTAGTCCTCCGGAAATGAAACGCACAATCGTTTNTTAATTTTTTTTTTCAAATATAAGTAAATCATGCTATTGAAAAGCTTTATATTCTGCACGCGTTACGCGTACGAATACTCTCTGTGATATTATTTTTACATATCGATGAGTTTGCTAGGGACGATAAAATGTTGTAGTTCGTTGCTCGCTTACAAGGACGTATTTGCACTTCTTGAAATTTGCAGGAGATGCAATCAAAATTGTGGGTAGTCTTTCCGCATATATTAACATATTTAACTTGTTGTTTTTATAAAAAATTAATCATTGTTGCATCAAACAGACCGGCCATGTGTATCTCATATAGATCGACTTATTGACAAAAAATAGTAATTGGCTTATAGCACAAGAAATATTTACATAGAAGGTAATTTTTACTTATTTTTTATAATTTTATTGTATACGCTTTGTTATTTGTTGTTATTAGAGAAAAAACCAGTATGTGATTTTGACTTGTATTCAGGTAATATGGCATAACTAATATGGTATCAACATGTCGCACAAATTTATGTTTAATTTTTTTTTTCTAATAGCAACCGTATAAGTATGGTATCTCCATACTTATAAGCGCGTTGAGAGTTAAAAGAAAACATGAATTTTACCAAGCATGTAGAATAACCCTCAGAAAGCACTTATAAAGTTATGAGATTTCAAGTTTAGAATTCTTTCAAAAGATATTATAACAAATTAATTTATGTTTTCTAATCTTATTTTTATAAGAAACTTTTTCTTACATCATATAATACTTATAAATTATTAATTTTGTGTTGTTTAAAGTCTTAATAAAAATATGCAATGTTATTAAGTTATTTAAAGCCACCGATGGTTGATTATTTTTATTAACTTCCTTCCTCTAATGGACAAAGCACCTGCCCTGCTATATGCGTGATAAAGATAAATTTCTCTATATACTAATTGTTTATTTAGTATATTAAATTAATGTAAATTCCCAAAACATGTAACCTTTGTTATATATTGCCAATTTATCGACTTCTTCTTTAAGAAAAGATCGCCATTCTTCTGTTCCTTTTACATTTAGGTAGATACTACATACCATTACACACTAAGTGAAATAACAATATTAATAAATAATTTTTAATTAATATTTTTATCTAAAATAAAAAAAAACTAAATAACGTTAATAACATCTACATCAAACCAATAAAATGCTTCCAAATGAATTCTTAACGACTTTTTAGTAGCAAACAGAAGTCCTCTTTTTAAAACACCAATTTGGTGCAATAGTTCGAGCGACGGCGGCACGCAGTCTGCTCTGCCAGCCAGCACCAATCATTGCAATCAATTTTCCAATCATAACCAAAAGCTCTCTATTCTATACTCACTCGCTATTTCACGGCTGTCTAGTCTAGTGTACGTCGCATATTTTTTAGCGTTTATAAAAATATATTTCAAACACAAAACTGATATTTGATTTTTAATATTTTGTTTGTTCGTGAAATTAATGTTATTAAAATGTTAGATTCCAATAGCAATAAACCTTGCAATATAATGAACAATTTTTTATTTGTATTTTCTGTAACTTTAGAACGGACTGTTCAACAAAGTTACTGTATGTACATCACTTCAGTTTTTTTTGTTGTTTTAAAACAAACTTACTTTCCAAGCTTTTTAAATACACTATAGGTTCTAATGTCAGCTTAAAGATATTTAATGCCAGTGCCAGTATTTATTAAGAAATATTTTATCTTTCTTAAGAGAAAATAAACATTTTCCTTTTTTATGTAGTATAGGGAAAAGGTGGTAATGTGGCCCCCTATTTTGTTTTTAAGGTCTAGTATGAAAAGCAAAAAGAATATAAATCTATATAATACAGCATCGGTGTTGATATTTATTTGTGTTTGCTATGGAATAAAAAAACATGCGATAGAATAAGTTTAACAATTCGAGATCAAGTGAGGCTTAATGACAAAAATTGGTTTATTTCGGCTGCACAGGCAGTGTGAGTCCATAAGTTACAGATCTGTCGATGAATCCACTCTTCTCCAAGTCTGTCGCTAGAATAACTTCTACTGGATATCGTTGTTTCTTTGGTAACGGCTGAACTAGAACTGGTGGCGATATACTCTGTAATATCTTGGCTACTTCGGTACCTCAACATTTGCGTCCAGGTGTGGACGCAAATGGTGAAACGAAAACGGAAGTGGTTCCGTTGCCACGATTTTCTTTTGATAGCAAAGATTTGCATAATTTAGAGCTAGGGGCAATATTTCTTTTCTACAGATGTCTGTAAACAAATAAAATTCCAATTTAAATGATAAAATAACACGATAAACTAGCAAGCTGTTCTAAAGTTTTATTCTATTTGTGTAAAGATAATTTTAATATATAATTTTATATAACTTTTTTTTAACAAATTCTGTCATAATAAAAAGAGTAATAAAATATGTTTTATAACAATTTTAAAAAATCAACTTCACGCTGTATCCCGCACATAGCAGGGTAGGCAGAGGAAACCTAGAATTAAGACACTACGTTCCTCACTCCGCCCAATTCTAGAGACATTGCATGTTGAGTGGCTGAACTCAATGCCGCCCTTTGCCTCGACACCAGAGCGAAGAAATGGAAATATAAGTTTAAATAAGTGTTTAATTTCACAACCAGTCGGTTTACAGTCACACTTTGCACCACGACTGGCCTAAAATTTTTTAACTTAACATAAATAAAAAAATCATATTATATTACGCAAATGATAATTATTTTCCCAATTAAATTTTTTTTTATATCTACTTTGGCAAATAAAAAACAACTATAGAATATAAAATTTTATTTAAGATTAGCTGCTTTTAAAATCTAAATTTTAAGACACAAAGTAAATACAATAAGCGAGCGGTCTTGATATTTTCTGCCTCGATAATTCTTTTGAGATATTTTACGAAAAATTCGAAGTACTTGTTGAAAGGAAATTGCTACTTTTAGCGTTGTGCTCTATTACGAGCATAAAGCTGTATTCGATTTAAGGCTAAATTGATTTTTTAGCAATTCAAATGCTGTCATATTTCATTCATTCATTTATTAGAATTTTTAATCAAACTATTCTATTAGTTGGTTTGTTGGCTGAATTCTTTTTAAGGTTTGTAAGATTCTTTATAAATGTTTTGTAGATGTTTTCGGTGTGATTCCTTAACATGGTTAAAAATTAATCTAAGTAGCATTTTTACTGACAAAATGCTGCGGATTTTAAGATTTTCTTTACTATACATTTTCTTATGTTAGATGGAATCTACAATTCCAAAAAGATATTATATTTTTTACATCTTTTAATTGTAATGCCAGCTGTTAAGTACTGTTTACTCTGTCAACTCAATATCTCGAATTTATATTGAAATTACTACAATCGAATATCGATCGACAGTAACATATTGGCTGCCATACGTTTGACGTATGTCATTGTATCGAATGCATAGAATTGATAAATCTATCGATGTACATGTATGTATGTGAGCACAGTTTGATTTAATGAAAATTAAACATTTATTATGGAATCTCCATTAAAGGAAAGATAAATAAATATCTTTTTAAGTCTAAATAGATTTATAAATACTATTTCGTAGTTTTTTAGTTAAACAAATATAGAAATATTATTTTTTTCCTCGCACATAGCACTCGGAACGTGAGAACCTAATGTTAAGACAATCCATTCGTTTACTTTTGCCCTTGCTCCACGACAATGGCCTTATTTTTATTTTAAATCTTTTTTTAATTTCATATCCCAAAAAAATACTATTGCGATAGCTTCGGATTACTTGCAATACTAATCGGAAACTAATGCAATGCTATTGGAAAATGTCAAAGTACTTTCGCATTTTTGTGCAGTATCCTATAAATTTCTGACTTTCCATATTTTTCCAACAATATTTCAATTTCGGTTCTGCAAGTGGCAATCAGCCTAAGTGCTCTGAAAGGTAGCTATAATAATGTTAGAAGCTTTTGCCTAAAGCATTTAAGCTTACAGTTACATCATAAAGTACTTTATTTTTTTTGGAAATTTTTATATTTATATAAGAAATATATTATAAATAAAATTTATAGTTTTTAAAATGATTATTTTACATTATTTAGAATGGTGATATCTAGTATATTACCACATATATCATTCTATTTTTGTCGCCTACCTTTATTATGTCGCAATTTGGATGACCAAAATCTGAACACATTATTTAAAAAATGTTCCAACGAATAATAACAGAATAATAATTGTAAACTATTATATTTTTAACTATTTTTAGATGTAAATTTTTTTTATACGTTTTCAAACAATTCTAATAATAATTTTACTGTATTGGAAATTATCTTTTAAAATTATAAAAAAAATTATGATTCTTTAAATTATAAAAAAAATTATGATTCTATTATTTTCTCTGTATATCTTAGTAACACGTAATATTAAACATATATTTATATTTAAATATATTTTTTTATACGTTTTTAAGTTACGCATTAATTATTTGCTGTATATATTTTACTTTACTAACAACAAAATGTTCAAAGAAGAAAAAAATATAATAATATATTATAAATATTTTTGCATCCTCTCGAAGCTTAAGAGCTTAATGTAGCAATTAAACTAAGTGCTTAGTATAGAATCATTGATAGCTTCTCCAATACTGTCTAATGCATTGAGCTCGCGGTCATTGGTCGGTCCTTTGCTTATATATGTCTTCGGGCTTAATGGAGGCTATACACCGACTTAACACAGTTTAATAAATCAAACCTTTATTTTCTTTTATTTTTTAATATTTGCATCGGTAAAGGTAGATAATTATATTTTTTTATTATTTTAAGAAAAACTAAGCAAACTAAAATTGATCTTACAAATCAAAAATACGAGAAGAAAAATGAAAAGAAACAATATTTATTTATTACTAGCGGCCCCATTGCGGCTATACCCGCTTGAAATATGTATGTATGTTTATTTAAGTGTATTTAAGAAAAACCAGGCCCAGCGGGGGTCGGAATCGCCCATTGAGGGTTCTGTACCAACTATTATAAAATGTGATTGGGAAATACCTTGTAAGTGTTGGTGATGCAGCGAATAAAGCTAACAAACTTAAGCTTGCACATACATATGTGTGTGTACACTTATTTAGTTAAATAAACTTTTTTGTAGATCTTATTAAGAGGAAGGAACTATACTCACGTATATTATTTTCGTGTAGTACTTACCATAAAAATAGCGCATGCACGGAATTGTCTCAACGAATAGGACTTTATACATATTAAATGCATTTATATCAAATTACATAAGAATGTACATATATAAACATATAATTATTAAGAAAATGTATAAAAATTTGAAGCGGGATTTGAACCCGTACTCTTTGGAAACCGTCCAAGCGCTCTGACCAAATAAGCCATATGTTCTCATCGAACTACGTTGAAATTCTTATACGCTTGTTACATTTACAATTTATTTATGTTGTTAGTATCTCTGTAGGGAGATTTTTACAAATTTCCGCCACCCAAAGATAATTACTTATTATTATTTTTTGGCAAGAGAGAATACTATTTTTTAAATATTTTATAACATTTTTAAAATATTATTCCAGATATAAGAATGAAAAATACTTATTATATATTAACTTTGAGGCCAGTTGTGGCGCAAAGGCACAAAGTGTAACTGTAAAATCGACTACCTATGGGTTCAATCCCCACTCGAGGAAGTGAAATATTTATTTAAATTTATATTTTCATTTCTTCACTCTGGTGTCGAGGCAAAGCGCGGCGCTGAGTTCCGCCACTCAACACGCAAATCATCCAGAACTCGGCGGAAAGTGGGGATACGGAGTGTCTTAACACTAGGTTCCCTCTGCCTACACTGCTGTGTGCGGGGTATAGCGTGAAGCTGATTTTTTAGATTTTTATATATTAATCATCCTTAAGATAAACTCTACTTAATAGTGAAAACCATATAAAAATCCGTTGGGTGGTTAAAAAGAAGAAGAATTAGAGAGGCGGAGTGAGATTTTATTTTATACTATTATAGATAGATAGATTTACGCGATTCCTACATAGGTGGAGAGAATCATATTTTTTTTTATTCTCCCGATATATCCTTCATGTAGCTGGCAGAGGGAGCCTAGTGTTAAGTAATATACATAGTACACCTTACATTTTACTTAAAAACACTGTAAAAAAGGATTTCCAAAATTTTTCACCAATCAGTAACTATTAATCTTCATTCACGCCCCAAATAAGTTCTGACCACGAAAACCAATAAAAAGTCTGCACTAATATTAGCCCGAGTGCAAAGGGCTTAGAGATTTGTAAAAAGTTTATTTTTTTTTTACCGAACCAGTACGAACGTTAGTTCTTTATGTGGATTCTGAAAGGAAAAATCAAACGCTGTTTGCTTTTAGCGTGGAAAAGAAAGTTTAGCTCTTTCATTACAGTTACGGTTTCAGCTGAAGTGTTTAAAATTGAAAAGATATAATAAATCACTAGCGATGAGTTTTCATATGTTCATTACATATAGTGAGTCTACAGGCATATACTGATAATTATTAATACATTCTTGTCTAAATAAAAATATAAAATTTAAATTTAAATCCTTTTTAAATTAAAATGTAAATCTGTTAGCATAAGACATAAATATTTAGAAATAAACAACCAAATTGAAACTTCTATTAAAGTTGATCCAAATATAAGACTACGTTTGAAAGATACAATCAATTAAGGACGAATCCAAGACAACTTCCTTTCCTTCACTTTGGTGCTTTCCTTGAGAAAATTATCGAAAAAAGTACTTTATTTGAATGTTAATAGAGTTGTTTATATAAAAGACATTATTGAATAATTACAGTTTCATTGCTTCCTACTTGCCAAAGGGCTCTAAAGAACATAAACAGTTGTTATGACTAGTCTGATAGTCAAAAGATTACCACAATCTCGCTTCTGCTTAAATTTTTGTATAAACTTTTTTTTTGTATTTTAGAAGCTAATTCGTCTATATTTCTATACTTATTTAAGCCGAAGAGATAATTTGATTAAACGCGCCAATCTCAGGAACTACTTTTAGGTTTAAATAAATAAAAATGTTTTGTGTCTATCTGAGCATAGGCTCAAAGCCTTATAAATATAATCAAGTGAGGTATCAGACGGAAGAAAGGGCTCTGTCTAAGCGTGAATTTCAGACAAAGCTCCCCTAATTTTTGTACGGAACCCTCGGTAGACGAGCCCGACTTACGCTTGTCCGGTTTTTTTAGTTTCATACTGTATCCCGCATTTGGCAGGCACAGGGAATTTCTTTCTCCGCTTTCCGCTAAATTCTGGAGGCATTGCGTGTTGAGTGACGGAACTCAACACGCAATTCTTCCTATTTTTTCCTATCTAAAATATTTGAATATATTTTGAATATATTTTGATAAATGTGTTCTGAAATTCATTTCTTAATAAAGATTTTTTTTATTATAATATGTAGAAGATGTCTCGTAAGTCTAAACAGACAAATATGACGTCAGATTCTATTTTAACTTCGTCAAGTTAGGCTTTTTAAAATTTTGCGCATTGTTTACTCGGAAAGAAAATTATCAAAAGTAAAACAAATCCTAAAATCAAATCTGCTCAACCATCTACACCTAACTTCAGGGCGCCCACGACTCGTCGACCGTACATTAGATATTTTTTCTGAATACACCTACAATAGTGAATAGGAATATATGCGCTTGAGAAATTTCTAACTCTTTTGTTCTCTTTTAATATGATGATTTCACGATTTTTTATATAAGCAAGTGTTTCATATAAAAAATAAGCAAAAAATAAAAAAAACAGCTTCACGCTTTTTTCCACATAGCAGCGTAGGCAGAGGGAACTTAGTGTAAGGACACTCCATTGCCCACTTCCGCCAATTTTATGGGATATAGTGTGTTAAATGGCGGAACTCAACACCGCTATTTGTCTATCGGAGTAGAGATTTTTTTTTGACTTGGCTATATTGCTTGAACTAGGATGGTCTTTACAGCGTCACCGGGCGAGGAGGGATGAGTGTAGCTCTCCCTACTGGTGTAGGAAAATGCAAAGCAGTTAAATATAACCATTCCCCAGAGTGGGGATTGATTATATTTAAAATATTACCTACAATAGCCTTAATTACAATTACCTTACAGTCAGATGCTGTCCCACTTCACCACGACGACCTGATTATTTAAGAAATTAACACCATGAAAAAATATTATACATATATTTAAATAATCAGCCACAACCATATTTCATATAATCCTAAAATTATTCGTTTTCCATACAGGCTACTGACAGGTATTTCCCATGTATTTCAATAGATGCACGTCTAGACCACCGAAGTGATGTAACGGGGTGCTGAGTGTGCAAATAAAGGTGTCGGTTATACTATAAAATGTTGAGCTCGACGGTTATATACTAGGTTAAATATTAATTTAATAAAAGATTTTTACATGTATTTGTAATATTTTTGTTTCGTATTTTCTTGGTTCACGCTTTATGCCGCATGTGTAAGAAGGGTAGGCAGAGGGTACCTACCTAGTATTAAGACACTCCGTTATGCGCTAAGTTTTCGAGAAATCGCCTAATAAAGATACCTCTTTCTACAAGTTTTGTATGCCCACGTGTTATTAAACGGTTTTACTTAGCTTGGCCTATTTGTTTGGGTCAAATTTACTAATTGGAATTTTACCCCCTTCCTGACACCAGATCGATCTGATATTTGGTACTCACTCTTAATATTGATGACAATACAGTAAAATAAAAAAAAATATGCCTGTAAATCCAAAATGGCCGCCGATACAAAATGGCAGATTACATTACACTTACTTCACAACAACCTCTTTATGGGTATCAAATGAAAGGGCTTTATTGGTAGAATATAGCTCACTATAAAAAAAATAAATTCAAGATGGCCGCCGCGACAAAATGGCGGATTATATGTAATCCGCCATTGAAATCCGCCATTAAATAAATATTTTACACAACTACCTCAATATAGGTGTCTAATGAAAGGTTTTTAGTAAAAAAGGTTAAGGTCATTATTAGTAGAAAAGACCTCATTCTGAAAAATAGAATAGTTTTGACAGTGTAGGTAGGTAGGTATATTTACTTTTACAACTTAGAGAGTACAAGCTTACGTAGCTCTGAGTCTAGTAAAGTCTTTGAAAGGATTGTGTATAGAAGAGTTGGATTGCAACAAATTGTCAGGAAATAAACCATGTAATAGTGAGGCATTACATGAACTCGGTAGAATAATAAGTATCATCTAGCAATAAACCTAAAAACTTGAAAATAAATTAAATAAAAAAATATTTTTTTTATCGTTGCGTATCTAAAGTTAATATATGATAGTTTCACGCACCCAACGATTTTATTATTTGTCTGATCAATACCCCAGATTGATGAGAAGATTAGTGCGATCTGGTAGCTAGGACTTACCGAATTATTTTTTTGCTTTTAGTACATTACCTACATTATTTTTATTGTAATAAAACCGTTTAACATATTTATTTTTTTTATTTAATTTATTACTGAATAGTCGAATATACATAAAGGAGCGGCGCGACGCACCTCGTAAAAGATAATCACGCTACGTATAAAACATCTACAATTATGCCACAGAGTATAATTATTCACATGTAGACTAAAGAAAATCACCAGCTCGACTCAAATATATGTATAGCATTATTTCACTCTGTGGCTACGTAGTTGTGGGTATATAAATGTACAGTATCCAATAAAATGGTTTTACGGCGAACTCTACGTGCTTCTATAGTAGAAAATTGTTAAATTTAGAGTAAGGTCTACATAGAGCCATTAAGTTCAAGTTATGAGGCTTGTATCGGTTATTTTGGACCTGCCTCATAGCGCAGTAGTATCTCACTTAATATTATATGTATAAATATATTGTTAAACAAGCCTAGAGGATTTGAGTATACATACTGTAAAAGATATATATTTCTACCAACAAACATACATAAACGTTATTGTTATTATATGCTATCCGTAACTCAGTTGAAACGTATGTCTGTCTTTTTTGTTTTTTTTGTTTCATTTCATTTTAGTTCATCATTTTAAAGTATCGATCATTTTAATTTCGCTTTTTAAAATACACGTTATATCAGAATACTGTGTCACTATCAACAATTATTAAATGTTGATAGGTATACCTACCATTATATAAAATTGTTAAGCTAAGGTGATAACTTTCTAAATCAATGGATTCTACATTTTAAACAATTTTCCAACACAAACTTCAACACATATGTCAGGAGTGTGGCACGCACAAAGCAACTGTTGCAATGTGCCGGAACTCAACAAGCAATGCCTCGAAAAATTCAGTGGAAAATAGGGAACGGACTGGGTTTTCTTAACATTACATTCCCTCTGCCTACTAATCCTGCTGTGGGCGCACTTGCCGCCGATTTTGTCCTTGCAAGCAGTCATGTAGTGCTTGCACTTTCTTTTCTTTCTCTTTTATCAAAGCGAAGAAATTAAAATATTAAAAAATTATAATTAATTTCCACTGGTGAGACTTGAACCCACTGTGCCGCGATGGTCTTATTAAATGTTATATTTAAAGAAAAATATTTAACTATTTAGGTAGACGGTAAGTACGCGTGCACGGCAAATGCAATGTTTCCCGCTCTGATATCGATCCTAAATCTTGAAGTCTCAGTGTTCTTATTATCATATAATCTCGACTTTTTTCTAATATCATAAAAATTTAAATCTAAAGATTCAGCCAATTCAGCAAAACAGTTGTACAAAATAACTGTTTATCGAATAATTTAAATTGATATAACATTTTTATTTAATTGCTTTAAATAAAAATGTTATATCAATATAACATTTTTATTTAAAAACCAATTGTGATAAAACAAATACGAAATGATAACGGAAGCTTACCAGAATTCAATAGTGACCGCATTTAAATCGGTTATCCGATCCGGATCTGAGATACGCGTGAAAAATCACACAGACAAACAGACAAACATTTTAAAAAATATTGTTTTGGGTTTATTAATAAAGGTACCCAATATTTTTTATAGATCTATCGTATAACGGATCGGTCCGTTACAATTTTATTATAAGTATAGATATAGATATAGATTTTACCTTTGAGGCCATTCGTGGCGCAAGGGCACAAGCCTGTGACTGTAAATGCGACAGGCAAACATATAAACTCACGCAACAAACAAATCGGATTACCGTGAAGGATTACGGACTTTAAATAAAACAGAAAGTGTCAAATGTCATGCTTCCAGATGAGGGTCTGACAAACTAATAATCCGCGTTTCGTACAGACTTCTATTAAAGTATACCCAATTTTGTAAGCCGTGCAAGTCTGCGGCTAGCCAAATTAAGTAGAGTTATGAGCTTGACAGCCTTGTCTACAATGGCCGGTCGACGGTCAAACGACGGTTTTATATTGAAAAAAGTTTAATATAGACCAGTCTGAGTAAACAGCCATGGAAATGACACGTGTGATTTGTTTGTCTACTAGTCGTCTATTGCTACTCTTAACATTATGAGAATATAACGTGCTCTAGATGTTTATTGAAGTGTTAATATTGGAGTTTCTCCGGAGTTCATAAGATGTTTTGTATTTATGATAGTATATTGAATTTGTCTTGCAAATACTATTGAAATAATGTATGTGTGAGCACGGGTGTGCCTGTCTGAAGTAATAAAAGGAGTAAGAGCAGATATTACCAAATTTCTTTTTCTATTCTCTGAACTAGTATTTATGCTTTGATTTACTCAGTTAAAAATCAAATCAGCTTCACGCTGTATCCCGCACACAGCAGGGTAGGTAAAGGGAACCTAGTGTTAAGACACACCGTTCCCCACTTTCCGCCGAGATCTGGAGGCATTGCGTGTTGAGTGGCGGAACTCAACTCAACTCAGAACGAAGACATGAAAATATAAATGTAAATAAATATTTTATCTCCTCGAGTGGGGATCGAATCCAGAACCAGTCGATTTAGAGTCACATTTAGAATCACAGTCGATTTACTGTCGTGGCGCAAGGGCACAAAGGTTGCGCTTGCAACGCAAAGGCAAAGGTTGGCCCTTGCGCCACGACTGGCCTGGTATCTGTTGTTGCTATGTGCGGGATACAGCGTAAAAAAAACACAACAGATACGCTATAAGACAAATACTAGATTTTCTTTATCCTTGCAATTGTCGTTTTAAATTGAAAATGTAATTTTATCATAAATATCACAAATTAAGAGAAAAAGGCGAAAGTAAAGTAATTTCAAACTACATACGTTTCAATAAAATAATATAATTTACAGTTGAAATATAACATTTTTACTTTCTTCTCAGAACGTGGCAATGCTAACAAGGTGACCGTTTTTATAACGCGCTATAGCGTGACCCTGCATATAGAAACTAGGTCATTAATTTTTTTCTAGTACATTCGAAGGTCACAGGTTGATCTCTAATTTTAGGGTAGTTAAGCATAAAATTTCTTTGCTTCCGTTAAAGTTGTAATTATTATTGGCATAGTTGGTAAAATAAACTTGTTTCTGATTTTCAGATAGTTTATTAATTCTAAGATTACTTTTTATGATATTTTTTAATTTTATTTTTCTATATATACTTTTTATGAAAACAAACTTTTCATTTTAAGCTTTTGTGCTTTGGATAACTACATATATAAAGAAATTTGGGATATTTTTTTATCAATTATATACAATTGTCTTTAAACATTTTAAAAGATCAGCAGCCTTGTATTGAGTAATTTTGTATATTGTATACTACATCACTTATTTGTGTCACGGATGCTTTAAATTATTTGTAGCTTAGGTAAACATAACATACATAAATCCAATAACCTAATATTTAAATTAGTATCATACAGATAATAACAATAAAAAAAATTAAAACCCAAAAAACTAATTAGAGACATTTTATAAAAAAAATTGGCTTAAAAAAATAACTTAAAAAGACAACGAAACTTAAGCTCACTAAACTTAAACAATATCACTTATTCTTTTTAGCAAACTGACATTAAAAACGCGACAAAGCTAGCTACTTTTGCTAAAAGGTCAAGCATTTCTATAATACCCGTAATGAAGTAAACGAGGATACGAGGCTTACAGAGGCTTACAGGAGTGTGGCAGGATGTGTTTTGAAAGAGGTTAATTTGAATAATTCACCGACAGTTTCTTTAGGAATGTCAGAGCTAAATTACAGCTTCGTTAATTTGTTGATCGTTATTTTTTTGGCTTCACGCTACAGCGTGAATATACATATTGTTTTAGTAATTTATTTGAAAAATTAAAAACTGTACTAAATTTATATGGGGGTCCCCATTTTTAACGGAAAATATTATTTCAATAGGAAAGGTTCGGGAAGGGAAAAAGTAAATAACAATTACAATTAGCTCATTCCGAGGTGATGTAATTAGGCGCGATCTAAATTTAATCATCTAAAATTGGAGCAAAATTCATTTACTTTACAGTGGAGGCCGTTCAGAGGTATTTAGTGAGCTGTTTTGTTGTTCACAATTATCTTGCTCTTCTAAGTAAACTAGTCATCAAGACATCTGCAACTTCGCCCACTTCAATCTTTTGTTGTATTATAGTCAAATTGTACAAAATCTTAATGTAAATTCTAGCCTATGTGTTATTCTAATGTAAAAGCTAGGTACTGCTACTATAAAGTTTTAACTAAATCCGTTCAGTAGTTTTTGCGTGAAAGTGAAACAAACATCGATCCATCTCGCCAAAAAAACTTTATAATATCACATTTATAATATTAGTACACGATAGATACCTCTGCAATTCAGTTTCAAATTTTTCGAATAAAATTCAAAAACAATATTTATTTAATATTTTTTTTATTTTAAAAGTTACAATAGCATAACTATCCGCAAGGGGCCCAAGTAGGTACTGTATATAGAAAAATATATTCGGATTTTTATAATCATCGCGCATTTCCATTCCCGCCTTGTTGTAGGATAAACAAAAAAAAATATTTTGATGAATCCCTATACTAGTTTTTGTCAATTTAAACGTATATATATGAACAATTTAAGTAAATGTTAAAATGTCAAACCAAAATTATAAAATGTTAGCAAAAAAACATTTTTCTTTTTAATATTTTGATAATATCGTGACGCAATAAAAATATATTATATTGCATTTATAATATAATTTTAAAAATAACTTATAAAATAATCTTTTAAATCATAAATCCATTGTCAATAACATTTAATGTAATGTCGACGGTCAGCCGCAGTGTCTGTTCGCTGTTGATGCAATCATACGACGGACATTTAATTTGCCCCACGTTGTGTTCGAGCCCTTAGTGACGGATGCATTGTACTGTGAATTAAGCGCTTTGATACGTTTGTTTGAAATTAAAATTAAATCAATCTCACGCTGTATTCCGCACACAGCAAGAAAGCAAGATAGGCAGAGAGAACCTAATGTTAAGATACTCCGTCTCCACTTTCCGTTGAATTTTTATGTTTATTTGAAGTTGATTGTTTTTATTTACATAACACAATGAAGATTAAAAAATAATTATTTACATTTATTGATTTTTCTATAGCATTTATTGAATACTAATCAAGGCAATCGTTACAATTTTTTTTGTTAAATAAAGGCATTATTGTAAAAAATATCGTCTATTGCAGCGTTGAGCTCCGACATTCAACAAACAAAGCCTCCAGAATTCGACGGAAAATAGGAAATGAAAGTGTCTTAATGGGAACGAAGTGTCTATCTTGCTATGTGCAAAATATAGCGTGAAACTAACAAAAAATTGCATCTATTGTAAACATGAATTGATTTAATTCTATCCTATATTTACAACAAAACAAAAAAAAGAAATCTTTTGTTACTTCCATTATAAAAAAATACAAATAAAACTGAAGTATAATATTTCAAAGTATGAAGGTTGTTGTAGTGCATCGGTTGCACTGAATCCTATTCACGCCTGAATTGATTGGATCTACGTCCGTTTTATTTATTATATCCGAATACCGGTAGTGGATTCCCAATTTAATGTAATATTTCAACTAATCTCTATCTCTATGTATAATAAGACAGTAAAAATATTTTGTCTGTACATTTAGTAATATTGACTGAAGTGGATAGAGGGGCACTTAAAAAGAATAATAGAAAGCAAAAATATTTTTTTTTAATTTCTTATCTGTCTGTCTGTCTGTCCATATGTATGGTCACATTTTTCTCTGAAAGTTTCACCAATAGCTTTGTTTTAGCTCAACTTAACAATTAAAGTTTGTACAATAAAGTAAACAAAATTGAATTGTTAGTGGGGATTACCTTCATAAATCATAACAGTTAAGTCTAAGATAAAGAACGATTTGATCTTCAAAGAAATATCAAGTAAATACATAGATTTTTTGGTTTGTTAATTCATTTGAAATAAATTTATATAAAAATGCCTAAAAACATCCTTTCTACGTGTAATCTGTAATAACTACATACTTACCAATTGTACATTTAGCTAATAATATATGTAACTAATTTAAAAACTGTACAGGAGTTAATATGCAATCATTACAGTTATTTTACAAAGAATATTATGAATCCTTACCCAATAATAATTTAACATTAAAGGCTGTTTCTGAAGCAGTATATTAAATTATTCACTGACATTACAAGAATATATACATATAATGTTACAAGAATATATACATATAATAAATAATTAGCCTTTTATTATATTTTATAAATATCAAATATCAACATTGGTCGTATTTTTCAGTTCAAAACATTCAAAAATTCTTATAGAAATTTCAATAATGTAGTAAAAAAATCATATTAGGATATTACAGATTAAAGTAATAAAAAATCATATCAGAATTTATTTTAGTTGCCAATCAATTTTGTATATTAGATCAATAATCATGTACTTTAAGCGGGCGAAGCCGCAGGCGGGCCGCTAGTAACGTAATAATACGAAATATTAAAATAGTTTATATATTTTTCACATTAATATGTAAAAAGAATACTTTTTTTTTCAAATTTTTAGAATTATTTTTTTCAAAGAGCTGAAAACCAAAAGATAAATTAGTAAGTAAACAGCATCAGGAACATTAAACAGTGTAACATTTTGCTTATAACGAATTGAAAAATAAATAATTAATATTAATATTAAATATATATTTTACAAAAAAATATATAATGACCAATTTTCTCAACGATTTCGAGTGTTCATGGATATAGTGTCTGTTAATACGAGTAATGTGAATATAATTTTCTAAAATTTTCCTTAGTAATTTTGTTCACAATTTCTTTCACATATAATTTATCGTATTTTTCTATTGTTTATTATTTTTTTATATTTTTATTATATTGTTTGCTTGACAAAGGAATGAACATAAACATTAATTGATAAGAAATAACGCGTATCTCCCTCCCGTATTTTTCAAATTAAACTTGATCACTTGGAAATTTAATTATTTTCATTGAATACGGTTTCACTCAATAAAAGAATATACACAAAATATAAATTATACACACAATAAAAATTAGACACATTTATAAAGTTGCTTCCCAAATTGTATTGCATTTTATAATTAACAAATAGTAAGTATATTAAGGCTTGTATAACCACAGCAGTTACTATTAGAAATTTAAATAGAAAGTAAACAGATACCAGTAATAAATTTTCTTTTTTAAATTGATTAGGTCGCTATAATTTTTTAGCGAGAGTTTATTTTTATAAGAGAAAAAGTGTTATATCAAACATTACGTTAGTATCTCGTTTTGTTTATACGTTACTGTATTACATTTATATAATGTGTTTGCACTATGTAGCTGCAGTTGGCATGTGAGTTAACATAAGTACAAATTTTATAGATAAAGATATAAAAATGTTTAAGACATCTAAGTAACTTTTATTAGCTTCACGCTGTGTCCCGCACACAGCAGACGGCAGAGGGAATCTAGTGTTAAGTCACTTAATTTTCCGTAGAATTCTGGTGGCATTGCATATTGCGTGGCGGAACTCAACGGCGCGCTTTGTCTCGACACCAGAGCGAAGCGAGCGAACTCCAGTAGGGTTCGAACTTACANAACTTGATCACTTGGAAATTTAATTATTTTCATTGAATACGGTTTCACTCAATAAAAGAATATACACAAAATATAAATTATACACACAATAAAAATTAGACACATTTATAAAGTTGCTTCCCAAATTGTATTGCATTTTATAATTAACAAATAGTAAGTATATTAAGGCTTGTATAACCACAGCAGTTACTATTAGAAATTAAAATAGAAAGTAAACAGATACCAGTAATAAATTTTCTTTTTTAAATTGATTAGGTCGCTACAATTTTTTAGCGAGAATTTATTTTTATAAGAGAAAAAGTGTTATATCAAACATTACGTTAGTATCTCGTTTTGTTTATACGTTACTGTATTACATTTATATAATGTGTTTGCACTATGTAGGTGCAGTTGGTATGTGAGTTAACATAAGTACAAATTTTATAGATATAGATATAATCTATAAAATTTGTACTTATGTTAATGACTTTTTTTGAATTAAAAAAATGTTTAAGACATCTAAGTAACTTTTATTAGCTTCACGCTGTGTCCCGCACACAGCAGACGGCAGAGAGAACCTAGAGTGAACACTTAATTTTCCGTAGAATTCTGGTGGCATTGCATGTTGAGTGGCGGAACTCAGCGCCGCGCTTTGTCTCGACACCAGAGCGAAGCGAGCGAACTCCAGTTGGGTTCGAACTTACAACCAGTCGATTTTACAGTCACACACTCCCACAGGCTCAAACTTATAATATATAACATCGCATACACATAATAAGGGTGTGTAAATTTTCTTTCGACAACGACTCCCGTGATTTTTCGAAAGGAATTAGAAACTCAGTGGCATCATTTCATAAACTCTTTCTCCGGACTCCACAAATATTTCATTAGTAAGCACAATTTTCAGATTTGAATGCTCAAAGTGAACCGCAACGCAACTCATTTTCTTGAGAGCAATGCAAGCGTTGTTTTATTAAACTTAGCGTTGAGTATTTTTTCAGACTGACTCTCTTTACTATGAATTTTGTAGAGCTTATTTTTATAGTTGTTATTATTGTCACAAGTAACGACGTTAAATACGTTTTACTCTCTATTTTTGTTAAGTAAAACAGTTTTTGTTTTAGTTTTTTATAATAAAACAATAATTTTCCCACATTTTTTTTATCTTTCCATCTATACTGAGAGATATTACATATTTCATTATAAAAACACTTCGATTACATTTGAAAAATTGTTAAATCATATTTTTAAATTTTGAGTTTTTGTTATGTATTAACACGTATTTAAAACTTGGGAGCTGGCTAAGCTTACCTTTCAACACTTTAATCGTTTTATTGAAATATGTTATGTAATCTAAGCTAATATTATAAAGATGAAGTATTTGTTTGGTTGAACCCACTAATCGCAGGAACTGCTATGTCTATATAAAAAATATTTTTGTTTGATAATCAACTTATTGAGAAAGGTTAAAGCTAAGCTATATGAGAACACGTTAATAGTTTCAATTAAACCCACTGTACCTGCTGCTGTGACCACGGGGCCCACCTGTGTAACCAGATTGTATTAGCCAATATTTCAATATTTTACAACAAATGTTTTAAATATATGTTACAACATTTTGCGCTGTAAAATTTTCCTTAATCTATTTAATTTTTTCCTTAAGCTTGTGACAACTTATGTTGTTAGCATCCGCATTTCCCATTTCCGCTACCCAAAGCCCACCCCATAAGTTCTTATCGAGATAATAAAAATTTCGACATAGCTCGATGAGAACGTATGGCTTGGTGGTCAGAGCCTGGTCGGTTTCCAGAAGGCGCGAGTTTGAGTTCCGCTACGTTAAAATTTTTATACGTTTTCTAAAAAAGTATTTTTCTTTCCTAGGTGTGGAATAACACTTTAAAAAATGTTTAAAATATTTAATAAATAGCATTATCTTTTGCTAGACGATAATTCTTAGAAATTATCTATGGGTAGAGGAAATTTGTAAAAATCTTCCTACAGAGATGCTAACAACATAAATAAATTGTAAAAAGGAGACGCGAGTTCGAGTCCCGCTACGTAAAATTTTTTATATGTTTTCTAAATAAGTATTAGTATATAAAGATGTTAAATAAATGAAGTCCTCTTTTATTCTTGTTATACAGCAAGCAGATCGTTTTTGATATCAATGTACCTACAAGTAAGTCAAAAAATTGAAGTCCACCGGAAAAAGCTAAAAGAAAAACAAAAAAAAGGGTAAAAATATTGATAATGAGGCTATAAAACACTTGGTCTGGAGAATTGTCGCAGGAGAAACAAACAATAAAATGGTAGGGCGGTCCGTAAATAATTCGTTACGGAGATTCACAGCTCCTTCACGGACGTTTATCGTAAGATACTCGGGTCTCACTGTACATAGGATTTTTCATATAAATAATGCATGGCTAATATTGTTTTTGCGCTATTTTAGTTTTTTTGTCAGCTTCACGTTGTGTCCCACACAACAGGGTAGGCAGAGAAAACGAGGAAAGTGTTAAGACGCTCTGTTCCCCGTTTTCCGCCAAATTCTTGAGACATTGGATGTTGACACTATGCTTTGCATCGACACCAGTTCGAATGAATAAAAAGATAAATTTAAATAAATATTTCATTTCCTTGAATGGGCATCGAATCCACAACCGCACCGCTTACACTTGTGCCCCTGCGCCACAACTAGCCTCAATTTAGGTGATATCGCTAGTAAAATAAATTTAGTGAATCTAGTAGGAGATGAAATTTAGTAGCAGCTTAATTTCCTTCGATATTCAAAATAGAAAAACCTGTCGTAAATATTTCTTTAAAAACAAGTTTCAACTATTTTAAAAACGCATTTCTCAATGTATCGAATACCAGTTTCCTTTCATAAAGTTCTAAAGTGCTTATACGTCAAGACGTTTATCAAGTTGTGTTCCGGGTTCCAAGAATAAAGTTTCTTAGAAATGAAGTTTTATGCCTGATAAAGTGCGGCGTTGAGTTCCGCCACACACCATGGAATGCCTCGAAAATTTGTCATAAACTGGGAAACACAGTGTCTTTTTCCCTCTGCCTACCCTGCTATAAGGGGATACAGCGTGATGCTGAAAAAATGTTTTAAACACTCAAGTATATCAATATTTGGTAATGCTTGACAATATATAAAGATAGAAATATATTGTAGGTATACATTGTTTTTCATACTTCAAATAATAACCTGAAATATTGATAGTACGAGCAAATTATACGGTACTCAGTAGAGTAGTCAAATAACTTTGTACCACCAATATCGGTATTTTCTCAGCTAACGTTGGTACATTATAGCACGTCAAAATATTTTCATATAAACTACCCTAGCTATTTTATGCATTTTTACTTCAAATATTTTGTAAATAATTCAAACAATGTAAGTTTAAAGCTTTTTTACGCCTTACGCTGTATCCCGTATAAAGCAGGGTAGGCAGTGAGAGCTTAGTGTTACAGCACCAATGCATTCTTGCATCGCCCAATTTTCGAGACATTGCGTGTTGAGTAGCTAAACGTAACTGAATAAACAAATATTTCTACAAAATTTTCTATTTTTCAATAAATTTAAAAATATTGTGAAATCTTTACTGCCCAAACTAGAATCTCTTTTTGTTCATATTAATTTGTTAGTACAATAACAATCGACAAACTATACCTAATTTTAAAATAATAAGTAAAAAGATCGTTTTTGAAGAAAAAATAGACAATTTTAACAATTTGTTCAAACAATCTCATTCTCTATATTTTTGCTTTGTTTTCTTGTCTTCGCCACATTTCTAATGTAAAAAGACAAGTAAGTTCCTTTCTATACAATTTCTAGGAAACAAACAATAAATCTTTTCTATGAATTGTAAATAAATCGAAACTAATTGTAGTTTTTATTAAGTATAACATATAATTTCTGTTTTTGTTTACCTTGGTTGGTACCAAGACAAAAGCGCGGCGTAGAAATGAAAATATAAATAAATAATAATTAATTTCCCCATCGAACCCACAGCCGTTGCGTTAAAATCACACGCTTGTGCCGCTGCGCCACAACGGATCAAATTTATATTTATTTTCATATTATTTTGGATAAACGTTCGATAAACTAAATACGTTAAAACTTGTTGTCAAAACATTCTACGATTTTACAACCAGCCATACGTAGAGCTTAATGTGAAAAATCCAATGCACCTTGACTGCCTAGAGAGGCAGGCCTCGTTAATTTTAATCAATGCTAGGAGCTCAGAGATTACATTGCATTGCGCTAGCAACCCATTAATATCCTACTTTAAACCACATACATTGTGCTGTAACAACGCTAACATGTAACGGTTATAAACACTGCTTTGAACATCAGAAATTATGGAGAGGGCAAGAGAATTAATATTATACCTATATTTGAAGACATAATATAACTTTTTATTACTTTTCTTTATAACATTTTCATTATAAAATCAAAAATCAGCTTCGCGGTGTATCTCGCACACAGCAGGTGCACAGCAGGTGGGAACCGGGTGTTAAAACACTCCTTTTCCCACTTTCCGCCGATTTTTTCGAGGCCTTGCGTGTTAGGTGACGGAACTCAATGCCGGGCTTTTTTTTGCCTTGATGCCAGAGTAAAGAAATGAAAATATTAATAAATAATAATTAATTTCGAACCTCAACTAAAATCGTACCCACGACTGTCACGTTACAGTTACACTCTTGTACCCCTGCGCCACTACGGCCTATAATATATAATAATGTTATATAATTGTATGGTCAAATGTATGGTAGTGATTGTAATGTTTTTTTATTGATTTAATGTACTTTATATACATTATTATTGAATAATATTAGCGTTATGCACTTCTTCTACATAAAAACTATAAGAATACCGAATTCCTCCCCTGTTCGCGCAACTTTTGTAAAAAGGAGTCCAAAGTTTTTGCTTCACGTATTAAAATATATATAATAGTAGGATAACGTATGTCTGTACACGTGAAGTTCCCCACTTGGAGCAATGAGTTATTTTAATTTTGACACTCTGGTAAAATGAAGTGCGGCGTTGAGTCACACATATAGCAAATAAGTAGAAGTTGAATATATTTTTTCAATCAAATCTATGCAATAATATTGGTCGGCCGTCTCTTAAGTACGTAGCACGTCTACGCCACTACCACAGATTCTTTTTATATTGTAAGGCACGAACTCGATCCTTGTTTACTGCGTGCACTTTCATTACAATACGAAAATATGGATATTTGAAAATATTTTCTAATATTAAAATTTCTTTCATGTTAACTACAAACGTATATTTCTTATTTGTTAATATAAAAGTTCTTTTTTCCGCTTCTCGCTGTAACCTGTGTAATTTTACAATTGGTGATTTTCATAATATTAACACTAGAAATAGGCATAACCTTGATGCACCTGTAACTCGGTTGCATCGAATGCGTAATTCTTTTATGGAACAATGTGTACGCTTTTACAATAGGATCCCAGAAAACGTCAGAGAATTTTCTATATCACGATTTAAAAAAATTGTGAAAAGACGTTTGTGTGTTAAAGATTATTACCAAATTAATGATTTTGTAAATGATAACACGCCTTGGGAATGAAATGCTCGCTCCAGTCTGTTTCAAAGGTATCATTGTCACAGATA
>JAAIXJ010000325.1:98642-336630 GCA_013403705.1 Heliconius hermathena | reverse complement strand
TAACTCTGGTGCGCGAGGCTACACTCCGCATTTTTTATTATTACATGATTTTCTTTAGAGTGATATTTTTAAATTCGTTATATCTTTTGAATGAAATGTCCGATTTTGTTAATTTAAAAAGTACTTTACACATATTGAAATTATCTTTAATTAAATATCATTTAATAGAATAAGAATTAATGCAGAGGTATGAATAAAATGGTTTGATTATTGCCGGCACTTTCATCGACTTATAAAATATACAAAAGTAGTTATAGTGTCATAACTATAGTAGTTGGACATATGGTATCGCGGACTTTTTTATAGATATTGATGCGTTGTATAATACTGTAGAACATTATTTTGTTCTATCATCAATAGTTTTCGCAGCGCACGCGATGATATAAATTTTTAGATCAATTTCTTCACACCTTGGGTTACATTATTGCATTTTTCTTAGGGATCCCTATTTTTTTGAAAATGTAATATAGCCTATGTGGGACAGTGAAGATGCAGCTTTCTAATAGCGAAAGAATTTTTAAAATCGGGCCGGTAGTTTTTGTGTGAAAACAATACAAACATACATACATACATACATACATACAAAAATACAAATCTTACCTCTTTATAATATTAGTATAGATAACATTCGCGAAATATTATTAAAACCAGCATTTGCATTAAGAGCGACTGACTGCATTTCGATGGGCTTTTGAAAAGGTTTACGAGATGAATCTCATGTTATTCCGTAGGAAGGGTTCAGTTTGTATAATGTATTCCTTTTACAAATATAAAAATGTTACTTTAAGTGTACACAACTTATTTCCATTCACAGCGGGAAATGGTAATGTCTTTTTAATTATTTTAACCTAATTAAGGTTATATTAATTCACGTCGTAGCGTAGAAGTACAAACATGTGACTGTAAACTGTAACATGAAATATTTAATATTTTAATTTCTTCGCTCAGATGTCAAGGCAAAGCGCAGCGTTGAGTTTCACCACTCAATACTCAATGCCTTCAAATTCTAAGTTCTAAGTTGTTAAGATTAATACTCTACCAGGTTAAAATAACTTTTACATTTATAAGAAAAATGATAAAGTGATTTTTTTCAAAAATATAAAATTGTTGTTTTAAAATAAAACGCTATTTGTCAAGAACGACGCACGCACGCATAAACCTATCAGAGGGAAACCGCCGCACCGTAGGTATTGGCGGCAAAGTTCAAAGTGGTTTAACCTTTAGTAGTATTTTTGTAGTAGGATGCGTTTACGTTATTCGCATCTTTGCGTAACTGCGTCACACGAAATACAGATATGGATAAACATCGTGAAATGAAAAAAAAATCCTACGTCGAAATTGTGGAGGTATCTTGATTAATTTCTTTAGATATGGGTTTGAAATATTTTACCCTATATGCTGTTTCCGTAAAAGGGACGCAGCCACTTCCACCCTGTATTTTACTACAAATTCTAATAACAACTTTCCTCGATAGTATTTTTAAATGAAATGAACACGAGTGCATCAGGAATTTTACTATCAACACCCTGCGAGAGTAGAGAGAAAACGGTTCCAGGGCTAAGCCCTCTCTCTAATCGTGGTGATTTATCTCCGTCCATATGACACCTGAATATAAAGATGATATTTAGAAATAATGTTATATATACATAGGGGAGAGTAACCCATATTGGACCACTTTCGACATAAAGGGATAAATTATAAGATCCTTAGAAGCTATAAAAATGCAACCAGACTTTCGAAGTACCTTGTTTCTTTAGCAATATAATATCATTCCGTTGATATTGTAACCTAATGGTAACATATAAATAATAGGAAATTTCTAAAGGTTGTCATTCGGTCCAAATTACGCAACCGGTACCATAAATTGAACCACCAGATCCCTAAATTAGACCAAATCTTAAATTATAGGAATAATTAGGAATTAAGTAAAGGAAGTTATAATTACGAATCATTATTATTAATATTTATTCATTAAATATTATCAACTTGAAAATATTTCTAAAACATATGAAGTCAATTATACAAAAATACTTATTTTTATCAAGTTAATTTAAACTTTTTATTGTTGCAACAATAGCTTAGGCTTTCGATAATGACATCACAAACATCTGCATATATTGGACCGGTACAATTAAGGAACTTGAGGGTGGTCCAATATACAGAACTTAGTAGTATTACGGTTGGCCAAAAAAAATTTAATCATAAACTCTAAAAATTGGTATTATTTTACTAGCACATTAAGCACTACATAATGTGTTTCCTTAAGTAATATTTTACGAAATTGTAACTCGTTCAAAACACGTTCAAAAATATCCTTAGCCAATAAGCTCAAAAATAATATCAGTATACTACAAAAACAATTTTTTGGGGTCACGGCTATGATGCATGTTCGACGTCAATACAAAATTGAGGAGTGTTAGTGGCACTACCGCCGCATATTGTGGTGTTGCCATAAAAATAAAATGAAGTTAATTGACTGAGATATAGCATCGGTCCAATTTAAGTGCCGGTCGAATATTAATTACTCTCCCCTTTAATATAAGTAAAGTGTGCTAACAATAATTACAAACGAATCATTATACAATTGGAAATAACATAATCTTTCAAAAATTCGCCGTACATACAAACATACAAAAAATTTAAAAATTACTGTTTCGGGTTCTATTTCAATAATAAATGCCCCTAGTAATATTTTTTCTGATATTTCTTCCATGTACAGACAGACACCGATTAGTTACGATTGTATTATAAGTATAGATTTCAAATGCAATATCAGTTGTAGAATAGCCTTAAGTCACAATCAATTTTTAAGATTATACAAAACCCACATTTTGATTGTATGATGGTAAATTTAATTAACTGCTTTCTTAAACACTGTTAAATAACTTATCTTAAGAAATGAGCAAAGCTCATTAACTATATTTGTACAATATTTTCACGAACCAAACCAAAAAATTATATAAGTACAAAAATTACACAATTTCAAAAGAAGTTATAGCCAATATTTGGTATAGTGTTAAGCGATACTGCTTACCTGCCAATTTTCTTTCAAGTATCCCGTCTGTTTCTGACATCGTCGTTGAATTTCCAACGTCGAGACCTGACAGCTAAGTGATAGTCTCGGCAGATTTGTCGTACGAAGTTGACACGTCAACCACAATTTAAGTACTGGTTCTATAAACGTTCACGATACTTGGAGGTGCCTATATTTTCACAAATTTCATCGTAATATTTTGACATGAATACGTCTATAAATTTACTACCATATGCGGCGAATCTAAAAAATCTAGTGTTAACAAAATCGGGATATACAGTTTGACCTTGTAGTTTCGAAACTATCCGCTACACCCAAAATAAAATTATACCACTGGATAGCTAAAGAATCAAAGAATTTATTGTAATCACAAGACTGTAAATGACTAATCGCGCGCAGTGGAGGGAGAAGCGACGACATTTTTAAGGTAATTCTTGAGATTTGCAATTAAATACATATATTGTATACGGTTGGAAAGGACATCTCAAGAACAATCTAATGGTAGTAATAAAATACCATCTGACCGAAACAAGCAGTGCCGGGAACCTAGAAGAATGAATGCGGCCGAGCGGATCAACGACGATGCGAGTATATCTGCAGCTGGAGCGGCTGAAAAAGTGCAGGTAGATGATGAAATTGCTAATGAACTATATACACATATATTGTGTTCAATCGTCGATTATTAAGAAACATTGGGCAGCAGATTGTATACGATTCAATGCGACGTTCATCAATATTCAATTCGAACATAAGTGTGCTGTGTGTGATCGTCTATGATTTCTGCGACAACAATAGATAAGCGTTTACCGCTGCTTAAAAAACTTTCCCTGAAGAGCCAGTCAGGGAATTTTTAACTGTGCGGTACATGTGAAATAAATCGCGTCACATCGTTAGGTGGCCTTTATATGATCAATAAACCGAAAAGATTTCAGGTTTTATCAAAACTTTTGTTATAGTTAATTTAGATAAGCTTTGTATTTTGTATTTTGCTTATTACCGCTATCAATGCACTTAGAAGACATCTCTACCGATACAATTATCAAACGATCTGAATATTTAAACACCGAAACTTGGATGGAGCATTCCATACCAGTGAATGTGCCTATTTTTGATCTAAAATCAGACTTTAATACCACTAAGAATAGACAAATTAATATATAATGAATAGTAGCGGTATCATCATCATCAAGTTACAAATCCGATTGAGTCGGTCGATCGAACGTATCGCAACATCAATATCTTCAATTACACTGTTACACTGTTCAAGAATATTGAGATTATAAACATGTATGGAATTAATGTCCATTGAATGTGATGCAGGATAGCTGCCAGTTAAAGTAATAATTAAATTATACCATTGACATTGACAAGAGCAACTGATGAGTTCCTTACCAGCTCTTCTCAGCAGAACTGCCTTCCGAACCGGTGGTAGCTTTTTTTTTGTTTATATGTTCATTCGACGATTCAAAAGTATAGTAAATAAGAGTCTATTTGAATAAAGAATATTTTGAATTTGAATTCAATGATTGTAATAGAGTTAATATTGACGTAGGAATTGGTTCATATTTAATTGGTTACCCATACCCAAATTGTCTTAATTTTTTTTAGCTTCGTGGTATATTCTGCAAAAAGAAGAGTTGGCAGAGAAAGTTAGTTGGCAGTAGAAACCTAGTAGCAAGATGCTCCGTTCCCATTAAGACACTTCTGTTCCTCGCTTTCCACCGAATTCCGGATTGCGTGTTGAGTAGGGGAACTCAATTTCTAATATACCAATAAATTTTCAACTCAAGTGGCGGAGGAATTAAATATTTGATTATCTCGGGTGGGCACCAAACCCACAATCTGTAACGTTTATAGGCAATTTTTAAATTAATTAGGTATTATTAAATAACTATTGTGAATTTGTAAGGGTCATGTAAATGACCCTTACAAATTCACAATAGACTTTACATGCCATAGTTATAAATTTGAATTTCGACCGCGTGTGAGTGTGATATCATTAGATTATTTTCATTAACCCAGCCTCAAAAGTCTAAGCGCGGCGTTGGTTTCTGATTAGGAAGGGCTCACACTAGGTTTTCTTTATCTATCTCACATTTAATACTTAAATTAAACCAAATAAATAAGGCCAGTCTTGGCACAGGGGCACAAAGTGTGACTGTAAAATCAACTGGTTGCAGGTTCGATCCCCACTCTCGAGTGAAATATGTATTTAAATTTATATTTCCATTTCTTCGCTCTGGTGACGAGGCTAAGCAGGGCGTTAAGTTCAACCACTCAACACGCAATGCTTCCAGAATTCGGCGAAGTGGAGAACGGAGTGTCGTAATACTAAGTTCCCTCTGCCTACCCTGCTGTGTGCGGGATACATCGTGAAGCTGATGTATATAATATGTATATATAATGCGCATATGTAATACACATAATTACTTTACTTGTTTTGACATAGTACCAACAAGTGACAAATAGGTAACAATAAATCTGTCATAAATTTATTAAATGCATAAATTCACACTGCATTTAACTATTGCATAATTTAAGCGTAATTTTAAAGATTTATGACTGACTTTTACTCGCTCGTACCTAGGTTATTAGGTATTAGACTATAAAGCCAGTCGTGGCGCAGTGGAACGAGCATGTTACTATAAAAGCACAGGTTGTGAGTTCGATTCCCAGTCGAGGAAATGAAATATTTAATATTTTCGTTTGTTCGCTCTGGTGTCAGGACAAAGCGCGGCGTTGAGTTCCGCTACTAAACATGCAAAATCTCACAAGTTCTTTAAACTATTTTATTTGCGGAATAAAGCGTTAAAAAAAATACAGAACATTACTATGTGTACTATGTAGAGGGCAGTCGTGGCGCAGCGGGACGAAGTGTGACTGTAAAACCGACTGGTTGTGGGTTCGATCCCCACTCGAGGAGATGAAATATTTATTTAAATTTATATTTCCATTTCTTCGCTCTGGTGTCGAGGCTAAGCGCGGCACTGAGTTCTACTACTCAACACGCAATGCCTCCAGAATGCGGCAGAAAGTGGGGAACGGAGTGTCTTAACACTAGGTTCCCTCTGCCTACTAAGTAGACGAGAAATTAGAAATCTTACACTCTATATTAATATCACTAAACACATATTGTAATATGAGGTCACCGTGCCGCAATAAGACATCTCACCGCAAGTACGATGCTTAGTCGTTACCAGTCTGGTACTAATGGAAATCAAACCCACAATCTTGACGTTTACGGTACTATATATACAGGACTGGAAGATAAATTAAAAAAAATAAAATGTATTTAAAGAAAGCAAATCTTTTAAAGTAAGCAAAACCCATAAGGCGTAACTCTAATTCGTCTACGAATATTTCATAAGTAGGTTTCCAGGTTAAGACGTTTGTTTTGTTGAAAAGCTTTATATTCTACACGCGTTACGCGTACGAATGCTCTCTGTAATATCGTCCGTAAAATTATTTTTACGTATCGATGAGTTCGCTATGGTTGACATTTTACAATTTTTATTTATACTTTTTTTATTGTGGTTTGTTATTTTTAACAGACGAGATTCTGATGTTATTTTATGTATATTTACTTTTAATTCAATTAATTTTGAATGTCGATAACATGTTGTAGTATAAAGCTCACATTTTGCCACAATAACATAATTACACTTCTTGAAATTTGAAAGAGGCACTTATTTATATATTTTTAACTTTTTGTCTTTAAAAAAGTGCATCTATGTCGCATCAAATGGGCTATATATATGTATATATGTATGTATATATATATATATATATATATATATATATATATATATATATATATATATATATATATATATATCTCATATAGATCGATTTAATGACTTAAAATAATCAATTGACTTATATCACAAGAAATATTTACATATCTGTTAATTTTTACTTCCCCTTATATTGTTTCGCAGATAACAAAAAAGAAATATTCTTCTTGGCATCAAAATGTCAAAAAATCATTGTTTATGTTTTTATTTTTCTAATGACAACCTTATAATATATCTCCAAGCGTGTTCAGAGTTAAAACAAAAACTCAGAAAGCACTCATAAAGTTATGAGATTTCAAGTTTAGATGTTTCTTCAAAGGATATTATAACAAATTAATTTATGTTTTCTAATCTTGTTTTCAAACGAACTTCATATGAAACTTTTTCTATTTCATTTAACATATTTATAAATGTTTTGTGTTATTTGAAGTCTTGATAAAAATATAAAATAATATTATTACATGATTTAAGCCATTAATGGTCGTAAGATCGATTCCCATTCTGCAAAATTAATTACTACCCTACTATATGCGTGATAAAGCATGGGTAAAGGTAAATAAAAAAAACTATTTATTATATTTTAAAAAGCCATAACATTTCTGTATATACTAATTGCTTATTGAGTATATTTTACATAATTCAGAAAACATAACAGTTTTTATATGTTGCCCATTTTCTGAAAAATGTCTTTTACCTTCGTATCTTTTATATTTTAATTAATTATAACTCATACTAAGTGAAGGAACTTAATGCTATCATAATTTTTATAGTTTTAATCAGTTTCACGCTGTATTCCGCACACAGCAGGGTAAGCAGAAGGAACCTAATTCTTCTGAGTCTCTTGAGTTCTGCAGGCATTGCGTGGTGAGTGGCGGAACTCAACGCTGCGCTTTGCCTCGCCACCGTTCAATGAAAATATAAATGTAAGTAAATATTTTATCTCCTCGAGTGGGGATCGAACCCACAACCAGTCGATTTACAATACCACTCTGTGCCACTGCGCCATGACTTGCCTCTACAATAATATAATATATTTTATTGAATTGACTTTTTAACGAAGATTTTTTAAAGCCTCCAAAAGAAAATAAAAAATAACATTTATGAGTAGCAACCACAACCTTTAATATAAATACGTACAAATATAAAAGTAAGATTTGAACCACCAACCATAACGTTAAAAACATCTATCCATATACAGATCAAATCCATAAAATTCTTCCAAATTAATTCTTAACGACTTTATAGTAGCAAACGGAAGTCCTCTTTTTAAAACACCAATTTGGTCCAATAGCTCGAGCGACGGCGGCACGCAGTCTGCTCCGCCAGCCAGCACCAATCATTGCAATCAATTTTCCAATCATAACCAAAAGCTCCCTATTCTATACTCACTCGCTATTTCACGGATGTCTAGTCTAGTGTACGTCGCATATTTTTTAGCGTTATAAAAATATATTTCAAACACTAAACTGATATTTTAATATTAATATTTTGTTTTGTTTTTGGTAATCTTCAAATTAATGTTATTAACTTTTTAATAGCAGCTTAAACTGTAGGCTTGTAATATAAAGAAGGACATCGTTTTATTGCACCTACATACACATCTTGTCTCTTAAATAACTTTATTAAAATATTTATTTCTTCGCTCTGGTGACAAGACAAAACGCGGCGTTGAGTTCGGCCATTCTACATTTAATGTCATGAAAATTTGGCGGAAAGTCGGATAGTGTAAGAGTGTCTTTAACATGATGTTCCTTCTGCCGACCCTATTGTATGGGGGATACAGCGTGAAGCTGATATAAATATTATTAAAAACAAAAAAACTAAAAAAATAGATTAATTTTATTCTTCATATTATTATTATGCCGTTCCCTCTGCGTAACATATTATTAGGAAAAAAGCGCAAATTTGTTATTTTTATTGTTGTAACACAGAACGGCAGGTACTAGCGAGGATGTGACGGTGAGAATAATGAAGAATGTGCTCAGGGGCTTTAAGCACTTCGAACGAAGGAGAGATGATAGAATGGAAAAAAGACTTATGAAGGAAAAGTAAGCGGGAAGAGAGGCAGGGGGAGACCTCGATTGAACTTCAAAGAAACAGAATCCTATTATTAATAGATACTGGACGAAGGTCACGTCAACATCATGAGGACCCCCGGGGGGAATGTATAAAGAGGTGGGATGACAGTGGACGATGAGAATGAAGTATGCAGAGATCGTAGCGTTCGGCGCTCCGTTCTCTTTTTCTATCACGCTAGGGATACAGCGTGAAGCTGAAAAAAAATCGAACTATAAATTACTATTATAAAAACATAACATTAAAAAACCATTTGAATAACATCAATAAAATTGTTATAATTGTTACTGAAACAAAAAAAAACATTCGAAAAACTGATAAATAAGTGTATCACACAAACGAAAATCTCATTACAGAAGGAAAAACCGCATATTTTTTTCAATAAGCAATAAAGTCCGATTGTCACAAATCTTCGATACGGCTATGTATCAAATTGTCAAAGATGCACACACCTGGGCAGATCCGACCTAATTGGTTATTGGAAATTACTTCGAGGTAAAACGACTTTATCTAAGGGCAATAAGGATTAATATCGCTTTTCCTAGAGAAATTCCCATATCACTCACATTCGGACTTATTTCTAAAATAATTAAAAGCTATAATTTGAAGTGAATATGTGACTGTAAATGTGACTGATTGTGAGTTCAATACCTACTAGAAAATATTAAATATTTANATATATATATATATATATATATATATATATATATATATATAGATAATATGATATAACAATATTAAGGCCGTCGTGGCGCTATGGTACACGTAAACATGATGGATGTGACGAAATATTGTTTTACACGTATGTAATCTTCGCAGTTATACATATAATTTATTTTACGAATATAATTTTATAAAATTTATATGTATAAAAATTATATATGCCAGCTATAGTTTCCAAGGCTTGGCACTGTAGCAAGGTTTCAGTGATAGGCATTGTACTAAAACTATACAAGAATTATAAGAAAGAATAAAATTTTACGCATATTAGCGCCATTTTGATTTTAGAGAAAAAAAGCTAATTAATAAAATAATATTTATACAGTACTATGCAATTCTTCCTATTGGAAAACTTTCTGAAGATGCTCAAATAGCAAGAAATAAGGATTACAAAAGGAACAGGTTACATCATGCTAGGAAGCGCTACCGATCAGCTAAGAATAAAGATGTTTTTCACATTTTACTGTACGTCTACATTTCAAACTTCAGCACACCAAGTGTAACTATATCTAAAGAACTGTTTGACGAAGATTAAGATTTTTTGCAAGTCATAGAATAAATTTTTAACGTCATTATAATTAATTATTATATTATTTATAGTAATTTTTGTATTATTTATTATTATACTTTTTTTTTGTTCAAAAGCCTACATTTAGTATACTTACTATTACTATTACAGCTACTTTTAATAAATGTAATAATAATATATTTTTTTTAAATAAGTGTATACCACTTATTTATGACGATTTCTAAAATTATGTAACGGGATAAAACACTATGACAGGTTTGAAATTGATCCTCTGCGTAAAACACGGTCACAAGTCACAAGCTATAAATTATACTTCCAATAAAGCAGCCAACAATGTCGCTATCAACAAGAATCTCAATTAAACATTGAAAAACGATCTCCGTTAAACAGATTATATCCAATTCTGGATTAGGGATTACTATCGGATTTTAGATATTATCTATACAAATAAATAAAATTGAAATGTCTATCTGTGATTTCGAAATAACTGGTTTTTTTTTCAATTCATGTATTTTTATCTGTGTGCCAGTCGAAGTGTTTGTTTGGGCTGATTTCCGTAAAAGCTGAACCAGTGGCGTAGCTAGGGTATTTGCTGCCTGGTGCGGCTTAGGACTTGATGCCCTTTAAAATGATCAAGGTAATTTCGGATTTCGATCAGTAGAGTAGATATATCGTTTTTTATTGCTGCAAAACTATAATAACTATATATAAGTTATAATGGGTGTCCAAGATGGAAGGCTTGCCACGTGCCACTCGCAAAAGCGCACTGGTAGGGCGTCCCCCCAAGGCGCACAGTAGAGTAGATATATCGTTTTTTATTGCTGCAAAACTTTAATAACTATATATAAGTTATAATGGGGGTCCAAGATGGAAGGCTTGCCACGTGCAACTGGCAAAAGCGCACTGGTAGGGCGTCCCCCCAAGGCGCGCACCAGTGCGTCCCCGCTGGTGTGTCAAGTGGCGACGAATGCGGCGTTGGGGACCGCCACCCAACACGCCATGTCCGGAACGGCGGGAGGTGGAGGAATGAAAAATTAATAATATGCGGCGATTTGAACGGATGGGTCGGAACTGCGCGAAGCGGTTACGAGGGAGTCCTAGGTCAATATGGTGACAAGAGAATTAATGAGGCTGGAAAGCTTATACTGGAAATTTGCAAGAAAGGGAATTTGTTTGTGGCAAACATGACGTTTGAACACAAACAAATTCACATGTATAGTACATGGGAGCGAGCGGAAGGGAAAGTATGATTGATTTATTCCTAGTGGATCAGCGTATTTGAAGCCAAGCTACGGACACCCGAGTGCTTAGGGGTTCTGAGCTGGGAACAGACCACTGTCTAGTCGTTGCTAGAATAAGGGGTCTCTTTGCAGGTGGGCGCAACTACACAAGGTGTCCAAACTTCAGTCCAGACAGCAGGGAATCTGGAAATGAAAATATTGGAGTATGCTAGCAGAACCTTAGGGATTGCATGAAGGAAGCAGCAAAAGAGGTATGTGATAAAGGGAAAAAACGGAAGACTTTACCAAAAAGCTTGACGAATGGTGGGATGATGAAGTTTTATCTATACAAATAAATAAAATTGAAATGTCTATCTGTAATTTCGAAATAACTGGTTTTATTTTCAATTCATGTATTTTTATCTGTGTGCCAGTCGAAGTGTTTGTTTGGGCTGATTTCCGTAAAAGCTGAACCAATGTTAAAAGACAAAGAACGTTGTGATCACCTAGACATTTTCTTAATATTTTCGCATATAAAACTGCATATGCCTCGCGCGATTACCTACCTTAGATAGATTGATATGAAGTATCAAAAAAAATCTGTTGAATAAGAGTACGACAACTGCGAAAAAAAACACAAATTTCCAAAGGTTTAAATTACAATCTATTAAGTGTTAAAGCATAGATAACCATACGAAAGTGGCCAAACGGTTTAAAATAAAAATTAAATCAGCCTCACACTGTATCCCGCACACACCAGGGTAGGCAGAGGGAACCTAGTGTTAAGACACTCTGTTCCCAGTTTGACCTAAATAAACTTAAATTATATTAAATAAATAATAATATTGTTCAAGTGGGCTAAGTCGAGGGCAGGCGCTAGTTGGCAATAAATTTGCTACTTCGAAAGTCATCAATATAGAGCTGTAAATAAGTTTAGTAATATATTTGTATTCAAATCACAAACTTGCCTATTAATCGAAATTTGCGCTTTATTCAAAACTATGCTTGATTTATTTATTCAGACTATTACAATATTTTGAAAGCAATAGATGTTTATTAAAAAATACTTAAATATTAAAACGCTTTAGTTCTTTAGTTCGGTGGTTAGTATCGTCAGTAATGCTGCCTTCACACAGAGGGACCAAGATTCGATTTCCCATCAGGGAGCGATATTTACATGTTTCATCACAAAAGAACATAAAACTATTGACAAATGTACTTTTTTTGATTTCAAAGCAAAGTAAGTAACAAAAATAGAATGGCAGAAACATTGTAATACTATCGAGATTATTGAAACTGAATACCGAACGACATTGACATCGGGGTCTCTTCAACTGGAGCTTTCAGAGTTACAATTTTTCCCTTGATTTTCATCTTCAAGTATACACAATTGACAATGGAATACGTACTTTTGATTTTTGTAACTGTTACTTAGGGATCCGTACAGAATAAAATTGTTGTTCCTCTCTCTGTTTGTCTGTCTTTCCATCTACTAAGGCGCTTTTTTTTTTTCAAAAAATCTAATCAAATCAAATTAGCGTCACGCTGTATCCCGCATACAGCAGGGTAGGCAGAGGGAACCTAGTGTTAAGACACTCCGTTCCCCACTTTCCGCCGAGTTCCGGAGGCATTGCGTGTTGAGCGGCGGAACTCAACGCCACGCTTTGCCTCGACACCAGACCGAAGAAATGAAAATATAAAAGTAAATAAATATTTATTTTCCTCGGGTGGGGATCGAACCCACAACCAGTCGATTTTACAGTCACACTTTGTGCCCCTGCGCCACAACTGGCCTTAACTGAGATCACGGAAATATCTAACTAAAATTTCATATCCCTTATAGTACAGAAAAATTTTAAGTATCATAAGTTTTATGGAATTTGTAAAGAATTAAGAAGTATATATCAAAAGAAACTTTTATAAAATTATATTTTTTGTTTATGTCTTACAAAATGAGTGTCAACTTTTAGTAGTCAAGTTCTAGTTCTCGTTGACATACAATCATATAACTGATAAGTGGGAGTACAACTAGCACTTGATATTGTACAGATATTGATATAAATATCAATGTAGAAAAAGCTCTTGGTATAAGTAAACTGCAAATAACTCTTCTGGAAGTCACCGAATATCATATGTATTAAGGTGTTATATAATTAAATAGTACGATCTGAAAATCTTCATTAAATATATAAAACGAACTAAGGATTGCCAAAAAACAAAAAAAATATTAAGCTTACATTATTTGTTGGATCGTTAAAAGTTTAGGCAACTTTTGAGACGGCAATGCACAATTTTAATATAACGAAGTGAAATTAAGAGTACAGTTGTATAATGACTTTCATAATTATTTAAATAACATACATATTTTCCTACTGCTCAGGCTAGACTGGAAATTTCATTCTTATACATGGCTTTCGAATTTGAACCTAATATTATTCGTTATAAAGTATATTCTTGAGTGTTTTTAAAATATAAAATATATTCAGAAGTAAAGTACCTTATTGGGAACCGGACGTCTCCGTGACTTTTGTTAAGTGCGTCGCTTGTCGCTTATGGCGGTTGAGGGCCGACGCCGATGTAGACATTTAGCGCTTCCACAAATATTTGTTTGCATTTATATTGCCGCAGTTTTGTAATATACCTACCGTTTGAAGGTTAATCGTATTATGATTAAAATGTACGTGAAGTTTATAATTATATATTTTTTTATATTTTGACATATTAAAAATTTTAGATGAATTGAATACATTATTAATGAGGAGTTTACAATGTTTTCGGTGAAAGATGAACTTTTACAATAAATAACGTGACACTTAGAGATAGAATAGAAGAGATTTATGTTTGTATTGAACATGAAAGATTTTTTATAATTTATCAGCTTCACGCTGTATCCCGCACACAGCAGGGTAGGCAGAGGGAACCTAGTGTTAAGACACTCCGTTCCCCACTTTCCGCCGAATTTTGGAGGCATTGCGTGTTAAGTGGCCGAACTCAATGCCGCTCTCTGGCCCGACACCAGAGCGAAAAAATGGAAATATAAATTTGAATAAATATTTAATATCCTTCGAGTGAGGATCGAACCCACAACCGTTGCGTTACAGTCACACCCTTGTGCCCCTAAATATCCATACTTTGCTATTGTAATGAAAGTGCACGCAATAAACAAGGATGGGACCAGCAATACCGAAATCGAGTACGTGCCTTACAATATAAAAAGGATCTATAGTAGTGACGTAGACGTGCTACGACCTTAGAGGACGGTCGACCACTATTATTGCATAGCTTTGATTGAAAAAATATATTTAACTTGTATTTATTTGCTGTAAGTAAACAGAAAGCTGTGATTAAGCAATGAGATTTAAAGTCACGTTTAATTATAAATGTGTATATATGGTTTGGTTCTTTGATTATGGTGTTCAGAGTGTGCCAGTTGAGCACCTATCACTTCGCCAATGTCACATTGCATGGAGAAGACAAATGTGTATATAAACGTAATATTATTATACGTCAATATCAATGTCGGTCAAGTGCGAGTTGCACTCTCCCACTCATCCACTCATCCATACTATCTTTATGAATCTAGTTCAACAAAAACGTGACTTGTAAGTTGTTTATTGTATGTATAGTATGACTCAACGCAGCAGTTCACCAACCAGAGCTAACAGTTAACAGTAGCTGTGGGAAAATAAAGACTATTCATACCTCTGAGCGGGAATGGAACCCTTAGCCTTAGCCTCAACAAAAGCAGAAATTATTTACATATTATATTTAATATAAAATAGAACTAGTTTTAATCCTTTAACAATTCATAGAAAAGCTTTATTGTTTGTTTCAAATATTGATTTATTCAGTTACGTTTAGCTACTTAGCACGCTACATGTTTTGAAAATTGAGCGATACAGGAATAGAGTGCTGTAACACTAAGCTCTCACTGCCTACCCTGCTTTATACGGAACACAGTGTAAGGCTAAAAATGCTTAAAAACTTAAAAAATAAATAAATCAGCTTCACGCTGTATCCCGCACACAGCAGGGTAGGCAGAAGGAACCTAGTGTTAAGACACTCCGTTCCCAACTTTCTGCCGAATTCTGGAGGCGTTGCGTGTTGAGTGGCAGAACTCAACGCCGCGCTTAGCCTCGACACCAGAGCGAAGAAATGGAAATATAAATTTAAGTAAAAACTTAAAATATTCGTTATCCGAAGTACTTTTTACTTTTATACCCAGCTTACCTTGTCTGAATTATTTACCAAATATTTGAAGTAAAAATGCATAAAATAACTAGCGCAGGATCTATGACTATATTAACGTTCCATAATGTACGAACGGTAGCTGAGAAAATACCGATGTTGGTGGTATAAAGTTATTTGACTACTCGACTGAGTACCGTATGATTTGTTCGTACTATCAATAAATGAACTACTATTATTATTTTAAGTATGTAAAACAATATATACCTACAATATATTTTTTTCTTTATTATCAAGTTTAACAAAATATTAATATACTCGTAGTGTTTAAAACTTTTTTTTTAGCTTCACGCTGTATCTCCCAGCTATGTGTCTCAACACTAGGTTCCCTCTGCCTACTCTAGCAGGATAGGCAGAGGTAACCTAGTGCTGAGACACTGTATTCCCTAGTTTCCAACGAATTTTCATGGCATAGCATGGTGAGTGGCGAAACTCAACGCCGCGCTTTACCATACATAAAACTTCATTTCTAAGAAACTTTATTCTTGCACTTTCGGAACTCAACTTGATAAAGATCTTCAAGTATAAGCACTTTAGAACTTTATGAAAGAAAACAGGTATTCGATACATTGAGAAATATGTTTTTAAAGTAGTTGAAACTTTTTCTTAAAGAAATATTTACGGCAAGTTTTCCTATTTCGCATATCCTTTAAATTTAATAGCGGGATTCACTAAAATTATTTTGAGGCCAGTCGTGGCGCAGGAGCCTAAGAGAAGTGTGACGTGGTAGTGTGTTCGATCCCCACTCAAGTGAATCTGACAAAAAAACTAAAATACCGCTAAAACAATATTAGCCATGCATTATTTACATGAAAAATCGTCCGTGAAGGAGCTGTGAATCTTCATAACGAATTATTTACGGACCGCCCGACCCCGTTATTGTTTGTTTCTCCCGCGACAATTCTCCGGGCCAAGTGTTTTATAGCCTCATTATCAATATTTTTACCCTTTTTTTGCTTGTTTTTCTTTTAGCTTTTGTCGGTGGACTTCTAGTTTTAGACTTACTTGTAGGTACATTGATAGTAAGAACGAAGAATCTTGCTGAAAAACAAACATAAAGTTGTAAAAAGACTTCATTTAATTAACATCTTTATATATTATTATTAAATGTTTTACTACATTTATTTATTTCATGAGATTCAAAGTTTATAAAAAAATATAAAGGATAATGGAATACAGCTTTTTTTCCAAAAAATCTCTCTTAGACTATATTTTTTTGATATTATTATTTATTCCAGACTTTAAGTAAGAACGCCCAAAGAATAAAGAACATCGTTCTAGTTGTTAATAATTATAATATATTTCAAGAAATCGCTAGTAGGGCTATACTTTCAACGTCAAAATCAATCCTTCAGGTTCAGGTTTAATACTGCTAATTGCGATTAGAAAAATATTTATTTATGTAATAAGTACTTATTCAAGAGGAATAAATAGAAAAAATATCCGTAAACACAAATAAATAAAATTAATATTTCTAAGTAAAAAATATAAAGTTCGCAATCGTCGGTAAAATGTCGAAGAGCCCTGATGATCTCATCCCACGCTTTCCGTAGCCATCGGGTCAGTTGTCATCCTCATAACCTCGTTCTTGGCCTCCCCCAAATGGACCTCTACGTGCTCTACGGTACTCGCACGTTCAAATTATGGAACAATTGACTGCCCCCAATGTAACCTGAGTGCTACAATAGGATTTTTTTTAAATAATATCTCCAAGTCCCTTTAAATATGATGAATAATGTGCTAATTTTACTGTTTTTTTTTCAATGTCTACATAGTTTTCATCAAAAAAATTGGTTGGCTTGTAACTTTTCTAATAAAAAAATTCATACATTATAGCATTTCATTTATTATTTAGCGATAATTTTCATTAGTAAAAAACACATTTAAAATTATATTAAAAAAATCGTCATTACTATAACTAATTTATTTTTATTTTTTAATCTTATATAACAACAAAGTTTTTACATATAGACAGATACCAATCAAGTTCCCACACTGACTCTTACGTTTTAAGAACGTCAATTTATGTATATGCAAAATAACAAAAACTTCTATACGGAAAAAAATTGTCGAGCCTAACCAATAACAAAACAAAATACAATTCAGTAAAGTTTCTTTAAACAGCCCCTGAAATTATTGAATTTTGAATCGAATATATCTAAGTTATTAGAGGCATATTTTGTGTTAAATTTACTACACACTTACTTACAAACTACAAACAAAGCTCTATTACGTACACCTAACCTATGACACGCAACGTTTACTTTACTCACGAGTTTTTATAACATTTGTTAATTTTACAATATCAAAGAAAAGAATGTACCTCAAACAAGAAATATAATTGAAAGCATTGTCCATAATACGAACACGTGTTTCATAGAGGGCTCGTATAAAATATTCAAGGCGGCTTCGTTTGTTTTATTCACGAATTTGCTGCTTTGTTACCTTGTAGGCACGTGCGTGCATAAATTGGCATTCCCATAGCACTGAACTGAACTGAAATTATTTGAGGCCGAAATGTAAAGAGGAAACCGTTAAAACCACACATTTATAAAATATTTTTTGGTATAATTGTTAAAGAAAATTTTACAGCGCAAAATGTGGTAACATATATTTATAATATTGAAATATTGGCTTTTACAATCTGGCTACACAGGCTGGCTCCGTGGTCACAGCAGCAGGTACAGTGAGTTACATTGAAACTATTAACGTGTTCTCATATAGCTTAGCTTTAGCCCTTCTCAATAAGTTGGTTATAAAACATTTTTTTTTTTCATTTAGAATCAGCAGTTCCTGAGATTAGTGGAAACCAAACAAATATTTCATCTTTATAATATTAGCTTAGATTATATAACATATTTCAATAAACCGATTAAAGTGATTTAAAGTAGAATATACATACATACGTGAGAGAAATTACACAAAGCCCTAACTATAAGATTAACAATTATTCTAATGTAATCGAAATGTTGTTGTAATGAAATATGTAACATCTCTCAGTATAGATGAAAAGATATAAAAAATGTTGGAAAATTATCATTTTATTAAAAAAAAAAACTAAAATAAAAACTGTTTTACTTCCTACTTGGTTTACTACTGTTCAAAAATAGACTATAAAACGTATTTAACGTAGTCACTTGTGACAATAATAACAACTATAAAAAAAACCTCTACAAAATTCATTGCAAAATGAGTCTGAAAAATTACTCAACGCTAAGTTTAATAAAACAACGCTTGCATTGCTTTCAAGAAAATGAATTCCGTTGCGGTTCACTTTGAGCATTCAAATCTGTATATTGTGCTTACTAATGAAATATTTGTGGGGTCCGGGGAAACAGTTTGTGAAATTATGACATTGAGGTTCTGATTTCTATTGAAAAATCACGGGAGTCGTTGTAGTAAGTGAGAAAATTTACACATTCTAACGTAAACGTAAATGTAGCGTGTTTACGCTACAGGTTGAGGGTTCAATTCCTATTAGACCAAAAAAAAAATCAGCTTCACGCTGTATCCCGCACACTGCAGGGTAGGCAGAGGGAACCTAGTGTTAAGACACTCCGTTCCCCACTTTCTGCCGAATTCTGGAGGCATTGCGTGTTGAGTGGCAGAACTCAACGCTGCGCTTGTCCTCGACACCAGAGCGAAGAAATGGAAATATAAATTTAGGTAAATATTTCATCTCCTCGAGTGGGGATCGAACCCACAACCAATCGTTTTTACAGTCACACTTTGTGCCTCTGCGCCACGACTGGCCTTTCTCCTATTAGACAAAATTTAATATTTTCATTGCTTCCTTCTGGTGTCGAGAAAAAGTGCGGCGTTGAGTTGCGCCATTTAACACGCACTGCACTAAAATTCAATATATTTACTAATACTAATATTATGTAATCTATATATATAAAAGGACATGTACCTGGCTCACTGGGAAGACGCACGCACAGCCGTAACCGCTGTGCGTAGAAACGTAAAATTTGGACAGATGTTTATTTTCATAATCTGGACATCCACTAAGAAGGGTTTTTGAAAAATTTTAACGCTAAAGGGATGAAATAGGGGTTGAAAGTTTGTATGGATTTTTTTTTTAAATCGGCACCGATTTTTATAAAATTTGAAATTTAGACTCTTAAAAACATTTCACTGAATACGTGTTTCATGGTTTTTTGGAATTCACCCCCTAAGGGTGCAAATAAGGGGATGAAAGTTTGCATGGAAAAATCTTTAAATCGCCATCGATTTTTATAAAAAAATAATTTCAGACTGTTAAAAATATTTTATTGAACACGTGTTTCGTGGTTTTTTTAGAATTCACCCCTAAATGTGCAAATGAGCGGGCGAAGCCGCGCGCGCCCACTAGTTATATATAAAATGTTAATTAAAAATGTAATTTATTTATAATTTTAAAATATATATAAAAAATATATTAATTTATGATATATTTTTCTTCCTTTCTAACAAATTTGTAGTAATTTATAATAGTCATATAATGAAAATGAAACAAAATTCCATCTCAATCTATACACATAATAAAACAGTAAAAATACGTGAGAGAGTCACCACTCTGAAAAAAGAGTGTGAAAATAATGGTCTAAGCCTGGATGTGAGTAAGACAAAGTTTCTAGTATTTAAAAGAAATGTAAAAAGGACGGAATGCAAGATCAGTTTAAACGATAAGATATAAGAACAAATGAATGAAATGGTATATTTGGGAAGTATGTTCAGTAGAGATGGAAGATATGAGAGAAGTTATTATATATGTCAGTCAATTGAATTAACAATCATGTAGTTCAAGCGGGCGAAGCTGCGAGCGGGCCGCTAGTAAAATTATATATGATAGTTATAGCGCCTTAAATTTATTTTTTTCATAATTTCTTTAGGTTTCATGTTAAATATAAAAACTAATAACAAGAAAAAACTTGGAGTATATGAAATTTATATGTGACCTGTTTAGGTCGTCATAGCCTTGAACTAAATTGAGATACCTTTTTCTTTTAAGTTTTAACTGTTTTATCTATATGTATTTTTTTTGAATAAGACAAAGGTTCTGATTTTTGAAAGAGATGAAGAAAGGACAGAATGCAACATCAGTGTAAATGGTAAGATATTAGAACAAGTGAATGAAGTGGTATACTTGGGAAGTATGTTCAGTAGAGATGGAAGATACGAGATGGATGTGGAAAGGCGTATTGCTGCCGGTAACAGAGTTAACGGAGCCTTAGCTGCATTGATGAGACGGCGAAACGTCAGCACAGCTGCGCGTTTGGCCGTACACAATGCAGTTTTGGTACCGACTCTGTTATACGGCAGCGAAACGTGGGTATTACAGAAGAAGAATGAAAGAAAGATGAATGCTGTGGAGATGCGATCTCTTCGTAGGATATGCGGAGTCAGCTTAGCTGATCGAATCCGCAATGAAGAGGTACACAGAATGGCAGGTACTAGCGAGGATGTCACAGTGAGAATGAAGAAGAACGTGCTCAGCTGGTTTGGGCACGTCGAACGAATGAGTGATGAAAGAATGGCAAAAAAGATTTATGATGGAAAAGTGAGCGGTAAGAGAGGTAGGGGGAGACCTCGGTTGACCTTCGAAAACACAGTATCAAAGATACTGGAGGAAGGTCACGTAAAAAGCATGAGGACCCCCCGAAGGGCATGTATGAAGAGGTTGATGACAGTGGACGAGGCGAAAGAGGTATGTAGAGACCGTAGCGTTTGGCGCTCCGTTCTCTCTGACTACCCCGCAAGGGATAAAGCGTGAAACTAAGTTAAGTTAAGTTTAAGTATTTTTTTTTTTTGGTTCGAATCTCGCTACATTCAATTTTTTTATATTTTGTTTTTTAAGCTTCACGCTGTATCCCGCATATAGCAGGATAGACTGAGGGAACCTGGGAACTTAATGTTAAGACACTTCCTTTCCCCACTTTTCACCACATTCTAAAGACATTATGTGTCAAGTGGCGAAAATCAACGGCGCATTTTACCTCGTTACCAGAAGGAAGAAACAAAAATATTAACTTTTCGAGTGGGAATCGAACCTACAACCTGTTTACGCGCCTGTGCCAAGACTAACCTTACCTTACGTAATGTATTATTAGCTAATAAACGGGTAATTTACCATGTTAGAAGTATGAACCTATAATACATTTGCATCTTTTTCTCTCTTCGTTTCTCTTCAATCTCGGTTAGATGAAGCGATTTCATAGAGCAAATCTAAGTTTCTAATAAGATTCGAACCTGTAACTTTCCACTTAGGAAACGAAATTTGTATTATATAATCATTTGGTAAACAAATTTATCCTTAAATGAATAATTTTAATATCAATATCGAAAATACATTATCTATATCCTTCAAAAGATTACCTCGATCTCCATTATACAATAAAACAATTTTACTGTCATCAAATAAACGTAAAGGAGCAACATATAATATAATATAATATAAAAAGATTACACTGAGACAATTTATCTTACATTTTATAAAGAAGTTAACATGTAACGTCGTTTAATTTAGAAATCCATTAAAAATTTGCTCGCCGCCCGCTTTTAAATCTACGACGGGCCGCGTTAGCAAATTGGTTTGAAATATTCAACTCGCCCCGACTCGTTCGCTCGAACCAAGAAGGAAGTGTATGGCTTCATTATGTTAGCGTTTACGGGGTATAGATTATCTTTATATTTACGTCATTCATTTATCCACAGATTGTTATTTTCAATTATTTTCTTTATCAATTTCTTCTTTATCAATCTGTTCTTCAAGTTTTAGTTGTAGCGATTGTGACGCAGTGACTGGTTCTGACTGTTGAGGGTTCGTTCCAAGAGAAGATTCATTATTTTTGTTTTCCCGATCTGGTGAAATAAAGTGCAGGGTTACCACCACTCAAAACCACCACCACCACTTAAAACACGTAGTACCTCGAATTCTAGCAAAAAGCGGAAAACTATAGTATACTATAGTAACAATAGATTTTCTCTGTATTATACCTCTTTTTGATATCTGCATGGTTTAAATGTTATCTTAAAATAAATTATATATTAAAGTGGAAGCGAAACAAATTATAAATCTGAAAAGGTTAATTTCCATTTTAATTTTACCACCAAATACGTCACCACAGCATCAAATATTCCCTGTCTACAACTATAATAGTTGTCGAAACAATATTTGAAATATAACCCTATTTCGGCCACAGTAAAACTCTGTCGGACCCTTGTTTGTATTTACTTAACATTTAAAAACTTACCTACCAATAAGACTTCTTGTAATAATTTGAGATGATTTTAAATCACAAAGAAGCAACAAATAACTTCTTATTCATTTCTAAATATAAAGGGAAGAAATTTTTGAACTTCGCTTCAACATATCAGGGCAGGCAGCTTGAACCTGGGAACCTGTTGTGAACGGAAGTGTTAAGACAATTCTTTCCTATTTGGACTGAGATGAAATATCTGGATGTAACCCTGAAAGGTCGATGGTCGTTCAAATCGCACTTCGCTCTGCTTGCACTAAAGCTTATGAACGCCGCCGGGGTCCTTGGCAGGTTACTGCCGAATATCGGAGGGCCGGATTCTCCATTTTTACGCATTTTGTGTAAGTGAGCAGTCGCGAGGCAACATTGCGAACCATCGACAAATGTTTTCGCACGGATCAGGTGGACAAAGCCCTGATCCGACGATAGAGAGAGTGGAGGGAGTCAAGAGATCGCTGGTGTGCCATGAGTGTGATGCCTCCGTTGGTTCGACGCATCACACTCTGGCCGAATGCCCCGCTTGGTCCCTACAACGCCATGCCTTAATGGCTGTAGCGGGTAGTTACCTCTCACTGTCCAATGTGGTGGGGGCCATGCAGAACAGTGAGAGGAACTGGTCTGCAATGGTCTCCTTCTGCGAATCAGTTATCGCGCATCTTCAACTACCCCTACCCTAGAGGAGCTACTGCAGGAGGGTCATAACGATCCTCCTGCTAGTCATCGACGCTACGGATACCCCAGGAGACACCCCGGGAAACCATAAGGGCGATGGTGTCCTGCAATAGACTGGCTTTCCACTGAGGCGTTGCAGTAGTATGCGCGAACGATCCTACGGCGTCTCATTTTGGTGGAGTGGGTTCTATCTAGGTTATAGTGGATAGTAACAGGCTGTCCTTTGATGAGTCCCACAGTACCATCCGTTCGGAGGTCACATTTGTCTTACACACGGATGGTCTGCGTAAAAGCATTTCAAAAAAACTGCGTATCTATCCTGTGAAGACAAATAAAAAAATATTTCATGGATATATTAAGTAAAAGTAAAAAAATATTGAGGCTGTCGTGGCGCACTGGTACAAATATGCGACTGTAAACGCGATGGTTGTGGGTTTGATTATCACTCGAGGTTAAATATTGAATATTTTAATTTCTTTGTTGTGGTAATGAGGTAAAGTGCGGCGGTGAATTCTGTCTCTCAACTCGTAGCACCTCAACAATTCGTCGAAAAAAGGGCAATGGAAGTGGATTTATGAGAACGGAATAACTTAACATTTCAGGTTTCCAGGTGAAGCTAAAAAAAATATGACTCCAATACTTAAAAATACAAGTGATAAAAATGTAAAATGAAAATAGTACATTTACCTACTTATAAAAAGGCAGAAGAAATTATTAACATATAACATTTTGAAATAAATACGTGACACAAAAGACTCGACAAGTATTTCACAATAAAACAGCCGCATATTTAAAACTTAGCTCAGTCCTGGACATTTCATACGTTAGATCTATTGTGGCTGCGTTAAAGCCAACTATTACGAACAATAGTAACTTTCTATGTATAACATCATGTATTGAAGTATTATGTAGATGTATAATCATTGTATTTGGTACTTTTATAGTAGTGCTTAGGACTCACTGTATTAATTCAATTTTTTTTTATATTGATTCCAGTTGTGGCGCAGCGGCACATGTGTGTGGCTGTAAACATGATGGTTGTGGGTTGGATTCTCACTCGAGGAAATTAAATATTTAGTATTTTCACATCTTCCCTCTGATATCTAGGCAAAAATCCACTCCAATTCGGCAGAAACAGGCAGAGGCCTACCCTGCTACATGCAAGATACATCGTGAAGCTGATTTTTTTAAAATTGATAACATCTTTATTATTTGTATTTATAAGTGTTCATACAACACTTATGAATACAAATTAAAAAAAAACATTATCATAGACTTTATGTATAATTATATAATTATAAATATATAAATAGGGTACTTTGTAATTGTAATATATACCTACCAGTTCAGGGAAAAATCTGAAAATTATACATTTGTGGCTAAATCCTAAAAAATAATAGGTTAAAACAGAGAGCAATATTTAGTATTAAAGCCCTAGCGGCTTCAATACTTAATTTTGCTTTATACTTAATTTTTTTTTTCAAATGAGACATTGTTACCAAGTTTTGTACGAAACACTCGGTGGGCGCGCCCGACTCCCGCTTGTCCGGTTTTTTGTCAATTATGTTGAATTATGTGAACACTCATATCACTATTCAACTCAAATTTTTAAATTCCTTCCTGAATAATGAATTAATCTTTAACTTTTTTTAAAAAATGTACAAAAACAAAGCGCTTAGACAGTTTCCATAAGACACGGGTTTTATTTTACAATTTTTATATATTTTCTAAGAAAGTACCTTAAAGCGATCAAAATGTTAACAATACAATTTTTACCTACTAAAAGAGACAAACGAGGTCAATTCATCTATCTATATTAATTAAAAAAACCACCATTACCTATATATACGACTACATTGTGCTGTCAAAAAGACTTCAAGAATTGATTGGACCACGTCCATCGCATTAACTATATCCAAAATGCCAAATTAATGCGGAACGCGGTGTAACTTATATAGAACTGGTAGCTTTGAATTAGTTTCATGATGCAAATTCAGCTTAACTTGAATATACTGAATGTTAATCTTGTATGTATTATATTTTGGTAGTATAAAATACATTTATTGGTATTAATAGGTTTCACTAAACAAGTACCTGGTCATGGGTTCAATCCCCACCCGAGGACATGTAATATTTAATATCATCATTTCTTCACACAAAGCGCGGCGTTGAGTTCCGCCACTCAACACGCAATGCCTCCAGAATTCAGAGGAAAATTGGAAACAGACTCTTAACATTAGGTTCTCTCTGCTTACTGCCCGCTGTTTGCGGATTACTGCACAAAGCTGAAAAAAATAAGCTGTAGCTAGGTTCGCTGAGATCCTACACACATAATCTTTTCTTAAAGAGTTGTTTCACTTTATATTTAAGAAACACAAAATTTGGCATCCTAAATTAAAGTGATAAAAATGATCCCACACAAATGCTAACAGCATAAGTTATAAAAAGTGTTTATGAATTTCGACGTAGCTTGTTGGCTTATTGGTATGGCTTAGTGCCCAGAGCGCTTTGGTCTACTTCCCATATAAATATTAAAGTCCATAAATTAAATAGAGACCAGTTGTGTTGCAGGGGCGCAAGCATGTGACTGTAAACGCGACAGTTGTGGATTCAATTCCCACTCGAGGAAATGAAATATGAATATGTTTACTTCTTCGCTCTGGTTTCACGACAAGCCGCGCCATTAAGATCAGCCACTAAATACGCAATGCCTCCGGAATTCTGCAGAAACACTAGGCCTCCTCTGTTTACCCTGATACATGTGGGATACATTGTAAAAATGGGGAACGGTGTCTCTCAACACTAGGTTCTCTCTGCCTTCACTGCTGTGTGGGAAATACAGAGTGAAGCTAAAAAAAAAGCTACTTACGTTTGAAAGTTAAAAAAAAACTTCACGCTTTATCCACACAGCAGTGTAGGCAGAGGGAACCTAGTGTTAAGACACTCCGTTCTCCACTTTCCGCCGAATTCTGGAGGCATTGCGTGTTGAATGGCAGAACGTTGAGTTCTGCGCGCTTTGCCTCGACACCAGAGCGAAGAAATGGAAATATAAATTTAAATAAATATTTCATCTCCTCGAGTGGGGATCGAGCCCACAACCAGTCGGTTTTACAGTCACACCTCGTGCNAAATATAAATTTAAATAAATATTTCATCTCCTCGAGTGGGGATCGAGCCCACAACCAGTTGGTTTTACAGTCACACTTTGTGCCCCTGCACCACGACTGGCCTCTATTTTTTAAGCAAATACTTCTTTTTCTATCTCTATAAAATTGTATTCTCTATAAAAACTGTACTCATGTCAAATCACATGTTTACATCATCTACAAAGTGCAAGCTCATTATATTTATTTGCTTTATAAATGTAATAGAGTAATATAAAAGAAAAACAAGATACGTAAAATTTTTGTAATGACACTTATTCCCTTGTAAATAGCTCTCGCTACGAAACTTATAGTGAACTAATCAATTGAAAAAAAGAAAATTTACAACTTATAACTTTTTGCTTTCTAATTAAATTTGTTATAATTGCTGAGCTTAATATACTTATTTTTTTATTGTCAAACCCAATACAATCTGAGAGGAAATTTTATAAATGTATCTAATAAGTAATATTTATTGTCCCAGAATGATTACCTTTTCTATATTCTTATATTACGTGAAGCCGTATTCAATTAAAGTAATTTAATTATAAAAAATCTTATTTGTAAGGAAAATTTCAGTAAATTGTACTCTTATTACTCGTGTTACATATACGTGACACCATTAACGCTCCAAATCGTAAACAAAATTACACATTATAGTTTTATTTTGTTAGACATATTAAATTTCACTTAATAAAGATTAAACAATATTTAATTTTCATTTAGTTACAAACAAAATATTACGCTATTTATTGTTTCTTATGTTTTTAGCATATTATTTATGTTTTTTAACATCTGGCTGTGTTTGTTGAATGGCGGGACCCAACGCCACGCTTTGTGTTACCAGATCGGCGAAACAAAATTAATTTTGATCACTCCCTCGAGTTCGACAGCAGACCTACATACGTGACATATTTATTATACAAAAGTATTATTATTTTAAAATATTTAATGTAAAGTTTATATAATTTATTTTAATATTTCCTATTAAAACTTTTTTAGTTGAAATATTATATCAAGTTGTGAATCCACTATTGGTGTTCGGAAATAATAAATAAAACGGACGTAGATCCAATCAATTCAGGCGTGAATAGCATTCAGTGCAACCGATGCACTACAACAACCTTCATACTTTGAAATATTGTACTTCAGTTTTATTTGTATTTTTTTTTTATAATGGAAGTAACAAAAGATTTTTTTTTTTGTTGTATAAATAGGATTGAGTTAAAATTGATTTTTGAAAACATTTACGCCCAATAGATGATATTTTTTTTTGTTAGCTTCAAGCTGTATTCCGTACATAGCATGGTAGGCAAAGGGAACTTGGAAACCTAATGCTAAGACCCTCCGTTCCCAATAAAACGCTTTCGTTCCCTATTTTTCGCGGAATTCTGGAGGCTTTGCGTGTTGAGTGTCCGAGCTCAACGCCGCTATTTTAGATATTATTTTTTACAATAATGCCTTTATTTGATTTTTAATTTGATTGCCAATAGATGATAGTTTTTACAATAATGCCTTTATTTTGCGAAAAATACGGTAACGTAAAAATTAAGTAAAATAGAAATAAAGTAAAAGTAAAAAAAAAACAATATCAAATAAACATAATAATTAGGCGGAGAGTGGGGAACGGAGTATCTTAACATTAGGTTCCCTCTGTCTACCTTGCTGTGTGCGGGATACAGCGTGAAGCTGGTTTAGTTTTAATTTCAATTTCATTCAATTCAGTTTTAATTTCAAACGTATCAATGCGCCTAGTTCACAGTACAATGCACTCGTCACTAAGGGCTCGAACACAACGTGGGGCGAATTAAATGTCCGTCGTATGATTGCATCAACAGCGAACAGACACTGCGGCTGACCGTCGACATTACATTAAATGTTATTGACAATGGATTTATGATTTAAAAGATTATTTTGTGTTATATATAGATATCATCGGCGGCAATAAGTCGAACCTAGGCTCGCGGCCGTAAACAGAGCGTCCAATTATTAATTTAATTTTACATTTTCTCGCAAAGTATACATCCAAATTACATACTACAAAAGCCGTTTAAGCCGCCTCAGAATGAGCTAATTGTAATTGTTATTTAGGATTTACCTTCCCAAACCTTTCCTAAAAGTGAAAACTGTTATTGAGTTAATTATTTCCGTTAAAATTTCAAATATTGCTTTAAATAAAAATTATATTTTTTTCTTAAAACAAAAGATAAAAAGCAAAATATTTAGAAGATAGAAATAGACTATTAAAACTATAAAGTATACTTTGTTGATTTTTTCCCACTTGTTTGTATTTATTTTCACCATTTAATTATTTTTTTTTTAAATAATTAAATATAGATTACAAATCGTTATAAAGGATAAATTTTATGTATAAGATTAACATGTGTTTAAAATATGTCTAAAAATATATTTTTTATCCTTGCTATTTTTATGGTTCCATAACTGAAAAGGAAATAGCGCATACACGCCCGCAATTAAGCAACAAATTTCACTGTAAGATATTAACCGTAGACCTATAAATATGAAATTTGCTAAAAAAAATTGGAATAAGGAAAATATCCGAACAAATGGTCATTTATGTCACAAATTAAAATCTTTCATTTTTCTTAAAAACTTACGTTTGTCAACTCTTATAAATTGTACTTCTCGGTGACCTTCGATCAAGATATTAGAATGAAGCGGGCGAGTTCGACTCACACTTGACTTTATATTTCAATATACATATACATTTTCTCACAAAATGTAGTTTGCATGATACATGCACATATGCAAACGCTCTAAACGCCTCCCTTTGATAGAAACTTGACAGATTCAATATTGTTGTCGTATTCTATTAAAAATTCGTTCTCGTGCCGCTTTAAAATCCACATCGGGGAGCGTCAGGGAATTGGTTTCAAATATTCAGCATCACTGCCTGAGTTACGTTTTAATCCATCCTGACTTTAGCGTGCTTGAAGAAACTGTTGTGCTATTTCGTTTATATAAAGACATCGTCTGTAGAAAGTTATATAAATTCTACTACTTAAGCATTTTAGTTTAATTTAACAACTACGAGTGACAACGATAAAAGGGTATGTTTAATATGAAATAACGTACAGTTGTTATATTAAAAATTATATATAAGCGCGATGTTGAGTTCCGACACTCAACATGCAACGCATCGATTCGATTCGATTTCGATTCGGTGGAAGTGGGGAACGGAATATCTTAACACTAGATTCCTCCTGCGTACCCTACCATATATGCGTAAGGCTGAAAAGAAATATATAAAAAATATATATTTATATGTTCACATAGATAAGTAGATATCTAAATACTGATATCCATCAAATCAAAATACCAAATACTGGATATTTAGATCCTTCTATTTCAGATTCCAATCATACGTTGATTACCAATAACAGTAATTATTGTACATATTTCCTATTACACCACAATTCTCATTCTCGCCTCTCATCATATTTTTTCCATATATTCATATAAGTCAGAAAAAAATTGAGAAACTGAAAATATATCTTTATATTTTATATTTCACATATAGCAGGGAGGGAACCTTAGAACAAAGCGCGGCGTTGAGTTCCGCCACTCAACACACAACGTCTTGAGGATTCGGCGGAAGTTGGGGAACGGAAATGTCTTAATGCGAACAGAGTGTCTTAATACTAGCTTCTCTCTGCCTACCTAGTTATAAGCGTGATGTATCCCGCATATTCACGCTATAGCGTAGAGCTAAAAAAAAAGAGTTAACAAATGAACAAAGATGTAATTTGACACTTAAATAGGCACTTATCGTCTCTAACGACTAACATTCCTAAAGAAGCGGTTGATGAATTATTCAAATGAACCCCTTTCAAAACACATCGGCTACTCCTCGTAGCCTCATATCCTCGTTTATCTCGTTACGGTTATTATGAAACCACTTGACCTTTTTGCAAAAGTAGCTAGCTTTGTCGTATGTTTAATGTCAGTTTACGCAAAAGAATAAGTGAAATTGTATGCTTAGCTTAAGTTTTGTTATCTTTTTAAGTTATCTTTTTTTAAGTAGTTTTTTTTATAAAATATCTCAAAGTATAAAAATATATGGTAACAATAGAAAAAAATATTTTTTTGGTTGTATTTTTATTGTTATCATATGAAACTACTTTAAATATTACGTTAGTGAATTTATATACTTAACCTATGCTACGAATAATTTACAACATCCGTGATTTAAAAATGTGATATAGACTACACTACACGGAATTACTCTAAACATGGCTGCCGATCTGTTAAAATGCTTCAGATAATTGTGTGTGAATAATAAAAAAAATTAAGCTTCTTTACATACGTAGTTATCCAAAAACACAAAAGCTTAAAAGGAAAAGTTTGTTTTAATAACAACATCTTGTCAGGGCGGTTGTGGCGCAAGGGCACAAGTGTATGGCTGTAAAGGTTACTGGTTGTGGGTTTGATCCCCACTCGAGGAAATGAAATATTTATTTAAATTTACGTTTTCATTTCTGTCGTCGGGGCACGCGTGGCGTTGGGTTCCGCCATTCAACACGCAATGTCAGAAGTCGCCGAAAAATGGGTAATGGGTAACGAAATGTGTTAACATTAGGTTCCCTCTGCCTACCCTGCTGTGTGCGAGATACAGTATGAACCTGAAACTATTTTCATGAAAAGTACACATACAAAAACAAATAAAAAAAAACAAAAAAACTAATCCACGAATAAATAAACTATCTGAAACTAACAAACATGTTTATTTAACCAACTTTATGCCAATGATAACTGCAACTTTGACGGAAGCAAAGAAAGTTAATGCTTAATTTCTTTGTGGGAGCCTTGAAATTTTAGCTAAAATTAGAGATAAACATGTGACCGTAGAATGTACTAAAAAAAAATTAATGACCTAGTTTCTATATGCAGGGTCACGCTATAGCGCGTTACAAAAACGGTCACCTTGTTAGCATTGCCACGTTCTGAGAAGAAAGTAAACATGTTATATTTCAACTGTAAATTATATCATTTTCATGATACACATTTTGAAATTACTTTTTTTGGCTTTTTCTCTTGCTTTTGTGACACTTTGTGCAAAAGCTTGTTGATACATATATCACTAGATTGTCTTTTTGATGCTACTCCAAAACTTGGTTTTTGATTTAAAACACAACAATCTTAATATATTTTTTTAAAGAAGTGAAGCCAATAATTGCCTATATCGTCCAAATTGAAAGCCAAATTTGCATAGAATTGAGATAATCGGTAATTATATTCAATAAAAATAACGATTACCTCACTTTAATAATATCTACAATAATTCTCTCTTAATTTGATAAAACTGAGAACGCATTTCATTTTTAATTTAAAACAACAACTTGCAAGGATAAGAAAAATAATCCCATATTTGTCTTACAGCGTCTACTGTCTGTTTATTATCTGTAAAAACTAAAGCTGAACTAGGTCATCTAATCCATGTTAGAGAGAGCAGCTGAGAAATTACTGCAGAGATAGTGTTCCAGGCGTCTCTACGCCCATTTACATTTTAGATATTGAATTTGGTATCCGAGATGCAGTGGCACGATTGGTGCCTATTGATATAGGAGTATAATGAAATGTCTGTCTGTTTATACTTAAGCTATTAGGGATCGACGTGGCGCATGGACACGATGGTGTAACTGTAACGCGATGATTGTGGGTTCGATCCCCACTTGAGGAAATTAATTATTATTTATTATTATTTTCATTTCTTCACTCCGGCAAAACTTAAGAGACTGGCGTTGAGTTCCGCCACTTAACACGCAGTATCTTGAAAATTCGTCGGAAAGTGGGGAACGGAGCGTCTTAACACTAGGTTCTCTCCGCCTACCCTGCTGTGCGCGGAATACAGCGTGAATCTTAAGCCGTTATGGCTGTTTCTACATAACCGAAATCATAATATACGTATACTAGTGGGCGCGCGCGGCTTCGCCCGCTTATTTACACACTTAGGGGTGAATTCTAAAAAACTATGAAACACGTGTTTAATAAAATATTTTTAACAGTCTGAATTTAATTTTTTATAAAAATCGGTGGTGATTTAAAGATTTTTCCATATAAACTTTCAACCCCTTATTTGCACCCTTAGGGGGTGAATTCTTAAAAACCATGAAACACGTGTTCAATGAAATATTTTTAAGAGTCTGAATTTCAAATTTTATAAAAATCGGTACAGATTAAATTTTTTTTCCATACAAACTTTCAACCCCTATTTCATCCCTTTAGGGTTAAAATTTTTCAAAATCCCTTCTTAGTGGATGTCCAGATTATGAAAATAAACATCTGTCCAAATTTCACGTTTCTACCATCAGCGGTTACGGCTGTGCGTGCGCCTTACCTCAGTCAGTCAGGTACATGTCCTTTTATATATATATAGATAAGATATCTTATTTTGTATTTTTGAGGTAGGACATTTAGGATAATTAGCATGGCACATTCGAGTGCCAGACGTTAATCATGCCGCAAATGCCGTGAGTTACGAAATACAGCGTAAAGTTGAAAAAATATATATAAATTAATTAATTTAAAAATTATATTCAAATGCCAATCACCTTCGGATATATTTTTTTAATAAATAGCTGGGTGAAGTTAAGCATAAGTACTAGTTTAGAAAATAGAAAAAGAGATCTGCTCTTACTCCTTGGATTACTTCACACACACACACACACATACGCCCGCACACATATAGCATTTGCAAGAGAAAATCAATATACTATCATAAATACAAAACGTCTCGCTAACTCCAAAGAAACTCCAATATTAACACTTCAATAAACATCTAGAGCACGTTATATTCTCATAATGTTAAGAGTAGAAATAGACGACTAGTAGACAAACAAATCACGCGTATCATTTCCCTGGCACTGTTTACCCAGACTGGTCTATATTAAACCTCTTTTGACCGTCGACCGGCCATTGTAGACAAGGCTTTCAAGCTCATAACTCTACTTAATTTGGCTAGCCGCAGACTTACTCGGCTTACAAAATTGGGTATACTTTAATAGAAGTCTGTACGAAACGCGGGTTATTAGTTTGTCAGACCCTCATCTGGAAGCATGACGTTTGGCACTTTCTGTTTTATTTGAAGTCCGTAATCCTTTACGGTAATCCGATTTGTTTGTTGCATGGACTTATCATATTAAATATCCATTTTATTTTGCTGTAAGAATTATTTTATGAACTTTAATGAAATTAAGAATGCCTTTTCGTATTTTGAAATATTGTTTAGTAAATGGTTAGATGCCGGTTGCACCAATTCCAAATTCATTTAGCTTTTTTATAATACTATACATATATTTTTTCTACCGATTTTTTAAGCATATGTATACAATACTTTTGATGACTGAAATAAAGTAGACTTAAAAAAAATGTTTTGTTTATTTCATATTAAAAGAATAATAATGAGCAAGTAACGAGTACTTTTCTTCTTATTAAAAATCAACGCTTATAACTGCCACGTACTTTAATTATAAATAAATTAAAAAAATAAATCAGCTTCACTCTGTATCCCACACACTGCAGGGTAGGCAGAAGGAACCTAGTGTTAAGACACTCCATTCCCCACTTTCCGCCGAGTTCTGGAGGCATTGCGTGTTGAGTGGCGGTACTCAACGCCGCAAACTTTAATTGTACGTAATACAATATCTAACAATTAATAATATTCGTAACTATAGTTGCTACTAAAGAATTATGTTAAAAAATTTAAACTGGGCGGCTTGTGAAGCTGATTTATGGACGATAATTTTAAGTGATAATGTCATAAGAAAACGAAGACGATGAAAAAATGCATATTTTCATGAACTGAATTATTATCACTGAATTATCATTATTTTGTATAATATTATACAAAGAAATCATTATTTTGTATAATTCAAATATTTGTTTCCTTGAATGAAGATTTATAATACAAGTAACAGTGTGAACGCTAAAGCCGATTGTGCCTCTTTATCGTTGTTTCGCGCATTCGTTTGCACGCTGGGCTCAGGGGCTCAATGAGTCACAGACAATGTCTTTTCGTGCTTGCAATTGGCGTTCACTAAAAATTTTACTAAGAAATACAGAAAATAAATTATCTGTATCACATATATTTTTTTATCATTTATGTTTTAATATGTTAACTTACCTAAAAAAATTGTAAGTACTTTTATTAAAGAGTATAACAATATATATGTAATAAAATATATTACACGTAATCAATCAAATTTTTTAAAACGTCCACCAAAAACCAGAGCGTACAATGATATTCCACCACTTTGAACGTAAAGTACGCGTTTCTCGTTCACTTTATGTCCTCTATTTTCTCAAGTTCATACAACAACAACAATTTCTGCTCGTGTCCGGAACAATTTGTCGCCCGAGATTCGTCCTTTATCTCAATGATTGCCATTACAGTGTCTCCGCGAAGCTTTTTGTGTTCTGACTTATCGCCCGAAATGCCAAGGAGAGGCAGATTGTTTGGGCCATTTTTGGGCAAGAATAGAACGCGTTTATTACATTTTCGGTTATGTTCTTTGAAGGGAAAACTTACGTTTTTGTTACATTAAAAGTACATTTTTGTTATTTCCATTACAGAGGAAGAAGAATGTTAGTACATATATTGTGCTTGTGACTTCGGTCGCTTGAACCACATTAACTGAACTAAATTATTAATTTACTAAACTTCATTTCTTTCGTTTTCTAATAATAATATAATTTTAAAAATCTATACCTATATTAAAAAGGATAGTTTCAGCCAATTTAATAAAATAATTATTTATTGCAATTTGTGGAACATTATTTACTTTAATAATACTTTTTTATTTATAAACTAATTGAAAAAAAAAACTGAACACACGCATAGATAAATAATTGTTTTTGGTTCTGTTACGTTATTAAATGCAAATATAATTTATCGCTAATGATTTGAATGTTTTTTTTTATCTTTACATATCTCTCGCATTTGACAAGGTAGACTAATTAATGTTTATAATCAAATAGAGAATAGACCTCTTAGCAAAGTCACTAAAAGTTTCAATATAACGAAATAATCAGATCTAGTTCTCAAAAGTTATTGTAGAAACTTTTAACCAGGATAGAATTGGCCAGCTTTACTCTGATCCCGAGTAAATTCTCAATCGTTAGCCGCGATACTTGCGTTCCAACGTGCCCCTAAGGATCGTAAACAGTCAAACAGCGGGAACCAACCCTACTGAAACAGAATATTAAATAATGTTACGCAAGTCCTTATGTTAAAGCTTTTTATATTCTACATTTTTATCTCCTTCTTCGGATTCAATGAAGATTTTTTTGCCCATGTAGATATTTGGATGAATATTATATTATTTTCGTGGATTTCACATATTTCGCAAGAAATAAGCAGTGACATCCTAGAGATGCTCTAAAGTAGTTTCGTTTTTCATCTTGTTCTTATTTTAAGACATATTTATAATATTTCAAATCCATGCCTAAAAAAAATAATCAAGATGTATGATTTTCAGAACACCTAACACTCTTGAATGGTGAAGCCGTGGATCGTGTCGATTCTACGGTATTTCTCGGTATCACCATTGACTCTAAATTACAGTGGGGACCTCATGTTGATGGATTGGCGTATAGATTTGGCTCAGCAGCTTTTGCGATCAAAAAAATGTCATTATTAACGGACGTGGAAACGACTCGACTTGTTTACTTTAACTACTTCCATAGTGTTGTGTCCTATGGGATTTTACTTTAGAGTAATGCAGCCATTATTCAATCAATATTTGTTCTGTAGAAGCGAGCTATTCGTGCAACTAACTCTAACAGGCAAAAGTTTCAAAAAAATAATATGTTTACAGTTGCTTCTCAGACCTTTCTGAGACCAGTCGTGACGCAGGGGCACATAGTGTGACTGTAAAACCGACTGGTTGTGGGTTCGATCCCCACTCGACGTTTGTATGTTAAAGGTTATTACCAAGTTATTGATTTTATAAATGATAACACGCCTTGGGAATGAAATGCTCACTCCAGTCTGTTTTAAAGGTATGATACCGTCACTAATAATTAAATATACAATTTGTATAAAACTAATTTTAAAAAGAGGGGCCCGTTGAGTTTCTTGCACCGGTTCAAAATATGAAGCAAGTAACTTCTTATTTGGAATAAAATTCTTTGACTTTGACTTTATTCTAGTAAATGACAATCCTAGGCGGAACACAACCCCACACTTTGTACCACAGTAGGGATCGGCCCCACAACCATCGCGTTCAGTCAGACACCGTCCCACTGCCATTGCCACAACAGCCTAAATGAAACTTGACCTATTTTATTTTAAACTTACAACTTACATAAATAAATAAAAATCTAAATTCTGTACAAAAACAAAAAAAAGGAACTCATAATACCAGTGTTTCACATAACTAAAGTGGTGTGCAGCATAATTATCTCCGTGCACACGCACAGCCACCTGTGCTCTGATAAGAGATGCAAGTCCATGTTCATTGCACACACGACGCTTGCAACGTCACGTTTTACGACGCTATTACTGACGCTTGCAGTTTTGCGTAACGAGGTGACACGTTTCAGTTCAGTGTACTTTATGGGGACAGCGAAAGTTTATTATGACAAAACTAGTGATATCTAATAACTTGTGACATATTTTGTTTAGTTGGTTAGTGATTTAATAGTTTTTTTTTTGAATAAGTAGAGGCCCTCGTGGGGTGGCATTTGTGGGCTCGATCCTCGCTCTAGGGAATGAATTATTATTTATTAATATTTTCATTTCTTCGCTCTGTTACGAAGGCAAGAGCCCGGCGATGAATTCCGCCACGCAACACCCAATGGCTTAAAATTTCGGCGAAAAGTGGGGAACGGCGTGTCTTAACAATAGGTTCCCTCTGCCTACCTTACTCTATGCGGGATACAGCGTGAAGCAGATTCTTTTAAAATAAAATATTAAAATATTTCATTCATATTAGACTAACTTTTCTAAAGTTTTGCTATTGTAGATTGTAACGTAACTAAGTACTTGAGATCAAAGAAAATATTTAACATTCACGAGGCAAAGTTCATCTTGTAAGTCCTAAAATTTTAGGATCGTTCAACATTCAGAGTATCTAATAGAATTCCTTACATACTTACTTGTTACAAGTTGTTCAAATGAATTTGAGCAAATAATTTTAACTCTACCTTTATGGCGCAGGGGCACATACGGTACCGCGACGGTTGTTGGTTTGATCTCCACTAGGGGGAATGAATTTTTATTTATTATTAAAAAAAAATCGGAAAATGAATTTCATAAAAATAAATCATTACAAACTTATATTTATAGTTCATTTCAAACAAAGTGATTGCATCTGCCCAGAAACTTAAATTTGTCAACTTTTATAAGATCTACAGTGTACTTCCCGTTGACCTACCATCGCGGAATTGGTACAGAATCTTCGGAATTCAGAATCTGTAAGAGTCCGACTCATATATAACTGGTATTTTTTTCTAAAGCTATATAACTATAAAATTTGCCAACACCCCAACAGCTAAGTTACTAATAAAATGACCATCTTAATAACATTTTATTATAAAGTCATGATTCAAATCTTACTACGGGATGTCGACTTGGATTAAATAAGACTTTAGATTTATCTGACTTTTCTAAAATGCCCAGAAAGTGGAAAAAGATCTCTCTTATAGTTCTCTCTTCACAAATAAAAAACAAAAACTTCTTATTTGCTTAACAAGATTTTTATAAAAGTCTTTTTTGCACTGCGCCACTAATGAAGTTTAACTTGAGAAAAATACACAAGCATTTTGTTAAAAAATATTCAATACAATGTAGCCTAAAATAGAACTGACTTCTACGAATCTTTCTAAAAAGCAAATAAAGCGAATCTAAATGCAACACACCATTATAAAACTTTTAAACTCCGACAACGAAACTAAAATCTAAATGTGATTATGTTCTTTCGTCACTAACACCTATAATTTTTAGATGTAGTGATCCACAAAGGGGTACAAAGAAAGCTGAAACACGAATATTCTATCTTGTAGAACAAGAAATAAGGTATACAATCGTTTGAAGTTTAATAATAAAAGCACGCTGACGTTCAGGTTGTGTAAGCAAAGCGCTAATGGAGTGACACTAGAAGCTGCTGGTTAAAACTTCCGACACCGTGTTGGTATCTGGCGTAAAGTGACACTTGCTGACGCCGTAAAGATCAAAGAGCAGCGTGATAATATAAAAATAGAATCGGCTTTTGAGACAAAATGCAAAAAATTGGTAATGCCTGTGAAATTGTGAATCCGTACTTTTGGTTGACCTGGTTAATAATAATAAAAAAAATAAAATAAAATAAATTAGCTTCACGCTGTATCCCGCACACAGCAGGGTAGGCAGAGGGAACCTAGTGTTAAGACACTCTGTTCCCCACTTTCTGACGAATTCTGGAGGCATTGCGTGTTGAGTGGCAGAACTCAACGCCGCGCTTAACCTCGACACCAGAGCGAAGAAATGGAAATATAAATTTAAGTAAATATTTCATCTCCTCGAGTGGGGATCGAACCCACAACCAGTCGGTTTTGCAGTCACACCTCGTGTCGCTGCGCCACGACCGGCCTCAACCAATAATAATTATTATTATTATGGTAAACATATAATAAATCTTCACGGTGGTCGGAGTATTTACCAAGACATTTTAATGATATCTTTTTTTTTGAGTTTAATAAATGAAAAAATCTGGATTTAATTCAGTAGCAACAAGAAGCAACTTTAATCATTACACTTCTTTCTTCACTTCACTTGCATTATTTTATCAAACGAATTTTACTTAACTCAAAAGGATTTTTTTTTCAGTATGATGTTTAGTCTCTACATTTTTTTATTTTTAATATAGAATATCTGACTAATTTCTGTTAAATAAGTTCCAAGCAACTATAGGCTTAAATATAGTTCGAACTAGAGTTAATTAAATGGAAAGTCTCGTATCAAGTACCTACTCTCTGAATACATTAACTAGATATTGCTGAATGCTTCAATACCAGTAAAGTTTAAGGTCAAGTTCTTCAATCAATAAAATGGAAAAGTGGTATAAGTGCTATATGGAAATTTTTGGTGTAGATATATTTTTGATACATAAGATTTTGTAGTAGTTGCATAGTGTTTTAAATTATAAGCTATTTTAATAGCCATTTCTTTTTCATTTGGCTCGTTAGGTCTACCTTCATACTAGGAACGCGGTGAAGTCAGATGACGTCTTAGTTCAACCATTCAGTGTGCCACTCGAAGGAGAAGTGCAGTTCGCATCGTTTTTTTTTTTCGAATGGACTTTATTGCTGTTGACCTAGACTGGTCTTGCCAGCGTCACCGGGCGTGGAGGGGCGAGAGTAGCTCGCCCCTGAACATAAATTACGAGCTTTGGCGGACGCTCGTAAAGTGTTGGCGGTCGCAGGGGAATGCCCTGCGTACGCTAATCAGGGGGGAATTTCAACCGTTGGGCCCCGTCGCGCCGAAGCGCGGACGTCCCGTGAGATAGGACTGGCCTCGCCTCCTCTTACGGCGGCGGAGTATGTCGTGAGACTGAGGAGTGAATCCTGCTGATATGTATTGGATATTTGCGAAAGTAATTGAAATGTCGGGATCCAGAAGGACGCTGCGAGGGCGTCGAAGAAGCGGGTGTGAGTGGGTGACAATGGGCGGGTTGGAGTGGGAATCTGCACGCTCGTAGTAACGCTTGACTAGGCGTTTGCACAATTCCTTGAGCGATTCTATCTCGAAATCTTTATGTAAGTCCACGTTGCATACGTACCATGGGCATCCGGATGCCATTCGGAGGAATTTGTTTTTGACCCTCTGAAGGTCTATCTTGGTGTGTGCGAACACGACACAAGCATAGGTCATGATGGGACGGATGCAAGTTTTGCACAAAATCAGCTTGTTTCGAAGTGACATTTTACTCCGCTTGCAAATAAATGAGTACAGCCTGCTCATTACGTATGTAGCCTTGTTTCTGACATACGTGATGTGCAGCCGGCAAGAGAGTATCGAATCTAGTTCGACGCCTAGGTATTTGACCTGGGATTCCCAGGGGATCGGTTTGCAAGTTCGCATCGCTCGTTCCCACTATTATAAGAACGACGCTTCATTCACCCCACTTCCCTAAAAGCTGACAATTGACATTAACAACTGACAGTCCTGCCATACTCTGAATACACCCAAGTCAAACAACTTGACGTTCCGTATTCATACTCTGCGACTTATACATATATTAATAAATATTATTTTATTATAAATTTTACTATTTATTTATAGATTATGGTACAAACAAACAAAACATAATAAATAAAATCAATATCCAGGTGCTTAACATAGGACACTATGAATAATGTGGTATTTTTACTCAATATGGACCGTTTGTGTATGAAAGGGCCTCCAGCGATGAACTCCAGGTTAAAGGGAACTGAGTTTATTGAAATTTGAGAAATTATTAGATGTGATGGATGTTAGAGATTTGGGTACCGTAGCGTTTGGCGCAAATAAAACAACAATTATTTATCTTTATCCGTTCATATTTAACAGAAAACTTAACTGGTATAAATAAAGTCATTTAACAGAGCGAAGGATATTATGTAAGGCGCAAAAGAAAGATCTACAATATTGCAATAAAAATCATACAATGATTTGTAATATTATATATAAATGTCATTAACAACAATTTTTCATTTTAGTTCATAATTTGCAAAATTCGATTTGTCCCATAATATAATATATCATTTAATATGAATACATTTGAAAAAATTTGCTAACAACGTCAAGTCTCAGCACAAAGGCTTCACAATTTTACATAATATGAACTGATTTAAAATTTATTTAAATTATTTTTTTTTGACATTTGTTACATAATTGTTATGTAATCAATGAGCTTTTTATGTAATCTTTTAAATATTAAATGAATATTATAATGCGTTATAAGAATAAGGCTACTTAGATGTTATATAGTCACTTAAGTGTTAATGCCATATAAGTCTTGAATAATATGCAAAATACATACTTTGTAGTTTTTACATTTCGATTATCAGAAAATGCTTTCATTCAGTATCATCTATATTTTTCATATCTTTTTTATTTCATTTATTCCTCTAATATGTATATTATTTAGGTTAGGAAAAGAACCTCTCCACTTTAATTCGAAACTTTGTGTATTGATTGGCGAAGAAACAAAAATTAAATATACTTATTCCTCCAAGCAGGGATCGAGCCCATAGCCATCAGGCGTACACCTGCTTATTATTTTTTATAAAGCACGTTTTGTTTTGACTCGCAATAAATAAAAAAGTTTCACTTATATGGCGTTATTACTCAAACAACGATCTATTTAACATACTTAATAAAAACAAACAATTTCAGTAGCAATATTGTATGAGATTTTTAAAATTTATTTATTTACCTTGGCGATGTAAACTGAATATGTCACATTTTTGCTCAAGTGCTGCAGATTTATAAACTCACCTTTTAAGTTAAAAAAGTTTTGACCTATCCCCATCCTTGTCACAGTTGATCACAATCGCAAGCCACCCATCCCTCCTACCTAGTGCGATGTCACATATGTAAAAAAATACATGTAAAAATGATTAAATTAGAGCAGCTGTTCATAAGTTATTTTTGTTGCCACAATTTTCGTGTTTCAATATATAAATATCTTTATTTTCTTTTCTTTCATCTACAGGATCAGATCAGAGTCAGAGGGAACCTAGGGTTAAAACTAGCTTTCCACTTTCACCTGTATTGTGTAATTTAAGGCCGCGCTTTGATTTCGCCAGAAATTATAATATTAAGTAAGTCATTCCAACCCCCAACCGTCGCGTTTATAGTCTCATACACAGTAGAATTTTATATTTTTAAATATATTATACCATATGATTAGGACCCCTCCTCTTATCACATAATGTCACACTTCTTCGACACTCTTCCTTCCCATTAGCGTGTTATATAACTTATAGTTAGTCCTTTAGCTTTTTCGAAAGTAGTTTAACAATATCCCTTACAAATTGCTACTGAATTAAATAAATTAGGCCATAGAAGATGCATATAAAATCTTCATTATAAAATACTTTACAAGGAACAGCAAACTACACGGATATGACAAAAGTTGAACACCAATATGAGTATTTCATTTTAAATCTATTTATAATGTACACAAAATATATTACTTACATCAATTTTTCAATAGCTTTGTATTTATAGTATGTATTGAGTCTTTATTAATAGATAACTAACTGGTTTAACTTGTCTCAATAAAATATACATTTTTGTCGGTACAGTAATTAATCCGATTTATTCTTTATTTTCAAATTGTATTTTTTTTAGCTTTACGCATTTTAGCAAGGTAGGCAGAAGGCACCAAGTGTTAAGACACTCCGTTCCCCAGTCACCGCCCAATTTCGAGACATTACATGTTGATGAGCGGAACTTAACACCATGCTTTGGCTTATTACCAATACAATATCATCTTAAAAAGATTATAAAAATTAAGAATTGTTCTGTAATATAGCAAATGTAAGTTTTAAATTATTGCCGCCACTTTATTATAAGACAAGTTATACCAGGATGTGTATACAACATATATTTGACAATGTATTGTTTTTAATGACAAAATATAAAAGACAACATTACAATATTTATTACATAATGAAAACAAGCATACGAAATGTCACATCTTAACCTGTAAAAGCTTATAAATTTCACAATTCCATAAGCTTATAATGAGATTCTATACTGTCATTAAAATACAAATGTAGATTAAATATATATTATTTATCTGAATGACAATTTGGCCTGCCATGTTACGTTTACACGCTTGCGGAGGCACGCCAAGCGTCCACACGTTACACTACCGTTGAATGAACTAGGTAATCTTTTTGGCTTGTGGCAGCTTACGAAAGCTTGTCGCCGATCCGGACTAGTGTCAGTTATTGTAAAAGATTGGAGCTTGTGGACTCTTGCCGAGCTTTGACAAGCGTGTAAATGTAATGATATAGCTTATACAAATATGGTGCAAAATAAAAACTCTATGGCAAGATGATTAGCTATAGATAATTTATACAAGACGTATACATGTTTTATGAAAAAAAAAAAAGATTTCTTTTACAATCTACCGCTCGCATCGATTTCAACCAGTCTTTCCTCCAATTCAATATGTTATATCAAAAGCTACGATCACTCACATTCATTATCACTTCACGTTTCTGTACCGTGCTTTTTTATTATACATATATATATTTTCAATAAGCCAAAAACATTGCTAAAAATTTTTACTACACTGTAGTCAAACTACATTTATCATTTAGCTAAATTGATGATTGAGGTTAAAACCTCCGAATTGCATGATTTAATTTATTATGAGAATGATTCTTTATATACATAATAATAATAATATTATATTAATAAAACAATTGAAACTGGACAGAAAATAACAATATTGCAATATATAGTGTACGCATAAAAGTAGGAATAACGGCGAACGAACGAAATGAATGTAATAGTCAACACGATAACTAAAATAAATAACATCGATAATATTCATTGAGACAACAGAGCTATTTACATTTTAAATTAAATACTTAGTGTCAGAACTATGATTAGTTAACTGTTATGACTCGATATCACTAGAGACTATAGACATAGTGTTTCACTGCATTTGCAAGTCTATGTGAAGTCGTTGAACTGAGCGAGCGCTGTTTTTACTCTGTATAAAAGAAAAAAGATATATAAATATAAGGAATATATTAACTTACAAAATGAATCGCGTTAAAACAAAATTAATTTGCATGGCACTATTAAACAATATGTTTAGATATGCAATATATGTCTAGAAAGAGCTCGATTCAAATTATATTAAAATTTGAATGTGTATAAATATTTTAATTTAATAAATATACTTGATAAGAAGGCATTGTGGTGCCGTCAACTAGCGTGTGAGAGAGCTGAGAAAAGGAACGTGTGTAATGAATGATATAAAGAGCGTCTGACTTGTCGTGCAGGTGCGCGGCGTCGTGGCGCGCGCGCAGCAGCTTGAGCGCGCGCAGCACGCCGAGGTCGGCGAGGCGCGCCTGGCGCGAGTCGGCGCCCGCCTCGCCGCGCCACACCAGGTTGCCCGCCACGAACAGCGCCGCCTCCTGCAGCTTGCTCTCCGGGTGCGCCTGCGAGTAGGGAGCACACTCTTCATACTTAAAACAATCATTTTCCGATTGAGGCGACCGTCGTCAGGAAAAATGGAAGTAAAATAAAAGGGAGATGAACCAGAGATTGAAGGAATAGACTTAATAGTATTTAAAAAAAAGGTAAGGTTTTCTTCAGTAGGATTTCCTTTGTATTTATTTGGATTTACGTGTTGCGTTTTGTCATAAGTTTTTTAATATCTTCCGTTAGCCAGGGGGCAGAAAAGTACTCGACTCTTATGCCGAAATGGAGCATACACGTTAAAAAGCTCAATTAAAAAAGAGTTAAATATAATATATTTTTTATTAACAGTCAGAGTATTTAATACCCAATCTATTTTATTTAGATCTTGCAAGAGAGCGTCGTTAATAAAACTTTTAAAGCTTCTAGGCATGACTATAATAGGTTGTAAATATAAAAAAATAATATCACACAATTAATTTAAATAGAATAGAGTAATGGTCGTTTCAAGTAGCCATACTCAAAATGCATCGTCGGTCATCTAATAAAATCATAACAAAATCATACGTAAAACACAATTACAGTTAATACGATATTTTTTAGTTACAATTATCTTTATATATACGAATAATTTACATATAATATAATACAAGTGCATATTAGTACCTAACATTTTAATTAATATTAAATATAAAAATATTAATAACATTTTTATTTTAATAAACATAATAATGTTTCTATTTATGTTTTTATACTTCACGCTGTATGTAGGTATCGTAAATCGAGTAGCGAAACTCAACGATGGGCTTTGCGTCCTTACCAGACCCAGGAAATGACAATATTAAATTTTTCATTTCTTCGAGTGGGAATCGAACCCACAAGCATCCGCAAGTACAGTCCCACGTTTGTACCCCTGTACCACTACCGGCCTCTATATGTCTATAATATTTAAATAAGCAAATTACCAAATAATCAACAAGTTTCCGCAACACATCCTCATTAGCCATAATGAGGTCCTTCGCTTTCTCCCCGTCGCCGATGTTCCCGAGTATACAAAGCGCTTGCTCCTTTACCTCAGCTGGATATGAACCTTCTAATACTACTATTACTGCCTAGAAATAAATTTATATTATCATTATATTTCTCATCTTTGAGGTAATAATATAAAACCTAGTAACAAATTAAATATTGAACTCTCCATATATATTTATTCTTTTCAATTATTAATTATAATCTATAGATATTTAGTGAGGCCATGGTGGTATAGTGAGACAGCATCTGTGCCAACGCATTGGTTGTGGATTAGATCTTCCGAAACTTTCACATTTATATATGGGGCCGTTCAAGTATTACCAGTTTTTTTGCAATTATTGACCCCCGACCCCCCAACCTCCCTCCCTCCTCCTCCCCTATGTCATCAAAAAAAAGCAATCCTCGTAAAAATGTTTCATTGAACACGTCAAAAATAAGCAAACCCAAGATCCCACGCCCCCTACATTGCTTACGTAATACTTGAACGGCCCCTATGAATCAACAAAAAAAATTAATTAAACGAAATTCAAATTTAACGAAAAAATAATGTTTATATAATTATAAATAAACATTTATTAAATAAATGTTTTATATAAATAAACATACCATAGAATGAGAATGGATTCGAACCCACAAATCTCGTGCCACGATGGCGTCGAAGCAAAAATAAGTCAAATAAACTATTTAAAGATACCTGCATAACTTGTGATGAATACTCCGCCATAATAGCATCTATATGATGTCTTGTTGATAACAAATTTCTTAATAAACCTAATGTCTTCATAATAACTCTTGTATCACCGTCGCCTAGCAACCTAAACATTTGTTCTGTTCCCAAACAGCATAATATACGTTGTTTCACTTTTTGTTCAGCCTGAAATAATAATTTTGGTCTAAAATATATGTCTTTTTTAGTTTCAAGCTGTATCCTGTATATAGAAGGCAGAGGGAGCCTAGTATTAAGACATTCCGTTTCACACGCACCACCCAATTTTCGAGACATTGCGTGTTGAGGAATGATGAGGAAACGAAAATAAACATAGTCCCGTAGAGGCCGCTATAGCCCAGTAAGGCAACATCTGACTTCTAACCCAACTCGGAGATAATTAATTATTTCCATTTCTCTGTTCAACGGCGTGTCTTGTCACTAGGTTCCCTCTACTTACCCTGCTATACTCGAGATAAAGCGTGCCACAAAAAAGTGACGTTTTACGTAAAATATTTACCTGAAAAGCCATATTCATTAACGCCCAAATTCCATTTAACCGTAATGCCGCCTCTGGCCTCTTTGTTAAATTACACAGCATTTCTACAGCACCTGATTTTAAAACAAATAACTCATTTAAATAAAATATTCATATAACAATTTATCTATACTTATAATAAAATCGTAACCAAACGGTGTCTGTACATGGAAGGTTTATGAGAATATTGTTGTTTGGGGCATTTTACAATGTAATAGAACCCAGAACAATGACTTTATTTTTTTTGTCTGTTTGTTCATTTGTTCACGCTAATCTTAGAAACGGCTCAAGCGAATCAAATGCAATATTATATAAATCAGCTTCAGAGGGAACCTAGTGTTAAGAAACTCCGTTCCCCATTTTCCGCCGAATTCTGGAGCAAAATATAAATTTAAATAAATACATCGTTACTCTGAGTGGGGATCGAACCCACAACTAGTTACGTTTACAGTCACAAACTTACGCCCCTGAGTCAGGACTGGCTATAGAGATATTATATTGTGGCAAATTTCCCGTATATATCCCGTAATTAGTATTTGTTTTATTTAAATTGTGATTCATAAGTAAAAAAGTTATATCAATATAAAGTATTGTGATCGACTAAATTGCTGTTGAATGTAGAATTGTATTGTATTGTAGTAGAGTACAAAAATAATCGAGTACGTAGACATTGAAAGCCTTTATTTACAATTCTAGTTAAAAATATATAAGAATAATTGGACTTTATTTGAAATTTCTAGTGTTTCAGTGTCGCCATTTCCAGCCATTCTATATCGATGAAATGCAAAAAATTTACATTATATAGCGAAGGAAGAGAGAACCCTAGGACCGAGCAGAAACGGCGCGCAAGAGAGTATGTTTTGGACCGTGGGCATAATATGATAAGAATTTGAATGGGGACAGTTGAAATTAGAAAAAAAATGAGAAATTAATAAATGAGGAACTAGGAGTGAGACTAAGACATTGGGATATGGAGATGCAATTGCCAACTCATTGGTTTAAGTTTAATAAAGGGACTATAGTAATTTTTGTTAGGTTGGGTTAAGTAGGTAATAGTATATAGAAAAAAACTTTAGTCTAAAAAAATAAAATGTATATTTATTTATATAATTAAAAAGCTTTTACAATTACAATAAAAATGTTAAAACTATATATGAAGTTTTTTTTATTTTATATATTATTATATTTCTTACGGCTCTACGCAAAACTAACTAATGTCTAGTATTATATTCTTTATTGCACTTAAAATATATAAGAAATACAAAATTAAAATGTTAGTTAACAAACATGGGCTTTATTCTAAAAGAAATCTCTTCCAGCCAATCAATGAAAGTGGATGACTGTCAAACAGTGGCCAAAGATTATTCTAGTAATATTCTTTGAAAAATATTTTGTTAGAGACTGGTGTTATGTTTTGCTGTATATATAAAATGCTGGATATAATAAAATTAGTTTTAAAGATGTATTTTGACAGAGTTGCCCTCAGAGAAACATAAAAGCTTCTTTGTTCAACCTCCATCTATATCCATTTTTCTGTAACAATATTAAAACTTATTTATAAAATAAAATAAATACTTATTTATAAAACGTATAAAGATTTGAACGTAGCGGGACTCAAACCCGCGCCTCCTGGAAACTGACCGTTACCGTTACCTCCTGGAACTGACTGAATGTTAAAAAAATAAAACAATAAATTAATATATAAACAGATAAAATAAATAATAAGAAACCTTTCCTTTCGTCCATATTTAAAACAAAATACATCAAATTCTTAAAACATAATCATAATGTATATTACATACATTTGGATTTATAATATGTTTAGATTTATGAATAGTTTTAGTTTTAATTAACAATTTATGTTCTATTATTTATTTATTATTTTTATTGTATTTATTTAATCATAAATAAATTTAATTTTATTTCTTTTAATTATATTTGAAATATGTAAATAAATATTAACTTCAAATGCTGCCTGCATGATTATTTAAAGTAAATATATATTTTTGATCTCTAGGAAGAACTTGTCTCATGTGAGATGGCCTCCTCCAGTCTTTTCTATTTCCTGTTTTGACCGTTGTATTCCAGTGTTTACCTGCTACTTTTACTGTGTCATCTTCTTAGTAAGTGAATGATGAGTGAGGGAATCATGATATTGGTCTCTTTATCTCTTTATTCTCAAGCCGGCAGGGCCCGTGAGTGTAGAAGTCCAAGTCGGTCGTCGTTGTCCTAGCTACATGGCCTGCCCAGCGCCACTTTAGAATAATTTAGTGCATCTATTACTTTTGTTTTTTTCGTATTTTATCATGGGAGATTTTTTGTATTTATCTCACATTGGTGATGCTTCTCCCCATGCTTCGTTGGCAGGTTCTTATCTTGTTTTTCACCCTAAGTGTGAATTTCCAGGTTTGACAAAAGTAGTACTCCATATTTATTTCTTTAAATTTAGACATAGTTCCTTTTAAAATTTCTCTCAGTCTCTGCAATTTTTTCCATGTATTTGAAATTCTTCTTTTAACTTCTAATTCATTTTTTGCTTTGTTTTATGCAATTGTTGGCCTAGACATACATAACTATAGTTAGTTGCCTAGACGTATATAAGGATAGTTATATAAATTAAAATATACGAGTACATCAATTATATAATTGAGGCCATTGTGGCGCTGGGGCACAACTGTTACGCAACGGTTGTGGGTTCGATCCCTACTCGAGGAAAAGAATTATTATTTCTTAATATTTTCATTTCTTCGCTCTGGCACCAAGGCAAAAAGTCCAGCGTTGAGTTCCGCCACTCAACACGCAATGTCTCAAATGTCTGTATGCGGGATACAGCGTAAAGCTAATGTATATAAATAATTCATGATTTATTATTTGCATTTCTAAGTATAATTAAATGTTTCTTACTCACCTAGTTCCTTTTAGTCCTTCATGAGTAAACTTGTAGCAAGAAAATAATACAAACGAGTATGTTCGTATAGCGGTGTTCTTTGCATTATAAATGATTTATTATTGAAATAACAAAAAATATTGTAAAAACACGTAGAAGTTATAAAAAAAACACAAAGTAATTACAAAAACACTACAAATATTGTTAAAACTATGAAAGTTTTCTCACTAACAACAACAATTATTAACCGAATGAAGCTTCCACGTGCTCGATAGCCAGCCTTCGGCATTTACATGACCGTACGTCAAAATGCACGTTCATCCGACCAATTTTTGTTGATTACCTTCAAGTATCGAGTATGACGTTACAATTACGATACGAAAGATGATTAAAATGGTTCGTGCTGCTAAGCTAGTTCCTTTAACGCACGGTAATTCAATTCGGCACGGCAATTCCTATACAAATGCTCTCGATAAGTATACGAATACTTTATCGATAGTTGTTCGTGCTTGAGCTACTGAATATATTTGAGCCTACATTATTGAATAGCTGAAATAATTTTGTAGAACAGGCGGGCGAAGCCTGGGTCAAGTCGCTAGTTAATAATTAATTCATAGAGTTCTTAGTTTGGACTAGAGATGAGAGCACCTTAACAGAGGCATAATGTTTATTCCAATTTTCATATAAATGAAAGTAGTAGGTATTTCAAGGGTCCGAAAGTCCACGCAAACTAAGTTGTGGACAGCAATTAGTTCTTAATAAAAACTGAATATATTAACTATAAATAGTTATTATTTACCTTAATAGCGAAATTAATATATGCAATTAAAAAATCAAACCTCGACTTTGTCAAGAGTTCGGGAGCATGCGTATAGTGATGTGTCTTGACACTAGATTCTTTTTGCCCTGTCCCGTGTTAAGTGGTGTTAAGTGTAGATAGTAAAAGGTGTTAAGTGTAGGTAATAAATCTTACCTTGGTCCAACATAGGTTCCTTTGCAGGAGAGAATTCTAACAGCAAATTACAAAGAGTAGAGGATGCGACGGTCAGAAGTTCAGTTCCGGGGGAATCATTTAGTAACTCCATTAGAGGCTTCCATACTGCATGGTCCTGTAATTTAATTGATTTGTTATTAGTTATTTCTAGAATAGCGGAAAGTGGGGAATGGAGTGTCTTAACACTAGGTTCCCTCTGCCTACTCTGCCGTGTGCGGGATACAGCGTGAAGCTGTTTTTTTTTATTTCTAGAATAAATTTCCAATTAACGTTCATTAATCACATTAAATAGAAAATTACTAAACATATATATGCAAATTAATCATTAATCATCATTAAATACAATTGTAAATAAACTTTAATAATCATGAATTAATAAATTAATGTTTTTTTATAAAAACATAGACTAAAGACAATAGAGAAACAGAAAAAAAATTAAATTATGAATACATTAAAATAAATTTATCAGTTTATTTATACATGAAGGCCGTCACGACACAACAGCACAGCATATGATTCTAAACACGACGGTTATGGATTCTATTCTCATTTGAGGTAATGAATTTATTGCTCTGTTATAGTAAAAGAACACGGCGTTGTGTTGCGCGAATCAACAATCAATGTCTCGAAATTGAATAGACGAAAGTAAAATCTGCATACACTAAATGCAAAACGTGTAGATATAAAAATACAGGAAACTGGAGTTTATTCAAAAATTAAGGACATAAATATTCATATAAACAAAAGTGTTACGTGTATAATACCTGAAATGTTGTTCGCAACTGTTGAACAGATCTCGACAGTGAATGAAGACATCTAACAGCCGCTAATCTTACCTAAAACAATAATATCCATATTTTATATTTAAAAAAGTAAACAAAATCAACAGCGTTTCTAATTACGTAATAGATTATTTTTATTTCTATTTTTGCGTTTGGGACTAACTAGCGACTAACTGTTAACGCGACCGTTGTGGGTTCAATTCCCACTCGGAAGAACGAATTACTCATTTCCTCTCTTCGGTAAAAAGACAAAGCGCGGTGTTGAATTCTCCTACACAACACGCAATGTTTCGAAAACGTTGCACACAACTTAGTCATAATAGTAATTTATTTTTTTTTTCTTTTTTTTATGAAAAAGACACGCCAAACGAGCGTTCGGGTCACCTGATGGTAAGTAAGTGATTACCGCCGCCCACGACCCCGTGCAACACCAGAGGAGCTACAGGTGCGTTGCCGGCCGACAAGGTGGGTTGGGCGCCGGAGCCCGGCATTACCTGATGCGAAACGCAGTGCCATAAAGCCACTACGTAACGCCGGTTTTAAATGCCGGGGGTGGTAATGATCCGGTGGAGTCTGCCCATGCGTGTTGCCATTGCTGGCGACGTGACTCTACCACACGTATCTCTGCCTGCCCTAATATTTGCGGGATACAGTTAAAAAAAACAACATATCTAATAATATTAAAGGTCAAAGAAATAGAACTGAATATTTAACTCTCACCGACGGCTCATGATAAGACATTCCATTGACAATATGCACCATAAGCCCGTGTGTTTCTATTATTCTCTTTCTGATGTCCTCGTCGTTAGCTCCGAGAGACGCGAAGCACTTGAACGCGCCTTGTTTGGCGGAAGCTGACGAACAGTTTACAATGTCCGCGAGGGAGGACATCAGGTGGTTTGAAATGGCTGCTAGCCTTTGGAGAGATGTGTCTACCTGCAATAATAAATTCAAATAATTCAAATTGTGCAAAGTTTTTGCTTCAAGTTATAATATATAGAAATAATAATAGTTATTATTTCAATAGAGGCCAGTCGTGGCGCAGAGGCACAAAGTGTGACTGGTTGTGGGTTCGATTCCCACTCAAGGAGATGAAATAATTATTTACATTTATATTTTCATTTCTTCGCTCTGGTGTCGAGAGGAAAGCGCAGCGTTCCGCCACTCAACACGCAATACATCTAGAAATTGGCGGAAAGTGAGGAACGGAGTGTCTTAACACTAGGTTCCCTCTGCCTACCCTGCTGTGTGCGAAATACAGCGTGAAGCTGAAAAAATAAAGAATTCCAATAGTATGTACTATCTTGTTATTTGTATATGAATCCTGACAGTTGGGATATTTGTCATTAGTCCGAGTAAGTCGAGGTAAATAAAAAGGTTTAACTTTCCTCACTCTGGTAACAAGACAAACAAAGAGGGGCGTTGATTCCCATCACTCAAAACACAACGGAGTGTCTTAACACTAGGATCCATCTGTCTACCCTGCTTTGTGAGGAATAAGTAATTATTTTCTTATCTATTATATCAAAAGTAACAATACTAATACTAAAAAAAATCGAAAACAAAAATTGGTGTTAGTGATATTATATAAATGCGACATTGGCGACGCGGGTTCGAGTCCCACTATATTCAGATGTGAAAATTGCACAATTTAAAGTAATATTTACACACTAGGTAATTCCATTACACTTACCTCTGCTAAATAAGCTAAGGTCTCGGCCGCCGTCGCCCGAATGTCCTCCGGCATGTCTTTTGTACATAAACGGGCGAGACACGGCAACGCACCGAAAACGATCCTGTAATATATATAACATTAAAAAATATTAAAATATAAATCTACGCAATCATTTTTATCATTGGTTAAAAAAGTTTTAAAGATAGGAAAAAAATATGAAGTTAAGAAAAAAAAACTGGTATCCCATAAAATCGGTTTACGGTCGATAATTTGCATACTTTTATAAATTGAATAAATTCGTTATAAATTGAATTATAATTATTTTGTATGATGCAAAGAAGGAGTTCATTGATTTTTTTTTTTTTGATAAATTCACATTTATTTGCACTCGTTAACTGAAATATTTTTTAAATTCACATTCTTTTTTTTATGCAAAGGGACAAGGCAAACGAGCGTTCGGGTCACCTGATGGTAAGTAATAGTGTGAACGCTTAGGCCGATCGTGCATGCTTTTTGTACGTGCAGGCGGCGTCCATCGATTTATAAGAAAGACGTTATCACATCAAAAGACATAAATATATAAATAACATTTAAAAGTTTATCGAATTAAAAATAAAAGATGTTTATTTTAATAGCGCAATAATATAAAACAAATTTTCAACACTATAACTAGCTGTTACCTACGACCTCGTCCGCATTGTCAAATCCAAATTACTAAGAGTCATGTATGCATACACATGACAATACGTGCTGAAAGTAGTTTTGATCTCAGATATATAGGTCGATATATACATCGAATCGATTAATGTGATATAATATTGCCTTTAGCCTTCCTGGATGTATGAAGTGAAAATCTAACACATTTTTTTTCATCTCGAACCAATGGTTCCTGATTAGTGTATACAACTAAACAAATTCCACAACATTATTATTAATATAATAAATATTATTAATATAATAACTTTATTATTAATATAATATAGTTGTAGGTTGTAATTATTAATATATAGGAGTATAAACTATAAAAAAATAAATAAAACACTAGATACGAACCTGTTATCATCAGCCGCCAAAGCTCCCGCTCGATGTATGAAAGTGAGGCATCTCGCCGCACCCATTGCTATGGGCAAAGGTTTATCCCTCGACACTAACACCGTTAGCAATTCTGGTATTGTTTTATCACCGTGCCTGGAAATTTTAATATTTTCTTTAGCTTCACGCTGTACCCGGCATACAGCAGGCTAGGCAGAGGGAACCTGATGTTAAGTTACGCCGTTTTTGTGTGGCTAAACACAACGCCGACACTCTGATTCGTGACGCCGAAATTGGGCACAAACAAGGAGTGTTTTGATACTAAATTCTCTTACCCTACCCTATTAATTGCTATATGAAAGAGATGAGACTATACTAACTTAATTGTAATGTAAACATAGAAAAAGAACTTAATTGTAATGTAAATATAAAAAAAGAAATGATTAATTTGTCATTATTATATCGCAAATAATTTCGTAAAAAAAATCTTTTTAACTGAGTATTTTAGATACAGCAGTTGTTCAAAGTGTCTCTACCAGTCTGACTGTGATAAAACCAAGGAAATTATTTTCTATAATCAATATTACACGTCATTCTAATTACATAGTATTTAAATCAAAATAATATACAATTTAAATATATAAAACAAAAATTTATGTATAAAAAAAAGAAATATGAAAACAAGTATATTTTTACGTAAAAAAAATTGTTATCAAATATAGAACTTCCTCCTTTTCGTTCGTTTTTAAGTCCGTTGAAAACAATCTCTGTTACACATACTTGGTACTCAATACATATTGCATTTACTTTGTATCAAATTCAATACAAATTGCATTCACTCAGTATCAACTTCAATACATATTGCACTCACTTAGCATCAAACTCAATACATATTGCATTCACTCAGTATCAACTTCAATACACATTGCACTCACTTAGTATTAAACCAAATATTTACGATTATTAGATATACTCACTTAGTATTAAGCACAATTTGACAAACATTGCCATTTTCAAAGCACATTGCCGCCAACAAATCCAAGGCAGGTAGAGCCCTTGCCAGTGGTGGGGAAGAGAACCCCCTACATACCAGGAGGGCAGCTATGGCGGTACAGGCCCCCGCTGCACATAGAGCATCTTGTTCTATGGGACCTCCACACCATATTGAAAGGATTCGAACTACACACGCTCGAGCTGTTGGTGAACCATCTCGGGCTATTTCTGTTTTAAAATATGTAACTGTAAATTTCTTTTACTTCTCATTTTTAGTTTTATTTTTGAAATATTGCATGTTGAGTGGTGCGACTCAACACTGTGCTTTTTCTTCCTTACCAGAGCAAGTATTATAAATGAAAATATTAGGAAAAAACATAATTAATTTATTTTTTTCTATTTTTAACTTAGCTCCCTTTGTGCGGAAAACAGGAAAGTAGGGTAGCTGGGAACTGGGTTCAGACACTCTGTTACGAAATGCGCCACACTTACTTTCTTTCTATCTGTATTATAATCCAAATTAAGTTATTATAATCGGCATTATATGCAGTTTCAGTTTTAAGCATGACCTTATGAAACCATCATTAACAAACCAACTTTAAAAAATACATAAAATATGCTAATTATATTATAATTTTAAATTTCTTATCAATTTTATAATTTAACACACACCTTGTTAAACTCTGTTTCATTCTTATATCATATGGAATAATAAGTGAAGTGTATAATAAATAAATACTAAGTAAAAATAACTATATAGTTTTTTTGTTATAGCTAACTTTGGTGTGCAAGAAATTTCAATATGTTAAAATTATAAAATATATGTATGTTGGTTTCTCATTGAAATTAAAATTGCGATAATTACTATAAAAATTTTGTCTGCTCTGTGTTTCTTAATAGTGGAACGTAAGTAGACAAAAAGAAGTGAGAGAAGAAAGTGGCTAAGATATGGCAGTGGGGTGCATTTCCTCCTCTTATTCTTTAAGTCTTGGCAATTTCTACATGTTGTAATAATTTTGAACATACTTACTAATTTCCAATTAAAGAAACATGTATACATACGAGTCAATCTTGTCAGCAGTCTCATGTCAGTAGGCAAAGCACCAATTGGAGCTGGCGGATGTTGAAATATACTTCTTAATGCACATAAACATGCCTCCGCAAACCTTGTACCAGTCGGAACCACCCTTAATAACTCTACTAGCACTATAGTTGAACCCTGTTCTACTAGTGATGTTACATTGTCTTGTGTGCCCTTTGCCAATGATCCTGTTTTAAAAAAAGGACAGACTTTTTTCAGTCATTTCTTTGTAAAAAGTATTACTATTTAATTATTATATTTTTAATCAAATTATACATATATATTATATAGTGTACAATTTTAAATTACATCTTTAATACAAATTGTGATATTTATTAGTAAAACAAGTGCAAAGTTCAATAAAATGTATATAAATATATTTTCTATCCTTACAACAATATTAGACAAACATATGATTATGTAAACACATACTATATATCAAAGGAAACATAACAGTGTTTAAAATGTTTTAAATATTTCATTATAAAAAAAAATTGTACCTAATTATGATTAAATCAAAAATAACAAAACATACTAAATTGACAGTTTTATTATATTGAGGCTTAATTCTATCATCAATAGTATGACATTGATTTCAAAGGACAAGCAGTGTGTGCATGTTTGCCAAGCATATAAGTAATTCAATTTCTGTATGAATTTGAAATATATTTTTACCTATTGTAATTGTTGCTTCAAGACGTATATTTGGATCAAGGGAATCGTCGGTCATCAGTTGAAGCAGTCTAGGAACTATTCCTTGTTGTATGACAGAACTCTTCTGCCTATTACTACCTATTACGGAATTCTTCAGAGTTATTAATGCTTCCAGTATTTTTTCAGGACTCGAAGAGTACAGCTCGTCAATATAAGTACGCGAACTCTCTATATCCTTTCGGCAAAAAGTTAAGTTATAGGTTATAAGCTAAGCTTATAAATTGAAATTTAAAAAAAAAACAGCAATATAAAGTCATTAATTTTTACCATAAATATAGTAAGCTGCTGCATATTTTTTGGTATCTACGCAGAACTGTTGTTAAAAATATCACTAAAATTATTTTATGAACCGATTGGTGAATACGCTGTCGTTGTCAGTCGAACATCTGTCAACAGTCACGACTCATGTCTTTGAAGTATATCCCACAGATTAACAATAGAAATTTGACCACATATTTATTTTTTTTGTTTTTTATTGACTATTATGCAGTACGGTATACATATTTTTTATGATATACAGTAAAGGATATTATTAGAAAACTAAAAAGAAATAATTTTTCACTTAATTGTGCACACCACTAGTTGATACTCGTTATTATGACAATTTACATAATTTGACGTTTATACTTTGTCAATTGTAGAGAAAGTTTTGTTGTTCTTAAAACAGTTGATTCTACACTAAATTGTGTGGTTGTCCGCACTAAAATAACACTTGGTATGTGCTCTTTAGCTTTATAAAACAATAACTAATTAGAATAGTATATAAAATGGCTGATTCCGGGGTGGACACTGGTAATGAAAGTAGCGATAATCCTGTTTTCGACCATTCATACTGTGTGTTAGAATTTAATCCTCCAGCAATACCAATAAACCTGGCAGGGCAACCTATGCCAATAGAGTTTTTAGATGAACCTCATGAGCACATTGGTAAAATAAAATGCTCCACAAAGGCCAGACATTGCAGATTGAAGTATAGATATTCAATTTATTCTTCGAGAAACAAGAAATTACGGTTTGCTGCCTCTACTAATAATACAGATCTTGTTGAAAAGCTGCTTCTATCTGGAGCTGATCCTAATTGTTCAGATGAACATAAAAGAAGTCCTTTGCATTTAGCAGCTTGCAGAGGCTATGTCGATGTAGTTAAAATGTTAATAAGACATGGAGCCAATCCTAATATTAAAGACACATTAGGGAATACACCGCTTCACTTAGCTGCATGTACAAATCACATTCCTGTTGTAATTGAGTTGCTAGATGCTGGAACTGATGTTAACTCCCATGACAAAAATGGACGTAATCCCATACAATTGGCACAAAGTAAATTGAAATTAATACAAATGAGACCCAGTGGGGCTGGACATTTTGAGGAGACTAAGCAACTTATAAGTGAAATTTGCTTAGTAGTTGAGATGATGTTGAAATATATGAAAATTCAAAAAGCTGATGCAGGAGAATTGGAATCAGTTAGAGAAAGATTGGAAAATGTGAGCACCAGGGAACAAGTTGATTCTGAAGTACAAAACCTGCTTGACAGTCTTGACTCTCTAAAGCTAAGATAAAATGTTATATTAAAGTACCAAGACTGTTTACATAAAATAACTGCCTAAATAAGAGCTCTTAATGTTACAAATGTACTTTTAAACAATTTGTGTCATCACTTTATTTTTATTATGACTATTGACATAAGTTAAGATTAATTAATTGTATAAACTATAAAGAGACAAATTGTTTGCTTATCATTATAAGTGTTAAAATATATTTGTCTTAAATTGATTTAACAAAATGCATTGTTCAACTAATATCTTATGGAAATAAATCTACTAATATACTTTACTTAGATTTTTATTTGATACACTCACACCAATCACAAGCACATCATTGAAACAAAAACAACTAAACCAATGAATATCCATTTATTAACAATATTTATTAATTTTAAATTTATTATATAAATTAAAAAGGAATGTTTACACCTTTATAACATAACATTTTTTTTATATCCTATACCATGTGAACTAACAATAAAAGGAATGTATATACAAACAAATTTGTTTATGCAAAAATTTTTGTACAAAGGAACAATCTATTAAAAATTTGTGCAATTTTTTTGCTTCATGCTGTATCTCGACTTTAGGCAGAGCAACAAAATGAAAATTATTGTTTCCTCCAGTGGGGATGAAATCCACAATTGTCATGTTTACGGTCAGACACCTACACCTACTGCACTACAGGTGTTCAATCTTTACAAAATTTTAATTAATGAAATGCTAACATACAATAAAACCAAGAAAAATACTATAAAGAAAATAAGCATGCAAATTATAACTATTGTGATAAATTGTAAATTATTTATTTATGTATTTATAATTTGATTATAATAAAGGAAAATAAAACTTTTTATACAACAAAATTTTGTAAAATATAAATTATTATTTAAAGAATTTTATAAATCATATTACATTATATATAACATGACAACTTTAAGAATTGGTAAAAATAAAGTATGCATATTTACAAAGTAAAAGTTGAGGCGATAAAAGTTGTAAAAAACCATTACTGTATTATTAGGAAATTTGTTATATACATACATATATTAGGCACAGAAATATGGGGTCAACACAACTGTATTGAAAAGCAATATTTATCACAGAAACATTATGAAATATATTTAAATTAATACTGCTAAATATTAAGTAATAAACAAATAACCCACTCCACTTATTATTATTTAGACAATTACAATCATACTCCAGAAGCAATTTAAAAGCTGCTAGCATTTTTTATTTGTAACATTATACAAATTGAATTATTATATGTATATCAATATTACTACTAAATAGCCACAGCATATGGCAAGGATTGGAACATAATACCAAATGAAAAATGTCATATATATATACATATATATTTTAACTTTACGCTGTATCCCGCATATAGCAGGAGAGGCAGGGGAAAATTTGTGTTAAGACACTCTGTTTCTCACGCACCACTCAACTTTCGAGACATTGCGTGTTGAGGGGCGGGACTCAACACTGCGATTGGTTTTGTTACCAAAGATAAAAAAATCATTCCCCCGAGTGGGAATTGCACCCACAGAGCCGCTGCGCCACGATGGCGTCATATATTATCATTATGTACGTAATTTATTAGACGTAATAACTACTTAATGATACTTAAAACCATCGTTCTAGTGTTTAAATTAAACAATAATAACTAGATATTAAAATGCTTATAAATAGATTGTGTGGTCTTTGAACGTTTCAAATGTGATGATATTCTAGGAAATAGTTACATAAGCTCAATTATTAGGACAAATTATTATTTGTAATCTTTAAAAAATAATAATGTTTTTTTTACAACATTCTATATCTATATACATACTTAGTATAATCTTATCTGAAACTAATTGTTGAGCCGATAAGAGAATTGATATTTTATAGTAGAAATGTATAGCAGAATGTTTTTTTTTTTCATTTAAAAATACATATTATAAAAAATATGCTTGTATTTAGCATTACATATTATATAACATTATTTTTATTTATGGAATTGGGATTTTGTCAATTTGCAAATTACTTTAATAGCTTTAAATATAAAGAAAAAATGTAAATAGTAAAAAAAAGTAATAAAGTCAATAGAGATAGCTTTAAATAGTTTACTCTGACAAAAAATAATATTACTATAAAATAATAGATAGCAAGGTACAGGCATCACGTTTATCTGCCTTAACATTTTACTGCCAGGCCATAAAAAAAATATTTTTACTAATTATCGATATAAAGAAGTATTACATATACGGATACCTTTCTGTAGTTAGTGATTTCGATTACTTTGAAGCGTTTGATATTGTTAACACAATCAACATGCTTATTGATCAATTCCCTCAAAATATTTTATAGTGCAGAATATATTGGCACTGTTTATATAGATATATTATTCAACATTTTGACTAGTTATTATTATTATAACGTCTTTCATCGAAAGAACCGATTTACTTAAATTATTATCACAATTGCAGCTGTTTTAGAGAAATCTTTCTTTTATAAATTTATACTGTTTTTTAAATGGACAGATAATAAATTACTTTGATAACAGAATGGCATGATATATATTTATTATTCATAATCTTTTAATCTTACTTAGTTTTAATTAATTTATACGTGTCTTTGTGGCACAACCATTTCATGATATAAGAATACTATAATTTTAATTTAAAACCATTTATTGCACAAAGCATCGGCTCGGTAACTGTCTTCGAACTAAATCAGTCAAATTAGCGCTAACGTATCATACACGAACAAAACGTTATTTTGTATCTGGTACTAATAAATTTACTATATTAGGAAAGATTTCGGCTTGAATTGGACCGTATTCTACGAGTTCGCCGTCTACAGTGAGATATCCGTTTGGTCCCTCTGGTACTATTCTGAAGGCGCTTACAGGAATCATTTTGATATATTCCGTGTTCATATCAGAATGATTACCTTGACTCATTCCTATGAGAAATGAGAAGATTTGTGATCTCGATATACCAGCTTTTATGATAAGCATCCACATGACACCATCTGATAATTGGGAGCGTGGTGCGAATAGCAAATCTTCACCGATATAAGATTGGTACGACACGTGAACCATAACGAACTCGCCATGCTCGTGGACCCAGTGGGAAGGCAATGACGACATAAGGGAAGGCAAGTGCGAAGCGGGACCGTGCATACACGCGTGTACCGGCGATCGCATTTCAGAGCCGGCACTTGTGACACTGTGGTACTCGGACCCCCTTGTACTGTAAAACGCGCTTCGTCTAGAATTAACCGAATACCACGAATCAACACGTTGGTGTTGTTTACCATTCACCGCGCTGGCAAATACTTCGGAATTTTCGTCGCAATCGAAAAACGATTCAGCGTCGGGTGAATCAAGAGCACCGTCTTGACTCACGCTGTGGCTGATTGTGAGCGGGTGTTTCGGTTTGGGCAAATTGCTTATATCCTTTATTTTTGCGTAACTGACGACTCCCTTGTATTTCCTCAGTCCGACCAGTCTCGCCATCGCCCACAGCGTGAACCTCTGCCCTCCGATCGCTCGTAATCGTTCACTCTCTATATCAATATCTGATAGCAAGCCCCAGCCCACTGATAAGAAGGAAAAAAATATCTGCAAAAAATATTATTTATAAAAAAAATATAATAATAAGAAATGTATTATGTACAAGGAAATTTAAAGATCGAGGTCAGTTGTGGCGCAGGGAAAAAGAAATATTAAATATTCTCATTTCCTCGTTCTGGTAAAGAGGGAAAGTGCGGAGTGGAGTTCCGCTACTCAACACGCAATGCCTTCAGAATTCGGTAAAAAGTGAAGAACAGAAATGTCTTAATGGGAACGGAGTGTCTCAACACTAGGTTCACCCAGGTTCCCCTGCCTATATATAGAAGCTATAAAAATGTTTTTGACGTATGTAAGAGATGTATAAAGAATTAGACCTCCTCCCTCTATTAGACATATAAACATGTCGTATGTAACAGAAACCAATCATGTAAATATTTAAATATGCCTCTTTTTTTAATTCGGTCGGTTTTTTGTAACATTACACCAATTTACCAAATACGTAGCACTACGTAATTGCAATTACAATATATTTTAACGCATAAATCACGCACAATACAATAAATAGGGCGTTATCGTGAATTCGTAATCACATTGAATATAGAATTTTAAAAAAATCAGCTACACGCTGTATTCCGCACACAGCAGGGTAGGCAGAGGAAAGCTTGGAACCTAGTGTTTAGACACTCCGCTCCCCACTTTCCGCCGAATTCTGGTGACATTGTGTGTTGAGGGGCGGAACTCAACGCCGCGCTGTGCCTCTACACTAGAAGCAAATAAATGGAAATATAAATTTAAATAAATATACCATTTTCTCTAGTGGGGATCGAACCCACAATCAGTCGCTTTTACAGTCACACTTTGTGCCCCTACGCCACGACTGGCCTCGATGTCGGATGTTATAGAAGTATGGGAATAACCATATCCGCACTACGCCGTTCCTTGTTTGTTATGACGGACGCAGTCAATTGAATAGTGTAATATCATAGCTGAAGGTGAAAAGAAATAAATTGATGTTATCTATAACATTTAAATTATATCTAAATCGTATTAAATCTAGCACTAATAAATATATAGGTACATATGTGTGTACGTAATTGCTTAATCGTGATTAACCTTGTTAAATACTTAGGTTATTAACGAATTGAAACATTTCAAAACAATGTTCTAATTGTTTGGGTTTTATTACACTGTGCTTATGCTTTACTTAAAGTTAAATATTTTTCTTTGTTTTTAAGTTCTAACAAATAAAACAAACAAAAAGTATAGATATAAATCATGCTTTATATAGGCCAACCAAAAAGCTCACTGTAATAAATAAATTATTTTATTAAGGCCATATCCTACATACATATCTTATACAAAGATTCTTTGCCAATATTGTCTCATCTCGTATTATACACCCACGTCTTCAAGTTATACATACAATCGAGTGCCAAATATGACTGTAAAAGAATGCGATCTAATATAAAAGAAATACAAATTGTGACCATTACAATTTTAGTTGTCTCGTTTAACATAGAAATACTTACTTTACTTTTAGTTTCAACTCGAACAACATCCATATGAGCAGTTTTTCCTCTCGTCAGCGCCATTGTCATTCCTGTCAAATTTTGAGGGATGTAGGGTTCACTAAAACAAAATTTATAAAAATTAGCTTCAAACCGCTTTCATTTACGCAGTCATCTCTGACTGAGTCAATGCGTTGATTTTATTTTAGAATACAGAGAATAGTCTGGCGAACCTAAGCATTCTTTTCCTTATTAAAAGTAAATACTGGTAGTAGTTTCTTTTTTTTAATTTAATGGCCTGATTTTGCGATGACAAGCGCAAAATAATCTGCCAGTGTCACGTATAGTGGAAAAAACACGAATGATATGAAGCAGTAAATTTTGAAGGATATTGTGCACTGATACAGATATAGTAGTGGATGGACTGGATCAAACACTCAAACAAACGCTATATTAGTAAGTAGTTTTTTTCTTATTTGAACTCTAATGGTTTATGGAAACATCTACAAGCGTTGTTTCACTAGTGTTTCGTCATAGACAATGTTTACAATTAGGTAAAAATTGTCTTTTATCATACTATCTAGGTTATCTAAGAAAGAAAAAGAATAATAATAAACAATAAAATGTTACAGATTGATCACAAGCTTATTAAAAACAATTGTAACGGTACACCGTAGTAACGATAAACTTATTGAAATATTATCTTATTTACGTAAATATAGATGTGTAGGTATATTAAACATTTATCAATAGTAAAATATAATGTGCCATTTTTATATAAATCTATCAGATGAGTAATGGTTAATAGATCCTTTGTGTACAATGTAGCTAACTAATTCTAGAATGCTGGTCACTTAAATCTCATAAAATTAATAAAAAAAATACATAAATATATTTTTACTAGATACAGCAGGCAATATGACTTTTTCATTTTGTTTTTATCTACTAATTTAACAAACCGTAAAGGTTTAAAAGAAAAACTTTTTTCCTTTCACGTTTTAATTAGCACGGTGTCGTGCTAGCTAATTAACCTTGGCTGTAAGATCAAACTTTATGATTGTTAAGATTGTTGTTAATCTTGGCACTCTTAAAGTTGCCAATTTGCATTTATTACATTAGGTTATATTCCAGCATGATGGTTGGACTGATTATAATCTAATTCATTATTGACTTCTTTCAACGTGACATTGACCAGATTTTTTGTGTCCATTTGACGTGTCGTTCGAAACACCATAGCTAAAGAACTGAACTCACTTAGTTTTATATCTACCTCCAAATATTATGAGAAAATAGAAAAATGTGTTGTTGTTGTTGTTGTTGCACTTGTTTTCAAAAGTACAAAATAAAATTCAGATATATATTTCCTATGAAACCTTAAACCTACAAGAATCTAGAAGAACAATAAAGACAATGCAGTTCCCATTTAATACAAGCTAATACGTTTAAAATATTTAACGAAATAATTCAATTTACATAATAATCTACGTAAACCAGTCTCAATTTGTATATGGAATAAAAAATATAAAAGTATGATAGTCTTAGTAAATTAAAGCAAAAAAATTATTGCACAGAAGTGAAAGTATTCAGCTACCTTCAAATAAGTGGTAAAATGACCGAGACAGAAGTATTATACGCGGTTATGAAATTGTTATATAAAGGCGTCTGTTGCGAAGCGTTTCCTTGTTTAGTATATATTTTTTACCACTATTATTATTTTTTAGATTATATTAAAATTAGTGAATGTGTGAATGCTACCGGTATATACCAATATTTTTCATATGAACAATGAGAGTAAATCACAAAAAAATCAAAAACACTTCTCTTATTTGTTTCATATTTTTAAAAGAGTCTCCATATTGACCTAGCCTTGGCCAGGTTCGGTCAACCATTGGTGGCTTTTTACATTTAACCTTATTGCAAAATATACCTCGCTTTTAAAGCTTCGAAATGGTATTTACATTTCAACCTGAGATGAGTCCCCTTAACGTAGTCTACATCCGTATGCCAGTCACAGGTCAGGAAAGTAAGTCAATGTCAGTAATGTACGCAAATAAATTTTAGGTTATCAAAATATTTTTATAATCAGTTATGTCAGTACAGTATATTGTTAATGATTTACAAATATAACTATTTAATTCGTTTATTTACTAATGAGGCCAGTCGTGGCGTAGCGGCACGAGGTGTGACTGTAAACCGACTGGTTGTGGGTTCGATCCCCACTCGAGGAGATGAAATATTTACTTAAATTTGTATTTCCATTTCTTCGCTCTGGTGTCGAGGTTAAGCGCGGCGTTGAGTTCTGCCACTCAACACGCAATGCCTCCAGAATTGGGCAGAAAGTGGGGAACGGAGTGTCTTAACACTGGGTTCCCTCTGCCTACCCTGCAGTGTGCGGGATACAGCGCGAAGCTGATTTAATTTTTATATTTACAAACAAAATCGATTTAGTCGATGATTAAAAAAGGTGCAATGTTAAATATGCGACCGCTACACCGCGATGCCAACGGCTAACCTCGACATGAACTAGATACATTGAACCAATAAACGGACATTATAATATAGTGAATCATTGAATTTGTATATTTATTAATAAAAAATAAGAAAAGGTGAAATCCAGTTATTGTGCGTGTAATCCACTCTCGAATTCAAATGTTATTATTTACAAATAGATTTGTATTTGTTTCTCTAATAAGATTTCAGACTGAGAATAAAAAATATTATATATATTTTTTACCTTAATACGGTATTCCGTATAGATCAGAGAAGACAGAACCAACCTGGAAACCTAGTGTTAAGAGTTAAGAGACTCCGTTTCCTTTCCTATTAAGACACTTTCGTTCCCCACTTTTCCCAAAATAAAAATATTTAATTCTTTTATATCCTATTGCGAATCGAACCTACAACCGTCGTGTTTACAGTCACATGTGTCTTTGCTTCACGACGCGACAGCCTACAGCGACAGCAAACACAAGGCCTACACTTTTATAGGCAAGTTCACTTAAGAAAACATTAACCGGTAGTTAAAGGTAAGAACGTAAAACTTTATGATGCATTTATATCATATAGATGTGATAACAAATTATATATATAATTATATTTTTTAATAAAAAAATAATAATATTTTTTTTAGCACATTAGTTATTAGGAATCCATTTGTAGCTCCGTTCTCCGCAGTTCCTTCGAAAACACAGTATCAAAGACACTGGAGGAAGGTCACGTAAAAAGCATGAGGAACCCCCGGAGGGCATGTATGAAGAGGTTGATGACAGTGGATGAGGCGAAAGAGGTATGTAGAGACCGTAGCTCTTGGCGTTCCGTTCTCCTTGACTACCCCGCGAGGGATAAAGCGTGAAGCTAGTTTAGTTTAGTTTTTAGTTATTAGGAATTTTTATTTGTACTTATTACATACTGAACGTAAAGCGGTATTTGGAGCAATTACAAATAATTAAAGATCTCTAAATTTCTATGAAGTAGTCAAGGCGAGATACCTATTTGAATCTGTTGACGCTATTTAACACAAATTAGTACGAATAAAAAAAAGAAGTTAAATTTGTGTGCTGTTTGTTCATATTAAAAAATTATGTGTTATGTGTAACTTTTTTTGTTATAGCAAAAGTAATAAACAGAACGACAAGCATATTAAATGTTAAATAATTTCATATTAACCACATTATATATAGCTTGATATAATTTATTTTAATCTATATTTTCCTTTTATTTTGAATTTCCTATAATGAACGTAATTTTTTTATAGAATAATGCAAAATCTGCATATCCATACAGTGTGCACTCCTAAATATATTTAATATATGCAATACATATGCAAAGAGGCCAGTCGTAGCGCAGGGGCACAATGTTTCTGTAAACACTACTGGTTATAGGTTCGATCCCCACTCGAAATGAAATATTTATTAAAATTTATATTTTCAGTTTCTTTGCTCTGGTGTCGAGGCAAAGAGCATAGTTGAGTACCACCACTCAACACGCAATGATTTCGGCGGAAAATGGAGAACGGAGTGTCTTAAAACTAGACTGCATACCCTGCTGTAGGCGGGATACAGCGTGAAGCTACTTTTTTTTCCATATACAATATGTATAGCAAATACATAAATAACGACGTAATTATATTCTGTTAATGAAATAAATAAAAACACGTTTGCCGTGGTCACAGCCTATGCTCAGCTTTATTAGGTAAATTATGATTAAACATAATAAGAATTAATAATAATACGTAATTACTGGATAAAATAAATGCCACATTGGCCTTTTTTTCATGATTGCTCTTTGTTTTTGTTATGAGTCATATTTAAATAACGAACCAAGGCACAAAAAAACTTTATTCGACAATTTCTTTTATCAGTTTCCGGTATTTAATATTATATTATTATCAGTACCGGGTATTAGAGATCAGTCGTGGCGCAGGGGCATAAAAGGTGACTGGAAACGTGACAGGTTGCGGGTTCGATTTCCACAAGAGGAAATTAAATGCTTATTTAATATTTTCATTTCTTCGCTCTAGTATCGAGGCAAAGCGCGGCGTTGAGTTCCGCCACTCAGCTAACAATGCCTCCAGAATTCAGCGGAAAATAGGGGACGTAGTAGTAGTGTTTTGTCACTAGGTTCTCTATACCTACCTTGCTGTGTGCTGGATACAGCGTGAGGCTAACAAAAATACCGGGTATTACAACTTAAAGTTGGTCATGTTGAAAAAAGCCAGTAAAAGTGTAAAATATCGTTATAACATCTAAAATGTTACAACAATCATATAATCTCTTTATATGTTATAATAATCGTATACTTCTTACAAACTCCCTTTCTCTCCAATACATTTCTTATATGCTTACGTTAAGTATTTTAGTAAATTTTTAGTTTTCTTTTTGGATATTAAAAGGAAATTGACTATTTTATTTACATACAATTAATTACATATTAACTACTTTTGTTGTACCGGAAAAGAATATTATAATAATATTATGTTCATCTTTCTTTTCCTAATAATAATAGAGCGAGACGAATAAGGAAAACAGTATTAAAAATATAAAAATTTTTGCAAAGTCATATATATACCTAATGTTTTGTGTTCATTCTCAGAACTTTGCAATTGGAGAAAAGAAAAAAGGGCATCGAGTTTAATATTTATTTGTATATACAGATAAAAAATAAATATAATAAAAAATAATAATTTTATATTTAATTAAACAAAACAATATATTGGAGAAAAATACACTTTTTTTTTTCAATTACCCGATTAAAATCTGTAATTAATAAAGACACGTTTTTAATGTTTTTTTTTGTTTACACAAACTTAAAAGACAATAGGCTGTTTGTAATAAAATGAACTTTGTTATATTTTTAATAAATGAATACGCATCTCCAGTGTCTTAAGTACTGGTTAAACATAGAAAATTTGGCCTTGTGGGTCACTTACAAGATATTTGTTTTCCATTTATAAAACGTGTCGTCAGATTAGCAAGTACATATATTATTTACAGTATACTGAACAATGTGGGCAGTCGTGGCGCAGGGCACAGAGTGTGACTGTAAAATCGACTGGTTGTGGGTTCGATCCTCACTCGAGGAGATAACAAATTTATTAGGAATTGTATAAGTTCTCGCTGTTTTTTGAAAGATGGCGTTGCGGCACTCTGTGCATGGAATTTCGTACGGTAACGAATCACCAGAGTAGTACTATATGTAACCTCAAATTATAGTAGAATAGTGTTTACTACAGTGTCAACTACATATTTATTGTCCCTTTGTGAAAATGTGTAGTTTTGTGCTAAATAAAGTGTTTTTGAGAGGAATTTTATTGCACTACTTTATTCAGAAAAAATCTGCAGCAGAAACACACAGAATTCTCGTTGAGACAATTCTTTGTCGAATACAACGTGCAGAGACTGGGTTAGGCGCTTCAAAAGTAATGATTTTGACCTTGAAAACAAAGAGCGTTCTGGAGCACCGACAAAATTTGAAGACAGAATTGGAGGCATTGCTTGAAGAAGATCCATGTCAGACGTTAGTAGAGCTCGGGAAAACGTTACAAGTAGATGCGTCAACAGTTTCAAAACGTTTAAAAGCGTTAGGAATGATCCAAAAGCAAGGGCATTGGGTGCCGTATGAGTTGAAGCCGAGAGACGTAGAACGACGTTTTCTCATGTGTGAATTGTTGCTTCAACGGCAAAAGAGAAAAGGTTTTCTGCACCGTATCGTCACTGGGGATGAAAAGTGGATTCACTACGACAATCCAAAGCGAAAAAAATCGTGGGGCATGCCGGGTCACGCATCAACATCGTCGCCAAAACCAAATATCCATGGTTCTAAGCTTCTTCTCTGCATTTGGTGGGATCAGCAGGGCGTAATTTATTATGAGCTGCTTAAACCTAATGAAACTATCACGGGAGCTCGCTATCGACTTCAGTTGATGCGTTTGAGTCGCGCTCTGAAAGAAAAGCGGCCACTATACGAGCAGAGACACGACAAAGTGATTTTATTACATGATAATGCTCGGCCACATGTGGCAAAACCAGTCAAAACTTACCTGGAAACACTTCAATGGGAAGTTCTACCCCACCCGCCGTATTCACCGGACATAGCCCCCTCCGATTACCACTTGTTTCGGTCGATGGCGCACGGTTTAAGCGAGCAGCGCTTCCATTCTTTTGAAGAAGCCGAAAAATGGCTTGATTCCTGGATTGCCTCGAAAGATGAGTCGTTTTTCCGACGGGGGATTCAATTGCTACCAGAGAGATGGGAGAAAGTGGTCTCTAATGATGGACAATACTTTGAGTAATGTCATTGTAAGCATTATATTTTAAATTATTTTTTTAAACAAAAAAAACATCGGGAACTTATTCAAGGTCCTAATACTTACATTTATATTTTCTTTACTTCTATCTGGTGTCGACGCAAAGCGCGGCGTTGAGTTCCGCCACTCAACACGCAATGCCTCCAAAACTCGGCGGAAAGTGGGGAAACGGTGTGTCTTAACACTACTGATTTTCATTTAATTTTTTTACAGAGCAATACAACTAATTATAGATCAACACTTAAAATATGAAAGTTAATTTTAAATTTGTAATATTATACAAAGTTAGTGCAACTTGTTCATGTAATGTGGTCCTTAATGACATATGCATTTGGATTCTAAACAGGTTTTAATGATGAAAGATAATGGACATGTGACAGATGGATTTTCAAATGCAATGCAATATATTGAAAGCATTGACGAAGTTAGGTATTTCTAGATATTCCTTATCTTCATTTTCTTTCTAATCTTTCACTTTTGAACTGACTACCATCGAATATACTATATACTTAGTATTTAGAGACTTCCTATAACTGAACTAGTATGGAGGTTTTCTTTTTATACGTAACAAAATCTATTGTTCAAGTTTAAGAAAACAGTGACAAGGACTATGTATATACATCTTGCTTAAATTATAAGACAATGATCGTCGTGAAGAAGTAAAAAAAATGCTTTTTGCTATACATATTTAAATCCGTACAAAAAGTATTTTTGTATTTATTTAATTCATCACTTTTAACTCTGTACTTAAAAATCAGCTTCACGCTGTATCCCGCGCACAGCAGGGTAGGCAGAGGGAACCTAGTATTAAAACACTCCGTTCCCCACTTTCCGCCGAATTCTGAAGGCATTGCGTGCTGAGTGGCGGAACTCAACGCCGTGCTTTGCCTCGACACCAGATCGAAGAAATGAAAATATAAATAAATATTTCACTTCCTCGAGTGGTGAACGAACCCACCAGTCGATTTTATAGTCACACTTTGTGCCTCTACGCCACGACCAGCCTCGACTTTGTACTTATTACCTAATTAATATTATTTTGTGTGAAAATTTGCTATTACAATAAAACCGTTTCTCTGTAGAGACAAGCCATAAGAAATAGCTAACAAAAACAAAATGGTATAGGTAAATATGGTATAAAAACATCGAGAAAAAACTTAAATAAAACTCTGGCGCAAAGTGAAGAATACTTTTTATGTTGATTATATTACGCACAAGGATTTCCGTAAAAAATAAAACAGTAAACTATTAATACCTTATATCAGAAATCTTAGTAACACTAGGTTCTCAGCCTATTCTTTGTGGGTGTAAAGTGGGAAAATTTATTTCCGTAGTTTTACTGTATTTTAGAAACTTGATAAGCGATGTACTTAAAAATAACGTACACACATCTAGTACATTTAATACACGATCGTCATTATCATTTAATACACGAATTTAAAAAAATAAAAATAATAATAACATTGCAATAATACTCAATGATGAGAAATACTGAGAAAGACTGAGAAATAAAAAAAGAAATTCAATGAAAATAAAAAAGAAATAAGAACGGATTTATAGTTTTTAAATCAATAACAACACGTTCTCCCGGATATGTATTATCAATAGTATAAAAAAACAGATATTCACACGCTTATCTGTATATAAATGTCTACAGGTTATTTTATAATAAGCAAACAGCAATCCGCAACAAGCTGTGTGATTATATTTTTTTATACGTACATAAGTAAGTAAATATGAGGTAGAAGCTGGTCTTTCTACCGGAAAAGATGAAATACCTACATATAAAATTTTCGTAAAATATTATCATATCAAGGAGTTTCTTATTAGATTAAACCCTATATAGTAAATATTTAAATGTATTGAAATAAAAAATGTACTACAAATATTTTTATATACATTGATTTTTTTAGAAAGATAATATAAGTGTCTATCAAGACCTAATCCATAACTAATGAGATCTTGATACCACTCTAACCCGGTACTTGTTACTATGAGAGATTATAATGAAAAAAAAACATGTCAACATAAATGGCTGCTATTTCATTTCTGTTCAATATTCTTTTTTATATTTTTATTTACTTATTCATTAGGATATTCCCACACAGGAAAAGATATACAAAATAAACTTAAGACTACATACACCATCTTTCAAAGTGTATACAGCATGCTATTATTCAATCCATCCAATATATTATGCAGAACTCAACACATAAGAATACCTCTTATAATATATGCAAAAATATAAAACTTTTGGTAATTATAGTTTTCATATTATAGCTTTTGTGTTTAACGTAAGGTTTTAAATATTTTCATACACATACCGCACATTTAGGCACTAAGTGGTTAAAATCTTACAGCTATACAAAGACGTGAAAAATAATTACATGGTTTTTGTAAGTCCTTGACAAGACATTTTAAAGTATCTCGTATATTTAAATTTGTCTCGTACACATGAGGCCGTCGTGCTGCATTTTCTAACTCTAAACGCAATTTATCCATACTCAAGGGAATATTTTAATTATTTTCATTTCCTCACAGTAGACATAGTGCGGCGTTTAGTTCTGTCACTCAACACGCAAAAGGCGAAAATTGGTCGGAAAATGGGAAACACTGTGTCTTAAAACTACGTTCCGTGTTTACCCTGCTACAAGAAGAAATGTGAAGCTGCTTTGCTTTACATACATTTTTTTACATCAAAAGCTTGCTTAGAGGCATTAACATACACCCGTTAGCTTAAAAATAGTTTGAATTGTTTTTACAAAGGCAATGTAAAGTAAAGGTAGTGACAATTTTTTATGTATATTTAATATATCAAATAAAATGAATACCAAATCAAACATAAAATGTGAATGGTCGTGATTTTTGCTAAATTATAATTCCTTTAAAAAATTTTTACATAAATAGTTTACAAATAAATTAATAGCCAACCTTCAAACATGAATACTTTTAAGTTATAATGTAAAATAGTACTACAGTAAGCAGGAAATATTTTCAATTACATAAAAATGTGGGAGTGTTAAAATACTAATAATATTTTACTATTATTACTTTTTATATTATAAATCAATATTTATAGCCATTGCAGTGTAGTGTCTTACACTAGGTTAACTCTATCTACCATGCTATATGTGGTATAAAGCATGATTAGTTCCTGTCAAGAAGAAGACTTAGTCCAGAAATTAAATTGACAAAGAAAAAAGAAAGAGGTCAAGTCCTACCGTGGAAAGAGCAAGCGACAAAAAAAGTGGTACTACAGTGATACTACAGTGACTGACTAAACTTTAGTTTACAATGTTTTGTTAAAAATATGTGCACATTTATTTATCAAAGGTAATTAGCATCAATTGGATCATTACTTTAAAGGAATTATCATCTGCACATATATATTAACATTTGAAAAATAAAATAAGTGTATAGTTTATAATAAATTATTGAATGATTATTTCAGAGAATTTTAGATAAAGAACTTGTATTAATTTAGAAGGTATGTTTCAAAAGATTTCAATAAGAGTAGTAAGAAAAAATGTGATCAACTACACGTAGGTTGCCTCAATTTAAAACTACAATTTCAAGTAATCATAGGATATTATGCTGCATCATGCAGATTATGGGATTCATTTCATAATGGTAACTAAAAGTTTGTATGAATACTTACACACATATAAAACTTACATAAAAATGATAGTACTAAAATTGTCTAATTAATTTATTAATTATTTGAGGCTGGTCGTGGCGCACTGGCACGAGGTGTAACTGTAAAACTGACTGGTTGTGGGTTCGATCCCCACTCGAGGAGATGAAATATTTGCTTACATTTATATTTCCATTTCTTCGCTCTGGTGTCGAGGCAAAGCACGGCGTTGAGTTCTGCCACTCAACACGCAATGCCTTCAGATTTTGGCAGAAAGTGGGATACAGCGTGAAGCTAATTTTTTTTTTGGTCTAATTAATTACACACAAATAAAAACATATTTAAAATAAAATGTCAAACATAAATAATGTTAAAATAATGTTTTTTTTTAACATCTTACTGTATCTCGTACACAACAGGATAGGCAGAGGGAACCTAGTATTCATAGCCTAGACTCCATTTTCCGCCAAATTCTAAAGTAATTGAATATTGCATGGCGCAACTCAACGCCGCACTATGCCTCGACACCAGAGCAAAGAAATGAAAATATGTATTAAATATCTTATTTCCTCCAGTGCATATCAAACCTACAAGCTATCACATTTACAGTCACATGCTTGTATCCCTGCTAATATAATGAACAAAATAGATAAACATACTTTTTAATGTATACATGTATAAAAATATGGATGATTTACTTACTTATAATGATGGCAGATAGTCCTAGCCAGGCCATTGCCTGAGCCACAGGGCATTATAGCTAATGGCACTTCAGCAAGAGCTTGCTGCCAATCCAGCCGCTCAAACATTCCATTAAGAATTTCAAAAAGGACTCCATCGCCGCCTACAGCTACAATTCCACGCCAGGCGTAAACATTTCTTGTGCGCACAAATTCACGAGCATACTGGGCATATTTTGTTATGTGAAGGTCGTAAGGAGTCTCGGCTTCTTGAAGAATAGGTGCCGCTTTAGTTTGAAACAGTTCTCTAGCTTTGCCAGGCCCAGACTTTGGATTTAAAAGTATTAACATTTTTTTTTCATTGACAGGTAAGGTATAGGATATCGGTTGGTCTGCCAGTAAACATTTTATTGTAGTCCTCCACTTTTGCGCTTCCCTATTATTGTCTTCGTATTTATCGTAAGATCTGAATCGCAATGTTATTGTTGTTCTCTCTCGTTTCAGGCTGCGGCGGCTGCGCTTTAAATTATAAGCGTAAATGTAAAGATACGCACTGATATCGCTTTCATCAAGGTCGCCACTGTTTTCATCTACTACCTTAAGTTGTTGATTTCCAACAAAAGAACTACAGACACAAGAGCCTCCTCCGACACGCCGTCTTTTGCTTCTCATACATTTACTACCAATGATATCTTTCAGAAGTATCGTTTGTTCTCTTGAACTAGTATCGGTTTCTTTAATTAATGACAATCCATTGGATGTAAGTCTGACACGAAATACAGACTTCTTCTTAGAGAGAATATAAAATGTTTCTTCGAGATAAACATTATCTTTTGAGTCGGCATTTTCATCACTTTTGACATTAAACACGTCCTTACACTGCTTTAGTTCCGCCATAACTGCCGGAATCAAGGTCATTCAACTGCAAACCTGCCTTAAATGACAATAAAAAATTTTCAAGACTTTTTTTCAATTACCCAATACGTTTAAATAATTGAGAATTAATTCGTTTAAATATGCAGAGTAAAATTGGTAAGTTCGTAAAACATTAAAACAAATTTATAAAATGACTATAGAATTTAACCAATAATATATATATATATATATAAACAATTTCAGAACAAGCTTGTAAATTACGTAGATAACAAACGTCAATCAACGTCAATTTGACGTTTACACAATTGCACATACCATGTGCCACATAGGGTATCACGTTTTAGCTTATAAATGATAAGAACTAACTTAAAGTTTTATATATTATTTATTATTATATTTTGTTATCTGTTTATTTATTCAATAATAAAAATGAAACACAAAATCTTAGAACTTTATAGCGGAATCGGTGGCATGCATTGTGCATGGAATGGTACTTTGAATTTCGTATCTATTAATTAAAAAATATGTACTAAAGTAATAAACATTTTAATGATTACAGAATCCGGCTTAAAAGGTGAAATAATAATGGCCGTTGATGTTAATAATGTAGCAAACGATGTTTATAAACACAATTTTCCTGGTATTCATTTAATAAACAGAAATATTCAGTCTTTAACTGCAAAAGAAATTGGTGAACTTGATGTTGACACTGTGCTTATGTCACCACCATGTCAACCATTTTCTAGAAATGGAAAATATCTAGATGAAAATGACCCCAGAACTAATTCATTTATATATTTTATAAACCTACTGGGACACTTAGAGAAAATTAATTATATATTAATGGAAAATGTTAAGGGGTTTGAATGTTCAACAGTAAGAAATTTATTTGTAAATAAATTAAAAGAATGTAATTTTGACTTTCAAGAATATCTTTTAAACCCTACTAGTGTTGGTGTACCTAACTCTAGACTGCGGTATTACTGTTTGGCTAGAAGAAATATGTTTAAGTGGCATTCAAAAGAAAAAGGCGAAATAGTAAGAATTTAACACAATTTACTACTACTACTATTTATTGTATTTTTTTAAAATAATATATAATTATTTGCTTTATTTTTAGATAAAATGTTTGCCAAAAAATTATAGCGAACCTTTTGCTTTAAAGGAAATTATTCAAAACAATGTTCCAGATACATTTTTAGTAAGTGACAAACTGTTAAAATGGGCAAATGTATTGGATATTTGTTATAAAGAATCAAAAAGATCTTGTTGTTTCACTAAAGCTTATACACATTATGTTGAAGGCACTGGTTCTGTGTACACTGATTTACCACCAGAAGAAATATGTGATTATTATAAAGAAGCCAACATGCACCAAGTTGGAAGTGAAGAATTTATAAGTACAATAAAAAACATGAAATTGAGATTTTTTACTCCCACTGAAGTTTCATCTCTAATGTCATTTCCACAATATTATTCATTCCCTGACAGTATTACATTAAAACAATGTTACAGACTACTAGGAAACAGTGTCAATGTTAAAGTAATTAGTGAACTCCTTAAAATACTATTTGATCAGTATTAATTAAAAGCCATTGCTGCCTTTTATACATTGTTGAATATACATTTATTGCTATAAATTATGTTTTTTTTAATACATTTTTAACTACTTATCTTAATATATTACATCCATTAATAATTATTATTTACAATTAAGATATATTTCAAATGGAGCCATTACTTAATACTTGTCGAGCTCTTCTCTTAGCTCTGTGATTGAGGACTCTCATTCTTAACATGACAGCTAATGATGAAGCCATTCCAATTACAAAAGACCAGATGGTAAATTTCCAGTATGCTCTTTCTTCCAAAAAAGCAACTCGATCACAACTGAAATGGAAATAAAAAATATGTATATATATCATTCATTTGTAATATATTTAATTATATTGTCAACTTGCATGAACATATTTTTTACTCATATACAGTCCACAAGATCTAAGCTGAGTTTTCCTATTGTGTGGTTATTGATATATAGTGTAGGTGTAACATCATCTGCTTGGCATGAACTGGTTTACACTGCTTTTTCACAACTGGCTCACACTTCTTGTACAGATAGAAATGTCACATATTTAATTTTATTATTTTTATTTATTTTTGTGTTCCCTTTATTGAAACTAAAATATAAAATTTGCACTATCACTGTACAAGAATGAAAAAATATGTGACCAAGCAGTAAAAAAAATGAAGCAAAATAGTGAGCACCACAATTTTTGATATTATAATGGAAAGATACATTATTAACTCAAACAGCACATGAGAAGAGAGTAAAAATTTTTGGGATGCATTGCCCTGCTTAGAAGAATTGATATATTTTTTGTTACTTTTTTATTGATTTCTTTAATAAGCTTTCACATTCATCACTCACACAAATGCAAAGCTCAGCTTAAGACTCACAAACTATAATGAATATCTTTAGTAAGAGAAGTATTTCAAAATTACAAGTTTTGATTGTACAGTAAAATAATCCTTTAGATTTAGTAATTTATTTACAATATAAAAAAACCAATCCTTATTCATTGGTAAAATATATATGTTTGAGTCAACTTATTCACACAATATTAAATATGAAAATAATGCAATTGGATGATATTATAATACATTCACAAACCTTCTTGTAACAGTTTCACCATTTTTACATTTAAGAATCTCCTTAAAGCTTGTGTGAATACATACACCAATACTTTTACTTCTTATTTCAAAGTCTGAAATAAAACGAGTTTAAAAATATAATTTATAAAAGAACCTTCTATATTGCAGAAAATATTGAAAAAAATGCTGAGGCATAATATAAGCAGAGAAACTTTGCAATATATTTAAACATATATATAAAATAAATCTTCTTCTTATAATTCAAAAATATAAGTATACCTGAACAAGGATGACATTCACTTAAAATTGTATATGGTTGATGCATCCAACAAGTCGAGTTGTTTTCTGTTGGAAATGTTTTATTCTTCATTCTTTGACTACCTGAGAGGGTGTCTGCCAATTGTGACTCCAATATTAGAATCACAATGGTTAATCTGTAATGTATTTATATATAATGTAATTAAAACAAAGAAAATATCAAAGGCATATGTTGTAAATCTTCAATATTTCCTGAATGCTTACACTTAAACAATCAAATACTTACACTCCTAAGAGAATTGTCCCTAATAACATACATCGTTTTGAACAAGTTTCAATCATCATGAATTTTCCTTAATGTTCCTATTTCATCATAAAAAATATACAATACAAAACTATTACAATCTATATTGCAATGTCAGTGCATGTTAGGTATAACATACCTAACATTATACTTTTTTTCGCAGCGTCTTACGGATAATGAAATGTTATTTAAATGTTGATAAGAGAAAGAAATAGTTGCGAACAAAAAAATACAAATCGCGTTTTGACAAGGCAGGACATTTAAGACATTATGTCATGTTGTCGTTGGTTGACGAGCCATCAGCCAACCAACATTGACATATATATCATGACTTTGACATTTATGTTGTTATTGGTTGTTGGTAGACTATATTTTAATTTATGGTTGAAATATATGCAGAATAGAAGTAAGGAGGGCCGTTGCCGTGTATGAAAGAAAAAATATCCATCTAAAAGGGTATTTATATATATATATATATATATATATATATATATATATATATATATATATATATATACAAATACAAAAAACCCGACTATATAAAATTAGAAACAAAGAAAAATTATTAATTAGAATTAATAATCGCGACCTTTCTTTAACCAATTGCCCATTAAAATTCTCCAAGTTTTTCTGATTAACTATTAATTCTAATGAACTATTGCACTTGTGTTTTTTTTTAAATTTTATGGGTGTTTTGTTTTTTATTATATTCTTTTTATTTCACATTATTTTGTTACCATTTATTAAATTTCAATAACTCTTATACCGTGGTGATTTTCATAATATAGCGTTTGATGTTAGCGCCGTTTCAGACGAATTTTTAACAATAATTTACTATTTACATACTTTACCTCCTTCTTCCTCGACCCACCATATTTAAGAATAAAATTTGACGTTGCTGATTTTTAATCTGTGGAAGGTCTAATGTATTTCAAAAGTTGTACTACAGATGAATAATAATGTTATGGTTTTTTTCTTTGATTCATAGACAAATTAAAAATATGAAAACGATTCGTCAATTGCTAATCGCCATGTTAAATGAAAACGTAAACGGAAAAGAAAGTGCATTTTTTGTTGACTGAAGCTGTAACAGTCCAAAGTGACATACGTACTTTAATTTCTAATAAGAGTAATGTTAAGGAATATTTAATTTTTTTATTTCAAGTGCCTAACGTTTTTGAATAAGTGATTTTACCATGGCTTTGCCAACAGAAGCTCAAAGACCCTTTCGGCTTTATGTTACTCACGTTGATGGTGAGGCACATTTTCTGAAGATAAGTGGGCAACTTGATCAGGCATCTTCTTTAATGGTAGAGAGTTTATTTGAAACGGCCAGGGAAAATTTAGAAAAGGGTATAGGAGCGGTGCCCCCGGCAGCTATTCACGAAGGTATTATTTGTGCCGCGAAATACAAAGATGGAACGTATTACAGAGCTAAAATTATAAGCACAACAAACCTCGCCACTGGCTTAGTTGGAGTTCATTTCATTGATTATGGTAATAAAGACATAATATCTTTAAGTACTATACGTTTCTTAGATAGTTATGATCCAATGTTTTTACAATTAAGAGGTCAGGCAACTGACTATTATTTGTCTCGCGTAATGCATCCCTCTGGAAGATGGGACGAACCTCTACTTTTAAAACTTCAAAGCCTACTATGTTATGCGGAGTACCCAGCAACAGTGGAAGCGCAAACACGTACTTTATCAATAATATCAATTCAGTTTAAAGGAAATGATCTTTCGACTCATCTAGTGTCTAATAGGTTTGGGATAGCTTTACCTGTGCCTAAACAAGAGGTACTATTGTTACAAATGACTGATAATCCACAAGGTCAAACAAGCTGGTCACCAAGCTTACTAACTGAACCCCCATCTTTTACTGAGCATGTACCATTCTTAATCAATCAAAACTTTCCTAATCCTGCATCAGCAATGCGAATAAATCAGAATGTAGCAGTGCCATATAATGGAACACCTACTCAAACAGGAGTGAGTCAAAGATTGTTAGCCAATAAAGCATCAAGAAATATGGTAAATCTCAGAGCACCAGTCCGCCAACCTCAACACGCCCAAAATATAACAATTCCAATGCCTGCAACACCACCATCTACACCAATAATATCAAATAAAACACCTTCTCCAAAAAAATCTATTACCTACAAAAGCCGATTGCTGGAAGTAAATTCTCAACACAAAGTGTTTGTATCATTTGCTGAAGAAGGTCCAGAGCTATTTGCAGTGCAACTTGTATCTGATGCGAAGAAATTGCAGGAAATGATGGATGACATTAACAGAAGGCCCCACAGTAGCTTGGCCGAGCCACCAATGATTGGGACTGTGTGCCTAGGTAGAATGTCCGGTGACCGAATAATTTGCAGAGCTATTGTCATGAACTTATCAGGATCTCAGTGTAAATTATTTTTTGTTGACTTTGGAGACACTGAAATGGTTTCATATTATGACATATTTGACATTCCAGAGGAATTCGTGAAACCAAATGTTTTTGCTATGCGCTTCTGTCTATCAGGTGTTAAGAAATTACAGAAGAGTCCGCATTTGATTGAAGCGTTTAAACAATTGGTAAACGGGAAAGTCTTGACATTAAGAGTTGTGGCACCTGAAGGACCACCATTAATTCAATATGGAGGATTGTTTTTAGACAACAAAAATGTTTTAGATTTATTGACAGTAAATATGAAGGACAATTTGCAGTTTAAATGGATTGATATGTTGCCTTTGGGGAGTAGACAATCAGTATTAGTTTCTTATGTGGACAGTTGTATAAAATTCTATGTTCAACTGTCTGATAAAATTGATGAATTGAATGCAGTCATGGCAGCTGTTAAGACTCACTGTGAAAATAGCTCTTCACCTGGAGAACTTGCAGTAGGTTCTGTATGCTGTGCCAGATTTCCTGATGATGACAATTGGTACAGAGCCATGGTGAGAGGTAGTAGGGGAAAGAAGGTTGTAGTGGCATATGTAGATTATGGTAACGAACAGGAAGTTGATGTGAATGATTTGAGAACAATAACACCGGACTTAATCAAGCTGCCAGCTCAAGCGCTGAAATGTGCACTAAAAGTAAGTATGTCCATTAAATTTGTTTTGTTAAAAAAGTATACACATATCAAAAAAATACCAAGTGAGGTTGCACCAATGGGATGCACACTCAGGCAAAACATGACACCTACACTAAATCTTTATATAGTCATTGACTGTTTGCAAATAATTTAGCTGTAAAAAAACACATGTATAAAGTTATAAATGAATTTTATCATATTTCTTTGACATAATAACTTATAAATTATAACAATACTAACACCACCAGAAATAAATAAATTTGTGACTATTCTTCAAGTATCTGTAGTACTCGGTGGTACAAACACTATTGTGGAAGGTAGACAAATTAGAATAGTCACTTCCTCATATCCATATTCAAGCTCATTATGGCATTATTAAATATATTAGAGAAACTAAATTCTGTACCTTTTATACATTCTTATTTGAAACTATACAATTTTTATAGAAACTGTTTATTTTAACCAGGGCTATGAAAACAAACCAGTGGAATCTAAAACATCAAATCAATTAGAAATGATAGCTCTAGAGAAAACCTTAATGGCAAACGTAATAGGCATATTGTCCAGTGACACTATGCTAGTGTCCCTAGTGGATGATACTGTAACACCGCCGCTGGATGTGGCTCGGCGTATGATGCAGCTGTCTCAGCCTCGGACTAACGCTGAGGTAATTATATCTACTTACTTAGAAAACATATAAATCCTTTAAACCTGCGCCTCTTATTTGCCGTCACAACACACTATCGCTAAGCCATATATATATATAATACATCAATATTCTTATATGCTTGTCACAATTTATTTAGGTTGTTAGGTTCTCTGTAGGGAGACAAAACAAAACATTACCAATTTGTGCTACCCAAAGATAATTGCTTAGATTTATCTTTTGGAAAGAGAGAATTATATTTATTAAATATGTTTTGCACTCTTAAAGTGTTATTTCACACTTAGGAAAGAATACTATTTATTTTAGAAAATATATAAAAACTTTGAGACCAGTCGTGGCGCTAATCACCTATCCTGCTGTGTTCGGGATATAGCGTGAGGTTGATTTATTTATTTTTATTTTGAGTGTACCGAGATTTAGAGCCGCGACTCTTGGAAACTTTTAAAGTGGTCAAAAGTTTCCAAGAGTCGCGGAAAAACAAACGTAGAAATTCTTATAGGCTTGTTACAACTTAGATTTAAGTAAAACTTCGAAGATGTTTAAAAAAAGATTTCAAATGATTTATATATTTAGATAAGTTAGCCTAAGTAGGACTTTTATTTGTTTTTGAATCACTGCCAGTTGTTAGATAAATAAATAAATTAGAAATTGTCTATTTATTGAGGACTAAGCTAATCAATCGTGACGTTTTCAGTTCCGTTCCGTTATTTAAAAAAAACACAATATAAACTAAGTTACATTTTTTTCTGTAACTACTAAATTCTTCTTTTTCTCTATGTTTTGTGTGGGACATGAACAATAATTAATAACGGATAATTTTTATTTTTCTATTATCTTAAAACAGATTAAAGCTCAATTGACCCCACCGCGTAAAGATGCGCCTGAAACGTTTAGTTCTCCAGAGGGAAGTGTTCCAGATGATAAGAAAAAGAGCAGCTTTCGACGTGAAAAGAGTTTTAAAGAAGAGAGACGAAGGGATGGCGAAGAGTTTGGCCAGAGGGGAGGCAGTTTTCGTGGCCGGTAAGCTTAATTTGGAAATACGAATGAAATAATTATAGTACTAGCATCTTGCAGCTTCGTCCGCTCAACTTATTTTTATATCATAACCAAATTATATAAAACTTTAAACAAATTGTAGCCTGCTTTTGTGCCGTGTGATCCTGGCCTAGAATAGGATCATTCTGGTACTGGTGGTGTCGTAAGAGGCGACTAAAGTACGTGTGGTAGAGTCACGTCGCCAGCAATGGCAACACGCATGGGCAGACTCCACCGGATCATTACCACCCCCGGCATTTAAAACCGGCGTTACGTAGTGGCTTTATGGCACTGCGTTTCGCATCAGGTAATGCCGGGCTCCGGCGCCCAACCCACCTTGTCGGCCGGCAACGCACCTGTAGCTCCTCTGGTGTTGCACGGGGTCGTGGGCGGCGGTAATCACTTACTTACCATCAGGTGACCTGAACGCTCGTTTGCCTTGTCTTTTCCATAAAAAAAAAGCCTATGTGGTATTCTGATGTAAAAGTTATATAAAGTCTAAAGTTTGATCTAAATTTGTTCAGTAGTGTAGTGTTTCTGCGTGAAAGTGGAACAAATAACCATACTCAAAAACTTTCACATTTATAATATTATAAATTATAATCTTATAAATATTATAAGACAGTATATTATACTTCTATACTAATATCACAAAGCTGAAAAGTTTGTTGTTGTTAGTTGAACGCGGTAATCTTCAGAAGTACTAGTTTACTTCGGAATTTACTTTTTTATTAGATAATCTAGTTATCCAGGACGGCTATAGAGTATAAATATCACGTTAATATATGAACACTGTAAATATATTCGCATTGAATTGAGTCCAGTCATGACGCAGGCGCACAAGTGTATGTAAACACTACAGATTTTTTGGCTCTAGTGTGGGGCAGAGCGCGGCGTTGAGTTCCGCCACTCAATACGCAATGCCTCTAGAATCCATATATTAGCTGTATCTATTTATCTGTATCTGCAGTTACAGTTACCTCGGTGATTTATAATGAGTCATTTGTTATACTGTCATACACAACTCTTAGTTATTTCCTTTTCATGGCGGGGCAGAAGCCACGGGTAAAAACTAATTTATGACTAGAAAAAGTTACCTAAAATATGTTTTGTCAAATATTATTAGATAATACATTTTAGATCTCAATTTGCAGAAGTTAATTGAATCACTGCCACAATGCAGCTATAAATATTTGTGTCATTCCGTGAGAGATGAGAATCACATTTTTTTTTAAACAAAAATCTATTTTGATCCGCCATTAGAAACTGAGTAATTGGATTTACTTAAGCTTTATTAACTGGACTACTCAAGCGAAACACATTTCTTACGGTTACATATTCAATGTTTCTGCAGAAATAATTAACTGTAAACGTAAGAAAAGATATGTTAGGTTTTGTTTCAAGAATTATATTTATTAGTCTATTTTCTAAAGTTTGTAGATGAAGGAATAAAACTTTTTGCTTCGAATTTTAGCCTACAGCTCTCATGCTTATACTTTGTAATACCATTAAATAACTATACCCTAATACTATCTTTACTAATGTAATAAAGATGAAGAATTTGTTTGATTCAATGCGCTAGTTTAAGGCAGTCGTGGCGCAACGGCACGAGGTGTGACTGTAAAACCGGCTGGTTGTGGGTTCGATGCCCACTCGAGGAAATGAAATATTTACTTAAATTTATATTTCGATTTCTTGGCTCTGGTGTCCAGGTTAAGCGCGGCGTTGAGTTCTGCCACTCAACACGCAATGCCTCCAGAAATCGGCAGAAAGTGGGGAACGGAGTATCTTAACACTAGGTTCCCTCTGCCTACCCTGCTGTGTGCGGGATACAGCGTGAAGCTGGTCATTTTCAAGAATTATAGGTTCGAATTGAAGAATCCTTGTTGTGTTAGATAATTCATTAAATGAGTAACACTATAGATCAGTTACGTCCCCACTTAGAATGAGGCATGTGCCATACAGAACTCTTCTATGTTTGGTGGAACAGACAGAGAAATTATTTTTTTTTAACAAAGAAAACCGACTTCAACCGGATCTCATAATCGGAACCTAACCAAATTCTCATCAAAGTACTCTTGAAATGTATCTTTTCAAATAAAATAAGAATGATCGAAATCGGTTATCGTGATATTGAGTTATTTGTACATTTGTCGCACACTTATTGAATGCAAATTTAAAACTTACTCATGGATAACATTGTCGTATAGAAAACATACAATTTGAACCTGCGCCTCTTGGAAACCGTCCAAATGCTCTGACCAACTAAGCAATACGTTCTCATCGGGCTACGTCGCAATTATTATATATAAGTTACAACTTATTTTTATTGCTAGCATCTCTGTAGGGAATTTTTTTATAAATTTCCGCTATCCAAAGATAATTGCTTAGAATTATCATTTGGTGAGAGAGAATAAATAGTATTTATTATTTTTTTTTACATTTTTAAAGCGTTATTTATTACACACTTAGGAAAAAATAATACTTTTTTATAATAGAAAACATAAAAATTTGAACGTAGTGAGATTTGAATCCGCGGCGCGGGTTTTATGTGTAATCAAAATTTGAGAGGTGCGGGCTCAATTTTTATATATTTTCTAAAAAAATATTTTCTTCCCTAAGTGTAGAATAACGCTTTAAAAATGTAAATATGAACCAAATTTAAATGGAACCGCGCTGGACGCACCAGCTTTCCAATAAAAAAAAGAATCATCAAAAGTCGAAACAGTCGACTTCTTACAGAAATCTGTTATTTAAACCTCTCACCAGATCAGAGAAATTAAATATGAATAATTTTCTAAATGGGAATCGAATTCATAACCACCACGATTATATTCTTCTTACCTACCTTACAATGAGTTATATATATATATATATATATATATATATNTTAATTCGAGAGACATAAAATAATAGACAAAAAAAAACAATATAAATAGCTTCGTATTAAAAGATTTTTTTATTATTAAGATCTTCCAATTGAATAAAAATGTGAAGTGTTATATATTTGCATTGAACTGCACTTTTAACTTTCACTCGAGTAAAGTGCTTACACAACGCTCAATAAATATGAAAGCAAAATGAGATAAAAGTATTATTATATTCACAAAATATACATTTGCACCGATTGACTGACTTTTCGTGAATACTTAGTTTTTGTCTATTTGACTTTTTCAATTATTATTTTTATTATCTTGAAACTTTCATACATTTTTCACGGTAATGATTTTTAAAATATTTTTTGGTGTTTGACAAATAAATAAAAATAGTAATCAGATTTAATTTATATAAATCCACTTAACGTTATATTGTAATATATTATTTAGTAATAGGTATAGTTCACATGCTATGTGACGATTGTCTGATTGTAGGGAATGTATATTATTAAAATACTTTTGTTTGCTTTGGTTTGGATAAAGATTGATATTTGGAATGTCTCCAAATATGTGGAAACTAAACACGCTATCAGATTCTATGTTAATCATCTTTTCTTTAATCTGGTTAGTTACAGGGATGCGTAAACCTAATTGATCGGAAAATACAATAGAATTTGGAATTTTTATGCAACCGATAAAAACCGAGTTATTACAGTGTTCTAATAAAGCATCAAAAGTAAATGATAATCATTTGTTTAGTTACTAAGCCACAGATAGAGACATGTATATTAAATCAAATTAAATAAAATCAGCTTCACGTTGTCCCCCGCACACAGCAGGGTAGGCAGAAGGAACCTAGTGTTAAGACACTCCGCTACCCACTTTCCGCCGAATTCTGGAGGAATTGCGTGCTGAGTGGCGGAACTCAACGCTGCGCTTTGCTTCTACACCAAAGCGAAGAAATGAAAATATATATGGAAATAAATATTTCACTTCCTCGAGTGGGGATTGAACCCACAACCAGTCGATTTTACAGTGACACTTTTTGCTTTACCTTATATAACTTAAAATTTATAACATCCCAATTTATTTTAAGAGTTAAAATATTTGCACTATACTACTAAACGATATATTTATGTTAATTAAACCGTTTCATTAAAAAGAGAGCATTTTTAATGCATCGTAGACTGATTCGTCGAAAAGTTAACTGCTTTTCGGTTAACTTTTTCATGTACAACAAAAAATCATAATGGTTTTGAGTCATGGTTACTGTGGCCTTCGTTCGCGGTCTTTGAACTCGTCCAAAGAAATTTTTAGTTGAAACAAGATTTCGTACACACAACATGCACAGATACTGGTATAGGTATAATTGTGCTTTAATTTTATTTCATTGTTAATTTTTCCACAATAAGCGTAGCTTTTTTCCCCATATTTTTTTTTCTATTTTCCAAAATTTTGTTCGCATTATTTGTCATCTATACAAGCTTTGTATTGTATATTTTAAAATATTCTGTTAAAAAGTATAGTTTTTAGTATTAATTTTATTTAAGGTTTGGTCCTAATGTGTTATTTTTTGTCTCTCAGAGAGCAACGAGAAGGCTTCGAACGGGCGGGACCCGGTCGTCACAGTGACAAGTATGTAGCTAAATCCGATAGAGGCGATAGGTGAGTATATTTAATTATTAATTTATTCAATAATAGTATAAGATACATTTGTGAGTCATCAGTGTTATGTTCTATTGTTTGTATGTGAAGTTTATTATTTTTATGATTATTTGTTTAGATTTTTTTTGTTTGAAATTAAAATAAGTAACTATAAAATTATAATTTTATTTTACTTGCGTTGTACGTAAGAATCGAGTATTTAAGTTATGGCTAACAGTGACCACTGATGACAAAAAAATAATAATATTTTATAATTTTATTTGTAACAAGAATATTTTAAAAGAGAAACTAAGTTACTTAAATGTTAAGTTAACAATAACTTGAAGTAAAGTTTGTGGATATGCTAGGTTGTTACTAATCACCAAATGAAATAATCTTAGGATTTTGCATATATATAAAATCATGATGCAAATTAATCATCAAATTTTTCCTTTTCAAATAGACGCGGACCAAACAAACCTCGGGAGCAAACTAACACTGCGCCAGTCGTTGCTACCGATGACGATTGGGAGGAGAATACACAATCACCACAGAATGTAATGCCACCGCCAAGACCTAACAGAGATAGAGATAATAGAGAAAGGTAACATTTTATTTATATTTTGTTTTCTAATTTTTACCCTTTGTCCAATATAGTAGAGTAGGATGGAACCTACCTAGTGTTAACTATTCTCCACTATATGAATTCGATTGCGTCTAAAGTGACGAAACTTAACGCCATATTCTATCTTGTCAGATCATTCTCTTGTAAGAAATGAAAATAATGTATTATACTGAGTATGTATCGAACCTTCAGCTATCGCGTTTACAATAAGACGCTGTTTTGGATATGCCACGATAGTTTTAAATATTTTGTTATATTAATAGTTGCTCTTAAATTATTTAAATATATAGTATTTTACAAACCTAGTGTATAGAAGTCACTGTGTTCTACGAACCACTGAATTTTTGAGTTGTCGGCCAGACCAGGGAAATGAACATATATTTAAATATAATTGTTCCCTCGAGTGGGGAATAGAATATGTGAAACGAAAAAAAACAGTTAATCCCAGTATATAATACAATTTAATAAAATCTTTTATTGCTAATTACCATGTACTAGCATTATATTTTCTAAATCGAATAAAAATTTAATTTATAACACTACAATGCTTATTACAAAATTATACCGAAACAAGTGTCTAGAAATAACGCAATGTGCACTTTTCCTTGCACATTTACTACAGCTCAATGCATGCAACGGTTTCGAAGAATAAGTAATAGGCGATTTCAATATGTCAATTTCAGTTTCTAATTTTTTTTCTGTTCTTAGTGTGAAATAACACTTTGAAAATGTCAAAAATGGATGCTTATATTATAAAAAAAAATTAATTAATTAGCAAAAAATTAAAAAAAATAAATTAAATTAGCTTCACCCTTTCTGTATCCCGCACACAGCAGGGTAGGCAGAGGGAACCTAGTGTTAAGACACTCCGTTCCCCACTTTCTGCCGAATTCTGGAGGCATTGCTTGTTGAGTGGCAGAACTCAACGCCGCGCTTAACCTCGACACCAGAGCGAAGAAATGGAAATATAAATTTAAGTAAATATTTCATCTCCTCGAGTGGGGATCAAACCCACAACCAGTCGGTTTTGCAGTCACACCTCGTGCCGCTGCGCCACGACCGGCCTCAACGGCTTATATTATAAAATAATTAATATACACAATTTTTAAGTTGTGTAATCTTTTTAGTTGTTTTTTTTTATCTTTGTAGCTTGTATATTGTGTATGTAGTAATTAGAAACTTTTTTTCTAATTGTTTTTTTTTTATTTTTTGCAATGAATAAATTTTGTATTATTTCTCTTGCCCAAATGTTTGTTTTGTACCGCTGCGCCACTACGACGTATTTTTTTTATTCGATGATTCCAAACACTTAGTGCATATAAAGATTAAGTACAGTGAAGTACTAGATTTAGTAACTCAGCTGTGCCAGGGGAAATGATTATGCAATATGAACAACATTTAATTTAATATGCACAACTTAACCTACTTTCTTAATACTTGAAGGTATTAACGTTTGTCATTATCGATTATTACAAATCTATTAGTAAATAAATAAATAAATCAATCAGCTTCACGCTGTATCCCGCACACGGCAGGGTAGGCAGAGAGAACCTAGTGTTAAGACACTCCGTTCCCTTCTTTCTGCCAAATTCTGGAAGCTTTGCGTGTTGAGTGGCAGAACTCAACGCCGCCACCAGAGCGAACAAATGGAAATATAAATTTAAGTAAATATTTCATTTCCTCGAGTGGGGATCGTACCCACAACCAGTCGGTTTTACAGTCACACCTTGTGCCCCTGCGCCAAGAGATAGGGCCGATAGATCTATTAGTATGGTCTGTTTAATAAACACTAATATTAACTGTCTTTATATTGAAAATTGAATCGAAACCAATCAAATCATACAGCAGTTGTTAAATATTTAGCAAAATTTTAAATTTATATAAAATAAACATAACGAAAATTTAAATATATAATCAGTAGCAGAAGATCAAAAGGTAAACAAGATAAGAAGACTTAGAAGAAAGTAAGCAGTGAAGTAGGAAAGGTTCAGCTCAGAAGCCGTTATTTGACGTATACTATATTTTAGTATATAAATAATTTAATTATTTAGTAAAAATATAGTATTTTTTTAGGAAATTTAAAACTGTCATTTTTAAAAAATTTCGGCTACTTTTTATCCATTAAGTGTATTTGTTAAAAGTAATGTACAATCAGCAGAAGAAAACCAAGAGGCGAACAAGATAAGAAGAGTTGGAAGAAGGAAGGCAGTGGAGTGGGAAAGAGGCTAAGACAGGCCGCTGAAGCCGCGTCCCTCGATGCCCAAACACATAAAGTACAGGATAGATTGAAACGGTAGTAAACGTGTATGAAATGTGTGTGTTTGTCAGTGTTACATGGTTTAAGCAGTGAATACACAAAACAAAGTTGACTATGTTAATAGTTAACTATCGTTGTAGACTTACTTTAGTATGTAATTTGTTATAAAGAATTTCAAATTAGTTAATTTAAATAAAAATCTTTTTGAGGGCAATCGTGGTGCAAAGCCATAAGGGTACAACTGTAACTGCGCAGAGTAGTGGGTTCGATACCCACTCGAAGAGAGAGTTAGTAATTTCCTTTTCGCGCTCCGGTTACGAGGCAAATTGCGACATTGAGTTTTGCCCCTTCAGAATTCGGTGGAAAGCTGGGAACGAAAGTGTTTCAAAGGGAGTGTCTTAACACTAAGTTCCTTCTGGTTACTCTGCTTTGTGCTTCGCCACGTGAAGCTAGAAAAAAAACAGTAAAAATTACATTCATATAGAAATGTTTTTGAATTACATTTAATAATAGTGCAGGTAATTAAATATGCTTTCTGGAAAAATAAATACGAAGAAATTGCTGGCTTAGACATTTTAATGCTGACATTCTAACATACATTTAAGACTATTTTGTACGGCTGTGTATGTGTACGGCTATTTTTGCATTATGGTACATTTTGTTAATATATTTTATCTAACTTGCTTGGCTTGTTCTGTTGTCTTTGTACTTAAGACTAAAAAAGACTAGTGTTTAACGGTTATGTTTTTTTGTAAAATAATATTTTTTGAATTTTATTTTTTCCAAGTACCTACTTCAGTATGTGAGTGAAATTATATAAAGTTTTAAAATAAATGTAATAAGTTAATTAATTGATATTTTTTTAAATTGTGACCTAAAAACATTAACTTCATAAACATTTAATTTATTCTTGGTAATATTAAAGTTTTGCAAAAAATATGTGAAATAGAAATCTTTTCTATTTAAAATATTAAAGGAATCGTGTTCTAGAACAATTATAGCATATGCACATTTGTAATAATAACTGTACATACATATATCGCACTCGTTTCGCCCCATTTGCTTTATCACGCATCAACACGTAACTTGGACTCATTCCGTTAATATTAAATATGCTATAAGAATATTTTACACTGTTATATCACATCTGAAAGTTTTAAAAGAAATGTTATGTAACTGCCTTTTATATATCTATCTGTATTGCTTAAGCGCTTTGAACATAAATGTCTTTGGCATTGTTTTGTTTTTGTTTCAGCACATTTTATATCACAATGTTCGGCTTTGGTTTGGTGTTTATTTTCAGCGTTTATTCCTTTTAACTATTAGTTTAAGTTTAACAAACGGTAGTGCCAGATTTTAATGAAAAGTTTTAATTTTGCACTTTAACAATGTTATTTGGTGTATAAGTGTAACTTGAACACTAATTTTAATATTAATGCACATTAACTTATACATGAACGTCATACAGTCCTTAAATCTATATCGTTCTGTTATCTTTACAGGGACAGATTCAATCAAGATGATGATCACAAAACTGACGATCGAGGTAATAGGCCTTTCAGGCCCGAACGGAGAGAACGACGTGATAACTGGGGTGATAAGAAAGAAAATTGGAATCAAAAACGAGAGTACCGTGATAACAGAGCAGAAAGAGGTGACCACAGAGACAATAGAGGAGATAGAGGTGACCACAGAGACAATAGAGGAGACAGAGGTGACCACAGAGACAATAGAGGAGATAGAGTTGACCACAGAGACAATAGAGGAGATAGAGGTGACCACAGAGAAAATAGAGGAGATAGAGGTGACCACAGAGAAAATAGAGGAGATAGAGGAGGGAGAAGTAACTTTACGCCAAGAGATAGGGCCGATAGATCAGATCGGTCATTCGCCTCAGATGGTGACAAGAGGTCGGAAAGGAGCTTTAAGTCGCAAGATAGTAGAGAACGTAGACCGCCCTTCAAAAAATTCAACCAAGTCCAGTGTAAGGAATTATCAAATCCACTGCCATTAGAAACTCCTTTTACGCAACCAACAGTGGAAATAGGATCTCAACAAGAAGTATCTGTTACTTGGATTATTTCTCCGGAAAATTTCTATACTCAGATATTGTCGTTGCAACCGAAGTTTCTAGACATGATGCATAAGATTCCACAGCTTTACAAAGGTGTAAGGCCCTACGCCGGCAATGTTACTGTAGGCGCTTCAGTTTTAGCACGATATCCAGCTGATGGAGTACTTTATCGAGCAACAGTCGTTTCGGTTCATCCATTTTCAAAATTCATCGTCCGATACGTTGATTTCGGAAATAAACAACTAGTCGACGCTAAAGATATTTGGCAAATGGAGATGGAATTGATGGAACTGCCCAAAATGGCCGTCCATTGTTCTTTAACTGGAGTGGGACCGAAAGATGGTGAATGGAAAGCAGATCCAGAAATAGATCTTTGTTTCAACGCTCCTAGATATCAGTGTATATTCCAAGATTGTAATGAAGAACAATATAAAGTGTCTCTGTGGAATAATGGCGTCAGTGTAGCTGATATGTTGGTGGAGAAAAATTTGGCTGTTATGTCTGAGGCGCAGGCGTCTGTCACATTGAAAGGTTGGTTTTTGGTTTTGGATTTTTAAGTGAGTATTAATGATATATTTTATAACGAATTGAATTGTTAAAACGGAAAATTGGAAAAAGAATAATAATTAAAAAATATTTCAAAGGTGTACGAATATAAGATTTATACCCCATTCAAGAAGGCATAAGATAAAAGGTAAACAAATCAAAAAAAAGGTTACTTCATAGATCACAATTGATCGAGCTTAATTTAGTATATTAAGTAAAAAAATATCAATGGATTTATGCATGTAAATAATATTATTGAACGATGTCTATAGAACTTATTAGTTATAACAATTATTTTTATCGATATTTTAAAATTTTATAAAATTGCGAAAAAGAAATTAATATAATAATCAAAATAAAGATTGTTTTCATATTTAAAGCCAGAAACATTTTAAAAATTAAATTTCAAATGTAAAAATATTTTTATTCACCCCATTTTACGGTATTATAAATAATTAAATACCATAGATTATTTTCTTCATTTTCGTAATAATGTTTAAATACTTGACATGTTAAAACGCCTAAATGCCAATTTGTTCTCAAACTTGAGACGCATTTTAGTACTATAAAAACGTGATGTTTTGCTATCGGTCATATTAAATACAACCTGTTCATAAGTCTTTACTTTTTATTTTTATTAAATTTCTTGTTTTAGTAAGTGTGAAGTTGTTTTCTGATTATTTTGCTTTTGTTATCTTTTAAAACATGAGTAAACCTGGACCAAATTAAATAGAAATTAATAAGTTTCAGAAACAGTATTACTTTGTTTACATTTTGTCTCATGTCAAAATTAATAGGGTTAATCTATAGATTAGAATTAGACAACATCTTTTTAACAACAATTATCACTTTTGCATTTATTACATACTTTTTTTTAATAATTATTACATACATATTACAGACGAAGCCATCGATTTAACAATTATAGTGGGTCAACAAATCTTATGTCGTGTAACACACGTCGAATCCTTCGAGAAGTTCTACGTCCAACTCGATTTGGACAAAGCTGATTTGGTGGAAAACGCTATTGCAAATTTTGATCGAGCTAAGGTAATTATAAAATAATATAAAAAAATTGTAATTATTATGTTAAGAATTTTAGAAACTATGACGTCATCGTTAAAGGAAAAGATACTGTTTTAGTTAGATACAGTAATCTATAGAATATACTAAATAATGAGGAAGTAATGGTTCAAAATTAAGTTAGTTATGCTCGCTAAATGTGTATCCTGCAATTCTCAATGGCAAAAAGGTTGAAACTGAAATAAAATGTACATTTTTTACCTTCACGCTTTATTGCTAGTGTGTACCATAGTATACCATAGTATCATACATGCCTGTTGGACGATTGGAGGGAGGGTGAAACTATGTTTCCCTCTACCTCTTATTGGGGTCATATCTGTTTTAAAGATTTTTATTTAACTTCACACTGTATCCCGCATATAGAATGGTAGATATAGGAAAGTGTTAAGACACTCTGTTCCCCACTTATCACCGATTAATTTTGATCTTCATGTTGAGAGACAGAACTGGACGTCGCGCTTTGCCTTGTTACCAAATCGGGGAAATATATAATATCATTATAATATTAATAGATATTAAATAATATAATTATTTTGTCGTCCAGTTAACTCCCCTCTCGGCGGATAATCTGGCAAGCGGCGTACACTGCACGCTACAGCGGGAGGGCCGCGTGTACCGCGCCATACTGAGTGACGTCGTGGACGCGGACCACGTGACCGCCGCGCTGCCCGACTACGGCAACACCGTGGACACCAGCTTGGACAATGTATGTATATCAGCTTCACGTTGTATCCCGCACACAACATAGGCGCATAGGGAACCTAGTGTTAAGATACTGCGTAGCCCACTCTCCGCCGAATTCTGGAGGAATTGCATGATGAGTGGCGGAACTCAACGCCGCGCTTTGTCTCGTCATCAGAGCATAGAAATGGAAATATTAATTTAATTAAATATTTCATTTCCTCGAGTGGGGATCGAAGCCACAACCAGTCGAGTTTACAGTCAGACTTTGTGTCCCTGTGCCACGACTGGCCTCAATGTAATTTATGTATATTGTAGATTTTATGTTAAATGATTAGACATTTTATAACACATGTATATCTGTTATTATAGTAGGAACATAGAGCTAAGTCCTTTCCTACTACTATAGTAGGAATATGGGGTTAAAGTATGAATGTGTCAGGGTCTGTCTATCCATTAAGTTATTCACTATCTCTGAACTAATTTGTATTTTTTTTATCGAATTAAATCTAGAAATTATTCTAAACGACGGAACCTAAGGGACATGAGCGGGGACATAAATGGTGCCCTGGGCTTTATTTTTCAATAATGTTGAAACTTTATTTGTGAATTTTTATTTCAATTCAATACGATATTTTGACTAAGTCTTTAAATCAAATTTCAAAATAGTTTTAAAGGTGCAATAGTAGCATACATATTCTTCATTACATATAAATATTTTGTATATTGTACATTTGCTTCTAATTTTATATACAGAAAAACTTAATGAGGGGCACAAAGTGTGACTGTAAATTGACTGGTTGTGGGTTCGATCCCCACTCGAGGAAATGAAATATTTATTTATGTTTATATTTTCATTTCTTCACTCTGGTGTCGAGGCAAAGCGCGGCGATGAGTTCCGCCACTCTAAAATTTAAAATCTATATTTTTCTTTTAGCTAAAATTTTAAATCAAAATAAAAATAGTTACAATCTTTATTAATGCAATATGGTACTTGCTGGAACAAAATTATTAATTTTTGTACGACTCAAAAAGCGTCACAACAAAATAATTTAAAATCAAACACAATGGCTGCCATCACAATATAAAAAGGTGTTAAAAATATGTTTTACGATTAATTATGTTTCTTAATTGCAGTTAATGATCCTGCCAACAGAACTTAGTGTGTACTATTACCAATCTCTACAATGCTGTCTTAACAACTATACCACGGAATCGAATACCCTACTATCACTAGATGAATTAAAGAACAAACTAACTGGGAACAAGTTTATTATTTACGTTAACGATGTTGAAGATATCAGGTAAATATATACATACATTACTGTTGGATGCTAAAATATGATCTTTAAGTGGCTTTGTCCAATAATTTTTATTATTTTTTTTTTCTTTTCTCACTGTATCCTTCATATAATATAGTAGAGTAGGCAAAGGCTATTATAAAAAAGTGATGTTAAACAATTCTGTTTAACAGTGGGGATATCAACGCCGTATTGAACTATAAAAATTATTCGCTTCCCCAGCAGTAATCAAACCCCCAAAAAAATAAGGGCGACGGTTGCCGCCCTTATAATCTGACACTGTAGTACTACACTACAATGGCCTTAGAAAAATATGTTCGAAGCCTTCCTGCAGCTAGTAAAATTGAATACTTTTATATTATTACATGCTTAATTTCATATTAAATCAAACTTTTTTCTCTTATAGTCTAGTTTCAACACTATATGATGCAACAACAGGAAAGAAAATAGCCATATTTGAACCCGACGAAGGTGCCTACGATGAAGTAGTACAACTTTGTACCCGAGCAGTGTTCAATTATAACTTTGGAAATGCCTACATACCTCACATAGAGAATTTGAATGAAATATACTTACAAAAGGCATCCGATGGTGATAAAATAGCTATGTTGCTGGAGAAATTGTATAATTTCTATGAAAAAGGTATTGTTTTTTTTTATTTGACTTCATTGCAGTAAAAATATATATGTATATAAGATTCTTTATGGAGTCGTCGTGGCGCATTGAATGTAAGTGCAACGGTTGTGGGTTCGATCTCACTCTGGAGAATAAATTATTTTCATTTTCTCGATTTTGTAATATGACAAAGGGCGTAATTCGTAAATGTGAAAAAAAAATATCATCATATATTTCTGTTCTACAGGAACTCCTGAAGCATTAACTGAATTTGAAGCAGATGGGCTGTGTGCTGCTAAATCGTCTGATGGCAACTGGTACAGAGCTACAATAGTAAATTTTGCTGAAACAGAAGTTAAGGTTCAATTCTCAGATTACGGTAACTCTGAAACCGTGCCCAAAGATAGTGTTAAGAAACTAGATTCAAAGTTTTATGAACCATGCTCACTAGCTTTAGTGGCAAGTTTGGGACTTATGGCGTTACAAAATGACGCTGTCTCGAAATTTACGGAATGGACGACGGAAAAAGAAGTTCAAGTTACTTTAACCTTCGGCAACGATGGCTGGCTCGCCAACTTACACTTGGACGGCGTAGATTTATCTATGAAGTTAGTTGATGAGAAATTAGCAGGACCACATGTTCCTACGAGTGAAGTTATAGAAGAACCTAAGATAGAGGCGCCTATGGAAGAAGAACCCATTTCATTACCAGGAGGCTGCACACAAGTTTACATCAGTCATATCGACACTCCAGGACACTTTTGGCTACAAATGGCGGATAAAATTGCCAAAATTGACGAAATTCAAGCGGAACTACAAGCAAATGCTGATAATTATGCGGATATAGAAAATCGCGAAATGAATACGTTGTGTGTGGCCAAGTATTTAGCTGACGACCAGTGGTACAGAGCGGAAATACTCGATTCGGATTCCGATATAACTACCGTCCGATTTATCGATTACGGGAATACCGATGTTCTCGATAACGAACCGGGTTTAATAAAAGTGATGCCAGAGAATTTGAAGGAAGTAGAAAAATTCGCAATAAAATCCAGTGTCAATGCAATCCCGACTGGCACCGGCCAGTGGTCAGAGCCCGCCTCCGACTACTTCACCCAATTAGTGGGCGATACGTCTTCACCAGTCGATGCTCTTATCGTTCTTAAGGATGTTACTACTTACGTAGATATTTACGTGAATGGCCAAAACCTGACAGATAAATTAGTATCTGAAGGACACGCAACTCGATCCGAAGAGACTGAATGTGGTGACTTACCATCGTGTTTCGCCAGCCATGTCAATTCGCCATCCGAGTTTTGGATCCAATTGGAGACGGCAGCCCCAGAACTACAAGCGATGGAGGCGGCCATGGTTGATGCAGAAAATTTCCCGGAATTAACGGAAAGGGAAGAAGGAGTTTTATGTGCAGCCAAATATCCTGAAGATGGCGCCTGGTACAGAGCGCAAGTTATCGTCGACGGCTCAGAAGGCACTGAAGTATTGTTCATGGATTATGGTAATGCCTCAATGGCCAACGAACTACGTAGTCTACCCGACGAGCTTAAAATAAAACCTGCTTTATCAAGAAAATGTGCCTTACAAAAACCCCGTGACATCAAATCATGGTCGCGAAAATCAGAAATTAAATTTAATGAACTGGCAGCAGAAGGCGCCACAATATTTAACGTCCAATTTATTGCCTCAGGCGATATTTCTATCGTTGAATTATATTTGGAGGGAAAGTCGGTGACAGAAGAGCTTGTCGGCCTTTGTGAAGAACATCCCACAACAGAAAGACCGACTCCGGTCGGCCAAGACCTCCACAGCAGCGGCAAGGTCTGTTATGTTAACGATTTAGAAGAATTTTACGTACAATTGGATGACTCCACGTCAACTCTTGATAAAGTGACAGAGGTGCTGACTGGAGGTGAAAAATTTGAGCAAATTGGCGAACTGAAAATAGGATCAATATGTGCCGCGCTGTGGAATGAAGATGGTCAATGGTATAGGGCTCGAATCTTGGAATTCTGTGACGTGGGATACCATGTGCAGTTTATAGATTACGGAAACAAGGCCAAGTGTGAAGAGTTTAGACAGCTGCCCGAGGACATCACAGTAATGGAACCTTTGGCCAAGTGCTGTCGACTCGCGGGCTTCACTGACGATCCCTCCAATGAAGGAGCTAAATCTAAATTAGAAGATCTAGTCGCTGAGCTGGTCACATTCCAAATTGAATTCTTAGATAGTGTAAAAGAACCCTCATTGGTAAGACTGCTATTAAATGGGACTGATCTAAGTTTAATATTAAAGAGTGATGTAACTGAAGATGATAAGCAAGATAATGTGGAACCAGAGCAATCTAAACCAAAAGAAGAAATATCGGAGGTAATCGCTGATGAGCCTCCAAAGGAAAACTCATCACAAAACGAATTAAATGAAAGCCTCGATAGTGCCAAGACTGTTATAGAAAATAAGTCTTTCGAAGAGAATGATTCAAAGAATGAAAGTATGGAGTCCCTGAAGAATGAAACAACGTCGACACCGGAAAAAGACCTGTCTACAGACACTGTAGAAGGTTCCAATGATACTTTAAAAACACCTGAAAAAGAAGACTCTAAAGATTCATTGAACACAGACACAGGATATATCAGTGAAAACGACAAATCCAAAGATTCTCCCGTTAAGGTTAGTAACGAAGTTGAAGAGAATAAATCTGTTACAGCTGAATAGTCACATTATTTAAACTTACCTAGAAATAAAATGATATTTACGTATTTCATGTTCTAAATTTACATTATATTCACGAGGACTACAGAACAGTATATAAAAAATCTCCTTAGGCAAAGCCTAAACCAAATGGTGGTGACCCATTTTTATTTTAAGCAACTCGAGACAGACTTATTTTAAAATTGTGATAATTATAGACTTGTGATTATTGAAATTTGTATGGTTCTTGATGTTTTGTTTTTACTTAATTATAATAATTTTAGATTCTCACATTTTAAATTAAGAACCGTTTGTTAAATTTTTCTCTTATATTTTGATTTTATGTTCCTCTTTAACTACATTGTTGTTATAGTTTTTAATACTCATTTTTTATAATAATTGTTTTATCAGTATCCATTCGTAAATAGGATCTTTACTTGGAAAGTATAATATTGTTTTTTTTTAAATATTTAAGTTTATTATTAGTGTAAAAACTTCATTATTATAGTCTTCTAGAACATTAACATAAAGTAAGCATTTAAAAATATTTTTGAATATTTTTTATCTACTGTTGAACTTTCTACACATTAAAATATGTACACTAATTGTTTGCTGAAAAGTTTATTTGTTTAAAAAAATAAAGCTTCATGTACAGACAACTTCTTTTGTTTTTATTAACCCTAATCAATTTTAAATTGACAGTCAAAGAATACTTAAGTGATCTATGTGGAAAATAAAAAGCATCTGTAGTTAATTCTTTACTCGAGTTTAAAATCTCAAAGATTAAGTTATAGCTTGTGAGGCCTTGAGCTGAAGAAAGCTTTTCATTTGTGTGAGTGTACGTATGTATGTAAGAAGGCGGTCTACACCGCGGCGCAAGGCTTGGTCTAAACCGGTTTATACCGGTGGTAACTGACAGAAGCGACGCAACTGCACCTCTTGTACTGTTAGCAGCGTTTTTTTCAACTTCGCGCTGTATCTGGGTAGGCAGAGGTAGCCGTGTGCTTAGATACTGCACTCCCCACTTTCCGCTGAATTCTGTAGTCGTTGCGTGTTGAGTGGCGGAACTCAACGCCGAATTTTGCCTCATCACGAGAGGAAAGAAATGAAATATTTAAATATTACATTTCCGCGAGTGGGAATCGAACCCACAACCTGTCACGTTTGCGTAACACGCGTGTCACCAAGGAGGCCAGACGAGTTTAAATTTTAATATTTATATTATTTGTTTTAAGTCTGGCTACAATTTTTGTGACCATTTTAAAATATTAGGTCCTTACATATGAAATAGGCGTTATGTATGAGAAGAACAAAAAGTCGAATATTTTTTAATGTCATATATTTATTTGATCAAAGTTTTTTTTTATCATTATTAATTAACGGACATTGGCGGTCCGTGCCCTTTTCTGCTCTTTTTTCTTGTTGTTACTTATTTCTATTTTAATCAGTGGCGTAGCTAGAGTATTTGCTGCCTGGTGCAGCTTAGGATTTGATGCCCTTTAAAATGGTCAAAATAATTTCAGATTTCAAAACATAGTAGAGTAAATATATAAATTTTTATTGCTTCAAAACTATAATAATAATAACTATATATAATTTATAACATTAGATTTTGATAAAAATTATTGCAAACATTTAAAAACGGACATTACGCGCTTTTTGACTAGCAAAGTCATTAATCACATTTTCAAAATCAATAGTATCGACTAGTTCATGTTCGATTGACATGATAGCGAGATTGTATTTTTCATTTTCATTCTCTCATTTTTCTTATACATTTCTTGATTCTTGATTGAAAAAAACTTAGAACAATTGATCGTAGACTTTGATGCCCCTTTCCTTTTAATGCCCGGTGTGACTGCACCGCTCGCACCCCCCCCAGCTACGCCACTGATTTTAATACTCTTTTATATAACATAAGAATTGAAGATTTGATTAATTATGGTTTGCTCTATTCCGGTGGTCGCGTTGCCTTGTTTTGGGTTCCCTACTCTGTGTTTCGTCTAAATTTGATCTCTATGAGAGATAGACATCGTTATTGTTAGGTTATAGTCTATTATATCGGTGACTAGACATTCAGTGGCTCGACGGATGAACTTGCCGACGGCATTTTGGGCGTCGGCGCAATACATATATATAATAGGCACACGCTTAGTGATCGCAAATCGCATGTGATATGCTGTCGCGTATGGCACTCTTGATCGATTTTGTCTGAATGATGTCTCTACCGAATCGTAGTCAGGTGTTGCGACTTATCCTTTATCAGCTCTTGTTGGTTCACTCTTCTTGACGAGATACTCTTTTGGTTTCAGAAGACAGAATATTCTTGAGCTCTTGACTTCTCTCGTCTCAGCTGTTTTGGTATTTTTCTTCGCTCTCTCTTCCTTGGCTAGTCGTCCTACGAGGAGTTTCGCATCGCTTTCACTAGTGGTTCCTGGCATTCTCTATGTATTTTCTATCTAACTGGATGGCCAGACCTCTGCTCTCATTACTTACTCGATTACTTTGTGCTCTTTGTAGGCATTTATACATTCTAAGTCTTCGACGATTCCTCTGCCAAAGTCTGTGTTCATAACATTAACGCTAAGATTTTCGGCCCAATTCAATCTCGCTATCATGTCAATCGAACATTTTTTGGTCAATTTTCAATTGGAATAGGATTTGGTTGGCTGGCTTACACGGGTCCAGCTATGCCTATGATTCTATTTAAAAACCCTTCATTATTGTGCCGGTTAAGCAATCTAATGTAACGCAGCAGTCGACTCGCGTTCGCGATTTGTTTCACTCAATTCGTGAGGTTCCTTTCATACTTCAATCTTCCCAATTTGCTTCAAGTGGATTAAAAGTTTTATCACTAATACCGCAGCTTGCAACTAACTCGGACGTGGTGTGCAATGGATCCGCAATAGCCTTTAGTTTTTCATTATTATCTTGGGTCTTTGGCCGCCATAGAGCTAAAAAGGCACTGTTTTCTTTTGCGACACGACCGCCATATACATCATTAACCCGTGGAGCTATTTCCGCAGCAGTTACAGTGAAAATCGTACTCGTAAATAGCGCGATATTTAAAATTTTCAAAGCACCAATTTCTTATGTAATGACCTAATATAAAGTCCAGTCAGCCAGCCAGCCCGGATTAAAATCGCTCAGTGTTGTAACTCTTTATAATTATACATTTTGTTCAAATTCAATTCAATTAATTTTTTTCAAAATAAGAAGGTACATGCTTTATTTTTTGATCGTCAAATAATTTTGCCACCAGTTCACTAAAGTTAATGCCTCAGACCTGAGAAGAACCAGCGCAAGAAACTCAGCGGGACTTATTTTTTTTTTTATACAAATACATATTTAATTATCTGTGACAAACAGTGTGTGTGTGTGTGTGTGTGTGTGTAAAAGTGTACACATTGTCCCGTAAAAGAAATTGCGGATACGATCCAACAGAGTTACAGGTGCACCAAGATTAAGCCTATTCCTGGTGTTAATATTATCAACATCACCAATTTTGGTAAAGTTATTAATGTTTTTTTACATAACATTTTCTAAAATATATTGAGATAGTCAATATATTAATTTCTTAAAACTTTCGCCTTAATGAGTCTTTAGGACCTAAGTTATAAATTGCACGAATAGCTCGTGTATATTTTTAGAAAATGTATGAAAATTCAAGCGCACAGTACGGTCGATGAGTCGTGGCCGCCCTAAAGTAAGCTATAGATATTTATATTTTTCTTATTTGTGATAATTTTCTTCTCGGCTGAAAAACGCGCAAGTTTAGGGAGCCCACGACTATATGACTGTACTCTAATGGGGCTAGAACACTGACATTTAGGAATCTCGATTTTTATGTCTTTATAATAAAAGTCTGCTTTTTATATTCTATATTTGTAATAAAAGATACAAAAATAAACACTTAAAAAATCTGTACACAGCTATGACAGAATTATCAATAGTTACTTACTAAAAACAATCAAAATATTTACACAATGGTCCAGCATTTGCATTGGAAATAATTTAATATGGCAACTTATTAGAAAATATGTAAAACAGATAAAAAAACACATTAAATTAGTACAAAATAAGTTTATAATTTATTTTATCTTCATGCCGCATCTCGCATATAGCAGGGCAGGCAGAGGGAACCCAGTGTCCATTCTCACAGACCACCCAATTTTAGAGATATTACGTGTGGAATGGTGAAACAATGCCTTATTTGTCTTGTTAACAGAGTTAGGGGATGATAACAAATCATTCCCCCGAGTGGGAATCAAACCCACAACCGTCGCGTTTACATCAACAGACATATCACGGCCTCAAGAGTAAATTAAATTAATTTTTAATAAGTCCTACAATGCCAATATCTTTAAGATCATTTTTTTTCTCTAATACAAGTCCTTTTTCGTTAGCTAAATGCAATACAGATAATAAAGCTAGTGGTACACTGAGTGATTCTCGCATATTAGGTGTTAATTTATTTGGTAATCTCGAATAAACATTGAAGAAAGTAGTCTGTGTGACATCTTCCTTTTCCCCCTGTGGAGTTTTTTCTGTGAGCATTTTCCAAGTACAGTGCTTTAATTGCTTCATATCGACCTTCTTCGCTCGCATCGCGTAAGGAATGAAGATTTTAGCCACCTGTTGAAGAAAATGTATCAAGTATTTGATTTCACTTAATTAAAAACGAAATATAAATACTCCAAATTGAAGCATTATTAACTTTGCTCACACTCTCCTAGCTAGGGAAATTAATTATTTTTATTTTTGCGCTTTGGTAAGACGAAGCGCGGTGAGTAGTTCCCGTTCGCAAGGTGTAAAAGTCACTTTGTGGAGGGGAACTAAACTCCGTTAAACAAAGTTTTTTTTACATATCCTGATGATATAAAACAATATGTAAATTTTCAACTCACCTTTGTAGGAGGTTCCAACATATCTCCAAGCTCCTCTGACTCTGTAGTTTTCACTTGTTCATGTAGATCTCCAGCCGCAGTCGCATCCTCATTGGCCCAGTCGTCACCATCCTTATTTACAATTTTAAATATTACATTAAACATAGAATAATAAAGAGATTACGTTATATTTATAACATAACAGAAAACCGAAAAAAATACAAGGGTGTTTATGCATTATGAAAAACGAAATATACAATAGGTATTTGTCTGTTCCTTTTAAATAAAAATGACCAAATTACATACAATTTTACATTGAGGCTGTCGTAGCGCAGCAGCATAGCGTCTGACAGTAAAGGCGACGGTTGCGAATTTATTCTTGATTCAGGGGAATGAATCAATTACTATTTTCTGACTTTGGTCACATAACCAATTTCCGGCATTCGACACGCACCTTCTCTAATATAAGTCAGTGGGTAGGGAACGAAGTGTCTTACCACTAGGTTCACTCTACCCTCCTATAATACGCGAGATACAGCGTGAACAAAAAAAAACAATACAAACCGGTACATGATTGGGACAATATGACGCATCATTTTCGTTATTATAATCGTATTCTTTATTCTCCTCCACTGTGAGCGGCTCAGTGCTCTGTTTTTGAGCGTCTTGCTCTCGCATCATTAACACATTGCGACGTAGAAATAATTTACGAAAATGAGCTTCGTCTAGGCCTCTGAAAATTATTTACCATTTTAATTGTAAATATATATGACTTAAAAGTTATTAATACTTAAATATAGTTTATATGTGCATTTAACATAGTTTATATAAAATATAGCCAATCAATAAATTAGATGAATAAACTAAAGAACCAATTCAATCAATAATTATCATTCCATGTGTAATTGTTATATATGATTTACTATTTTCTTCTTTTTCTATAATAATACTTTTTTGTGTAGAAAATATCCATATACAGAGTATTTCGTCATCATCACTTCACACAAAGCACAGTTTTAACTACTCTACAAAAAAATTTAAAAAAAAAACAGCTTCACGCTGTATCCCGCATACAGCAGGGTAGGCAGAGGGAACCTAGTGTTAAGACACTCCGTTCCCCACTTTCTGCCGAATTCTGGAGGCATTGCGTATTGAGTGGCAGAACTCAACGCCGCGCTTAGCCTCGACACCAGAGCAGAAATGGAGATATAAATTTAAGTAAATATTTTATCTCCTCGAGTGGGGATCGAACCCACAACCAGTCGGTTTTACAGTCACACTTCGTACCGCTGCGCCACCACTGGCCTCAATAATACTACTCTATAAAAACCTAATATAATTAAAACAAAAGTTGTTTTGCTAAAAATGAAAGTATTTTTTTCAAACAAAATGTATAATAATAATATTATTTGTTACGAATGACGCACACAGACATAACACCTATCAAAATGATAACGTCGCATACGCCTCATTCACGAAATCTAGTCGTAGGTATTTGCGGCGAAATTAAACGTAGTTTAGATTTATTATAGAAAATAGGTAATGGCGTGAAATAGAACGAAAGATATTCCTTTCTCGTTATGGTATATTTTTTTGAGAATGGCAGTGGGTGGCAGATCTTGACTTTTTTTAGGTAGGAGTTTAAAATATTATATCCTATATGCAACTCCCGCAAAAGGAGCGCACGCGATTCCACCCTGTATATTTCAATTTATTGTGAATATACTTTAAATATTTTATTATTTTGACATAAAAATAAATGTATTAGTATTATGTATATAAAAGTAGCACACCTATCAATAGGAGTTTTAAAGTTTGCTTCATTCCATGTATGTCCAGTGGCTAAAGTCTTTCGGCTAATCATTATCTTAGCAGGCTGTGTGGGTTCGTAGTCCGGTACATTATTACTTTTAGCGTCGAAAGCTAGACCAAGGCCTAGAAAATCTAGTTGTTTCTTTGTACGAGGTGGTTTTTTTCCTTCTGTTGTTAGTCTACCTGTAGACTGTGATCGCTCGGACATTTTTGATGCTGTTGAAACATAAATAACAATTTTGATTATTTTAATATTGTTAATAGCGTTATAAATTAATATATGAATAAGAGTCATATTAAGTAGAATTCATATTGACAAATATTTTAACAGCTTCACAGTTTTTTCCATGTAGCATGGTAGGCAGCAGCAGGGAAATAATGTCAACACAAGATTCCCATTTCCCAATTTTTGGGATACGTTTTCGTCTAAACAGAGGGGAAATGGAAGAGGAAAATAATCGAACCAGTAGTCTGTTAATTAATAATTTAAAATAAAAAAGTTAATTAAAGCTTATGCTAATAAAAAAATAAAAAGAGAACTAGTCCACTGTCGTCTATTGAGTACGAGCAGGAATAAAACATTTAAGCAAAGAACCTACTGTGTTTAGCTTTGACGATTTATCCACGAGAAATCACAATCCAGTTTAAGCCAATGAAAAAAATAAAAAGCATAGATCCTACCACTTTGAGTCTACTCGTCATCATTATGAGAGATTCAGCTCAATGAGTAAATACGTACCGCGGTCGCCCTTGAGGCGCCAGTGCGCGGGCCCGGCCCACGCGGCCACGATGGCGCAGTAGGAGTACTCGAGGCGCGCGTGGTGCGGCGCGCTGGGGCGCCGGTCCGACAGCGCGGGCCGCGCCGGCGCCAGGCGCGCCACGCACGCCGCCACCGCCACGTCCGCCTCCTCCGAGCTCGACATGCCCGCCAGCGGCTCCTCCTCTGCGCAATACAATTTTATCACACTACTGCCGTAGGGGCCTCAACATATATTATTACAAAAACACTCTTTAAAATATAGTATGTTAAAAAAGTATCTATAAAAATGCATTATAGCTAAAAATAAATTTAGCTATTAGACTAAAAAAAAATAATCAAGTCATGGTTTTTACTTTCAAAAATTTAATAATACATGAGATTATTATATTTTTTTAAATATATGTGATCATTATTTAAATGTACTGTATATATTATATATTTTATACTCACCAAACAAATCATTTTGTCCCTCATCCTGAGGAATAGGTTCCACTTCAGCGTTCACATCAAATGCAAGAGCTTGCTGTGATAAGTTTAACCTATTCTCTTCAACCCAATTTGTGATCCGATTATCACTGAAACATAAGCATTGTTTTTTAGTTTTACTCTGTAACCTGTATATATAAAGGTTGGCAGTGGGGGCCTAGTACCAAAACACTTTGCGTGCCACGCGTTGTCCAATTTGCAAGACATTAAATATTGAGTGGCAAAACTTAACATTATGTTTTGTCTTATTACCAGAGTGAAGAAATAAAAATAATTCAACAATAAACAAAATTAAGATACTGATTTAGAAAACGTATAAAAATTTCAATGTAGTGAAACTAGAACCCGCGCCTCCTGGTTCGCGTCCCGCAAATTCAAATTCAATTTTTTATACGTTTTTTTAATAAATATTTTTTTTCCTAAATGTGGAATAACACTTTAAAAATGTTAAAAAAAATAAACGATCCGAGAGTATGTAAAACTTAATTTTGGAAGTGGGTATCAACACTTTCCTATAGGAGTCCATGGATTCGAATCCCATTACATAAAAAAAATTATATGCCTAAGTATCTTTTTTATATAGCATCATATACCAGTCAAATAAAGTTTGTTAAAATTAACAAACTTTTAAATAAACTTTATAAAATTATCGACGTTATTAAAAAAAAAACTTACGAATCTTCAGTTTCTGGATCCCAGTTGCTTATAGTGAAGCCAGTAAAAGGTTCGCAAATATGATCAGTTTCAAGAAAAGCAGGCAGTAATTTTAGAGCTATTGTTATGTTATCTTTTAGCTCTAACTCTTCTGAAGCATTCTCATTGATATGTTCAAGGAATTGGTCATCAGTTCTGAAAATTATAAATAAAACAATATGTATAACAGTAATCTGTTGAATTTAAATTGTATATACAAGTGTGTTTGTATCTCTTCTATATTCATAATTTAGGCCTTTTTCAAAAACATTGTAAATTAAATGATAGAGTACATTTTTTTCCATTGAACCACAAATGTCATAGTTATGGCCCAGGGGCAGGTATGTGCTTATAGACACACGCGTGCCTTCTGGGTAATGACGGCCTTATACAGCTATTTAATTATTTAAATTGTATATGAAACACCAACCTCAATATTAAAGCTAAAGTTTCATCATGTATCGGCAAAGTTGCATTAAAGGCTCTGTTCGATGATGTCACATCTCCAGTTGTTGCTGCCAGCCTTTCAAAGAAAGGATCTACAATAAAATAATTTAAAATAAATTATAAGTAGCACGAAAATATATATATTGTTTTTTTAATCTTTTATAAGTTATATGTAAAAAACTGTATTATGCTCATTTTTACAAGAAAAACAGTATCCTTTTAGCAAACTACCATGCCATTGTCTAAAACCAATTTTATAATAAAAGAAAACCTTTCTTCTATGTCCGCAAGGGATCAGAGTGTATGGCAAAAATATTTTCAAAAATATATTCTTCTCCCTGCAATGACAAAATAATATTCCAGCAGAAAAAATTGTATCTCTTGATATTGGATTCTTTGTGCCACTATATATACGTATATAGAATAAAGTGTATATGTATTCCAAAATATAATTTTTATAAACAAAACTTACCAATACAATCATTAGCATCAAAATCTCCATTGAATATTTCAGGGTTAGCTGCAACAGCCCCTTTAGATTTTTTCTTCTTTTTTTTAGGAGCTGCTGCATCACCCTCTGTTGGTGCGTCATCAGGACTGGCATTATCATCATCTTTCTTACCCCTTTTAGACTATATAAATTTTATAAAATGAAATCTTTTGATATTTGTTTTTTTTTGCTAACACAAGCACCCAGCTTTGTGCAGAATACAGCTTCACATTGTATCCTGCACAAACCAGGGTAGGAACGCAAACAATAGGAACCTGGGAACTTAATGTTAAGAAACTGATCCCATTAAGTCCTTTCTTCTTTCCCTACTTCCACCGAATTTTGGAGACATGGCATATTGAATGGCAGAACCCAACACTGCACTTTGCTTCATTATCAGAACAAGAACATATTAAATATTTTATTCACTGGAGTGGATATCGGACCCACAACTGCTGCTGCATGAAATTTCAATGTATACAGACTTTTTAGTTACAACCTTTATCTATATGTAGTATAGCAGGGTAAAGAGAGGAAACGTAGTGTTAAAACACTCCACTTTGCTCTCACGCGAGTATTTAGATGAAAATAATTTAAACATAATCATCCTCTATATATAATGGGGAATACACCCATAACATATTTACAGTCAGATAATGTGCCACTGCATCACAACAGCCTGAATATAAGTATTTTTTAAACACACATGCAGATAATCCTCTTCCCATTATTAATTGCCTTTTGTCTTTTTATTATAACGATAGCTCTTTATTGACTATGTTCACAATACATAAATTGAAAGGAAGACATTTAAATTGTGTAATCTATATTACCTGAGCAGCTTTACTGAGTCCCCCAGCCATTTTAAGTACATCATAATGAATGGCATCCACTCTAAATGAGTAGATTCTGGCCGACGCATCTACTACTGTAGAAGCAGTTTGCAAATTGTCCATTCGAGCATCATGTCTCCTTAACATAGATGTCATAAAGTCAATAAGTTGCAGATTCCATGCATTGTCTTTGTTGATTTTCTGGAAAATAAAAAGTATAGAATATTTTTTGTTATTCAAATGAATGGTCTGATAGAAAAAATAGAGTACAACTTACATTTTCTGCATAAAGTTTTAAGCACCCTTGAAAATGTTCTTTCTGAGGGGAAGACGACATAGTATCTCTGCCCCTACGAGGAGAAGCTTGAGGGGTAGATGTCGCCGCCACCCGATCAGAGGCCACCAGCGATGATCGCTCCGCGTCATCGTCATTACGTTCCTTAAATAACGAAGATAATGAAAGAAATCACTTAATATTTACCATCAAAACACTCTTTAGATTTCGATAGTTTCAAGTCGATTATAATATTAACTCGAAATTTTATATTGATTGATATATTACGTACTAAATTACTAAGATTACTTAAATACCTCGTCTTTTAATTTATTTGATCGAATTTGGGGAATTAAACTTCGCCTTCGTATTGAAGAGTTGCTCCCGCCAATACTTAATCTAGAAGTTAAGCTAGCGGGAGTTGATGTTATGGGACTTTCCAACATTTTGTCACATATGTTAATCAAACTTTAGATATAAAGTTATAATATGGAAAAAATGGAATAATTTCTTTGCTACTTTCGTACTTCCCAATTAAAACTATCACTATTCGTTCAGTGTTTATAAAATCAAAACTCAACGGACACAATACACTTACAGATAATAAATGTACCAAAACAAGTATGTCAAAAAAATTACCACAGACAATCTTAAAATTTATAGTCTATGAATGTATACGTTATACCGTGCTTATATTCTTGTGAGGGATTGCCAAGACATGTAATAACTAATAGTTGATTGCGCAAGCAAGCTTGGCTTCTGATGGCTTGCGAGAGCTTTTCTCTGATCCAGACCAGTGTCGATTTTTGAATACAGATCAAAGGGAGCTTACAGCAAAGGCTTGCGACGTGTTTACACATGTGGCGCATATTCAGTCATATGGTGTTTTGTTGCGCGATATGTTAATAATTTACATACAAATACATAAAAGAGTTGCACTATCTACTGGTTTATTTGAATATAAGTGAAGTCATAAAAAATGTACATTTATACGGATGATAAATGAGCTTAAATATATAGAAACATTTTAAGTAAAAAAATTCTTTCGTCAAAAGCGGGACAAAAAAAATATGAGGATTTAATTTAATTGAGTTTTAAATAAAGTTTTCAATGCTGATGAATATATATATAAAATATTTTTTAATGGAAAAATATCACTATATTTAACAATATTACTTTGGTTCACCATATGTAACGCTTGGCAGTTAAGTCTTCAGAATAATTATGAGTAACTTACGAATATATTTATATTTGTATGAAATAATCCTTTTTTTTTTCTTTTTTAGCCTCACGCTGCATCCCACACACAGCAGGGTGGGCAGAGGGAACCTAGTGTTAAGACACTTCGTTCCCCACTTTCTGCCAAATTTTGAAGGCATTGCGTGTTAAGTGGCAGAACTCAACGCCGCGCTTAGCCTCGATACCAGGGTGAAGAAATGAAAATATAATTTGAAGTAAATATTTCATCTCATTGAGTGTGGAGCGAACCCACAACCAGTCGGTTTTACAATCACATTTCGTGCCGCTGTGCCACGACTGGCCTCAATATAAGTATTATAGTATAGTATTAGTTACTAAATAAAAATATTTTACAATAAAAAATATTCTCAAAGTACGTGGAATAATCTGCGGGACTATGCGTATCCCGATTGGGACACTTAATTTTTGAGCTAAAAATCTGGACGTCCCGCCAAAATCGGGGCTTCTGGCAACATCTAATAATAAATACTTCAAGCCTTACGCAAGAGCTATGTCGAAATTATCTCACAACTTCGACATATACGTCTATCATGGTCGCATGTCAGACACAATAATAACCCTCTATGTTTATCTATTGTATTTTTTTGTTTTGTTATACAGAGTGGAAATGTTAGCATCACTTTAAATGAAACCATAGTTTTAACTACTCCATAAAAGCCTTAATACAATTAATTTTTTTTTTCCAAGAATGAAAAAGTGATTTTTTCAAACAAAATAAATAATTAAATTATTGTTTTAAAATAAAACGCCATTTGTCAAGAACGACGCACGCACCATAAACCTATCAAAGAGAAACTGCCGCATATACCTCATTCCGAAATCGAGTCGTAGTTATTGGCGACAAAGTTCAAAGTTGTTTAACTTGTAGTATTATTTTTGTAGCAGTATGCGTTTACGTTATTCGCATCTTTTCGTAATTGCGTCGTACGAAATACAGTATGGATAAACATCGTGAAATGAAAAAAAAATCCTACGTCTAAATTGGTGAGTTGTCTTAGTTAATTTCTTTAGGTATGGGTTTGAAATATTTTACTCTATATGTTGTTTCCGCAAAAGGAGCGCTGCCTCTTCCACCCTGTGGATGAAAGCAGTACATTAACTAGACCTCTTTTACATATACATACTTTTATTGTGTAATATTGTTTTTTGCCGTACAACCTCTTTCATATGTTCTTCATACAACGTGACATTGACAATATGGTTTTTTGCTCAACTGGCACTCTTAAAACGCCACAATAAAAGAATTACACTGAACTACTAACGCGCTTATAAGCGTGTAGTTGGAAGCCAACTATTGTGAAGGCTTGGAACTAGTTTGCCGTTTGCCGAGGCATTTAAAATGTTTGAATGGTCTATTAGTGATCTATTAGAAGAATTCGTTAAAAAAACAAATACGATGAATCGCAGATCACTATTATAGAGGAAGTTATTTTGAGATTTTTTATAAATAGCATTTGTATACGATAAAATGCTACAGAACATTTATGCTATGTATTTTACCCACAAACTATTGCTGATTATACGATTATCAAGTAATTTGAAACCACAATAATGGTACTATTTTTTTTTGTTTAAAAACGCATTTTTATGTCGCAAGTAATTTCTTTATGATATCTCTTCAAAATAAAAAAAACGGTTCAATTATTTCAGGAACATTCTCACTTTGTCCTCTTTCGATTGTTATAATATGATGAATATTCAATGTAGCAGAGTTTGCTCAAGACTACGTAGATACTGGGGATGTTATGGAATTTCGGTTCCGATTCCGATATAATCATTCACCCTTCGACTTCTATTTTATAGGAGGTTACAATCATAGAGGGCGCAGTGGCGTGGTCAACACGTACAAACAAGCTTAATCTTGCCGCGCGGATATTTCAAATAAAAATTTCAAATTTAATTCAAATATACTTTATTTAAATCGACTTTTACAAACATTTTTGAATTGCTTGTGAAAAAAAGTCTATTTAAATTTAGTTAATAAATGAATGAACTTATGTTCATTAGCAGCATGTTCGCTACCACCGGTTGAGAAGAGCAAGAACCTCAACAGTTGTTCTTTTGGACAGTATAATAAGCTTCCCTAATTAACGTGTTTTTACAGTTATTTAAAATTTCTGCAGTAGCAAATTTGAAACACATTGCGGAATACCGTTATAGAGACGTAAACTTAGACACATAAATTATTTAGTTATTTTTTGGAAGCGATAACTAGGCGTTACGTCGTATCGTCGTATGTCACTGTTTTTAGTATAATATTCTAGAGTCTACGTATGCATTAAAACTTAAGCAGAAGTTATATATACGAATAAGACTACATGCAAATTTTGTGACAAGATGTATTCTCACTCTGACTCTGGTTTCGACTCCGTTAAACGATATTCAAAAACTCACCATCATCATTAGTGAATGTTGCTATTTTATATTAACATAGGTATATATAAATGTAAAATAATATGATATACTACATAAATAATATGATAAATACAGATTTTTCTTATTCTTATTATTATTTATTATGGATTTTGATGATGAGGCATAATTGCTAGAGAGATCCTCTAAAACTAAATTATTGCTTTTCAATATTCGTTGAATCACAAAAAATAAAAATCATGTATATAATTATATAAACAAATATATAATATGTTTCTTTACACATGGGAAACATTCTGAAAGTTAAACTTGAATATTACTAATTATTAATAACATTTTATAATTTTACAAATTCATACCATAGTTAATACTCTAAATCTAAAGACAAAATTGCTTATATAAAATATTTTATAATCTATATCCTCAGCTGTTTGTAAACGCCCCGCTTGTTGCCAACTTCCCGTCAGTCATTTCAATCGGTGGCTGTTGGTTTACGGTCAACAATATCGTTAAAAATCTTCGTCATCGGCAGTTAATTTCTAAAGTGACACTATGAGTTCTGGAATGCCTGAATTGGGCTCCAAGATAAGCCTAATATCTAAAGCAGATATTCGCTATGAAGGCCGACTCTTCACCGTCGATCCTCAGGAATGTACCATCGCTTTAGCTAGCGGTAAGTTGACAAATGGATGCTGTTATCTTCTTAGGTGGTACTTTCCACTAAGAACTTTTGCAATAGGATAATTTTTGAAATAAATTATCGTCTATAGCTAATATCTAGTACAGTATTTCTTAAATTCTAGAAAAAAAGTTGTCCGCTTTCCCTCCTAATTATCGAATACTACTATAATATGTTTGTACCTTAAAAGTCCAATGTATATTTTTAAACTTGTTTAGTACTCATGAAAGTGGAATAATTGACTATATTCGTCGTATATCGAACCACTTTATTTTGACTCTACCCTCAATTTTTATGTTAAAAAGTAAAATAGTGACCGCCGTTTCACATTGATGACGTTGATAATGATTTATTCTTGTAAACAATAAAAGCGCTGTTAAAAAAGTGTCTCATAACATTTAGGTACAATTATCTTACGATTATGATGTAAAGCGCAAATCCTCCTAATTGTTTACAATCATTTTTGTTGTATTATATGTTTGTTATTCATTACCGACAACATCTGGCGGGCATTGACACAAAAGGTGTTTTCTAATAAGCAACGTTGTATTCCAGTACATTTACCTAAATATACTGAAATATACTGTTACTTATTCTTAACGAAACAGAAAACTATAGTTTTTTTTTCATTTCATTACATAAATGAATATACTTTATTTAATTTACGATTCTAGTTGCTTATATAGATTAGTGTGATATATATTATTTTGCTGACAATGAATGAGAAGGTTTAGCATTTTGTACTAAATAATTGACAAAAATCTTTAATACAACAATTACTTTCAGTGCGATCATTTGGTACTGAGGATCGTGAGACTCAGTATCCAGTGGCACCTCAGAGCCAAGTGTACGACTACATCTTGTTCAGAGGTTCTGACATCAAGGATATAAGAGTGTTGAACAATGTGCCTTCATTACCAAACGATCCAGCGATTGTGCAGATGTCTGTTCCGCCATCTCTCGGCACTGGTGGTCAGGGGCAGTATACAGGGCAGTACAACCACCCAGTTGTGGGACAGACACAGTACCCCCAATATCATCCGATGGGTGGTTTTCCAGGAAGTGTCCACCCTCAACTTAATAAGACTAGTGAGTTATCCCCACAAACTTCTGTGGATTTGGCGCAGACACAACCTCAGCCTGTGACAGCACCTATAGGATCTGGGGTGCTTCACAACAACCAAGTGAAAGACCAAGGTTCTAATTTAAACAGTTCATCTTCGGCTTTGTAAATGCTCTGCTTGCGATTTTCATTGCACTATCTATCCACCTGCTTTGGCATTTTAGTATGTACATATATGTATTTGTATATTTATACATAATGTAGTAATTTTTAATTTAAAATTAATAAGTAATTAGTTATTATTAGATTTATCTTTTTGTTTTCAAAATTCAATTATTGAATGATTTAAAAATTTAATATTGCTTAAACTAACATATTTTCAATGTAAATAAAAATTATCCAATTAAAAGGTAACAATTAAGTCTTGTTTACCTTATGAACCTATAAAAACTAACCAAAAAATCGCAATCTGCATATTGCCTTGGTCTGTTACTTGAGAACAGATTAAAAAGAATTGTTTTGCTATATTTTTAATTAAGTATTCTTATTTTATATTTTTTTTAAATATGTCACATTCAGTTTTACTTATTGTAAACTACCACTTCTACATCATTAGGCACTGTATATATTTTTTAGAACTATGAACTTATAACTTAAATATTGTTAAATTATTAAAGTTGTATCTATTTCTATTTTAATTCATTTTCTGTAAGATTTCCCATTTTTTTTATATGTAAGAGGAGTATGTTTCATTTTGCTGTAGTTCATATTTCAATAGCTTTATTATTTCTATCTATCACTTGACAAAATGATCTACTTCATGTTTCTATACCATTATGCTTATATGTATGTGGCTTTAATATATTATTGAATGTAAGAAAAAAATATAAAAAATAAATTATAATCAATTTCCAGGTTCTATGCTAGATCTTATTGGAGGAGGATCACAACAAAGTGCTTCAAGGTCTGGTACTCCAGCAGCTGTAGGACACAGGAAGAGCCCCACTGCTGATCAAGGCACTCAGGTAAACCATATAAAACTATATTTTCTTAAAAAAAGCTTTGTCGAAATATAGTAAAGTGCAAAGCTTGTCAATATAGCTAATGTCTTATAAGACATTTAATATATTTAAGATTTTTCCTATGTATGTAAGTTCCACATAAAGTTGAATTTCATTGTATCTTCTAAAAGAACACATCTATTAATTTTAAAAAACACAAAGTGGTACAATTTTGTATTTTGTTTGTAAATAAACATCTCATAAAATTATTCCTATGAATATTATATTATTATAATATATTTTTTAAATCTTTTTTTTATGTACAATAAAAAAAGCAAATAGGATTGTGATAAATGTTAAACTACATAAAATTTTAATAGAAAAACATTGAAAATCAATCAATCACCAATTTAATAATGACCATCATATAACATATGTATATAATATACTACAGCACTTCTTTTAAAGGTAAAAAATTTATTAATTTATATTTCTTTACAGGCCGGTTCTGCCAGTGGTTCGGCCCACCGTGACACTAGGCGTACAAGCACAGGTGGTCCTTCAAAAGTGGGTGCAGGCAGTACAAGCACAGGTATGTTGTATTAAGTTAGTTTGCCAACCAAACCATGAATTTAAATTGATTGGTTGTTACTACTAAGTTTTAATTACTTGGTACCACAAAGTACTAAAAAAAAGTACCAGATGTATAAATATATAGTTTTTTTTTTTAGAAATGTCTGTACCTATGTTTGTTATTTAAATAAAGAGGCACTGGAGTGTCCTTATGGCATATATAATACTATCATTGCTTTTTGAATAGTATTAGTATTTGTTTGAGAAATAAGATATCTAAACTGTTGTGTAGAGTATTTGATACAATTTCTGTGGTGGATATAACTGTTGGTAGTATATGAATGATTTCGGATTTTTTCACTGAGTTTTTAATGCCAATTCTTTATAATTCATGATTTCTTTTAGCAAGTATTTGGCACAGTATATCAGTAATTTATACCTTGTATATAATTTTTTCTTTATATCATCAGGTGCTGGTTCAGGGCCTCCTCGTGCGAGGCCAACATCGCGCACTCGCCAGCGACAGCCAAGTGGGTCCCAGGGTCAACAGCCTGGTGAGCATGAATGTAAGGAGCTATGCTTTTTCGTTTTATTTTTATTGTTATGATTTTTTAAGATTCACTCTGTACCATGGATATTTGAATCTCAATACCAAGTTTTGTCTTGTTATCTGAGCTGGGGAATGAAAATAAAAATATTTCATTTCCCAATGTATGAATAGATCCCACAGCTGCTGTGCTTACAGTCAGACTGACTGTAAACACAACGGCCTGATGGCCACTTTTTTTTCTTATATGTTTTTATTATTATAATTTGCTTTTGCTTTTTATTTTTTAAAATGTATTTAAAAGATATTGTTGAATCATATTATCTTATATATATATATATATATATATATATATATATATANCTTTTATCTTTTTTAATAGTATATTTAAAGTGACTCAAAACAAACTTTACATCTTCATATTACAATTGAGCTCTTATCTGACTACATACAATGATTGTATTACAATCAACAATGAAGGTTTGCTTCTTATGTTTCCTCAGTTTATGTATTCATAGTACAGTAAAGTGTTTTGTCCAAACATACTATATGTATAAATTAATAATAAAATAATTGCGATTCTATATGTTCCCAATGGCATATCTAGATTTATTATCTAGGGTGGGCCTTGACTTTACCTTAAAACTGATCTTAAATATGTTTCAAGCTTAATTTGAATCATAAAGTTAAAATTTAGAGGTGCTGCTTATTGTAATGAAAAGATAAAAGACAAAAATTTATGACCTCTATATATCAATAATACTATATTTTACATGCGGCTTCGCACGTATGGAAATATATATATATATAATTACGAGTTGTGTTTAACAATAAATTCTAGTGAGAGTAGCTCGAATTTAACACTTGGAACATTAAAGTGATCAATATGTTATGCGAAACTAAAGACCATTTCTTAGTATTTTCAGTACATTTATGGCAACAGTTGAATCGTTTTGATTTAATTGTTATAGAGTTGCTGCTATGTTACATAGACTATACCAAAAAATATCCAAAATAAGCTAAGACTAACCAAAGTTGAAAGATTTCGACATTAAATGCAGTAATGTTATATACAGTTTACATTGTATTTAATATTTCCCATACTTTCAGCTCTACAACAGCATCCAATGCAGAATTACAACCGTGGTGGTTGGAGGGGTAGACCACGTGGTCGCGGCCGCGGCTTCGTACCACGCAACAAGAACACCCTCAAGTTTGACAATGACTACGACTTTGAACAGGCCAACACCGAATTTGAGGAACTGAGGAGTCAACTTGCCAAGACTAAGATATCTGATGGGGAGGTTAAAGTTGAGGTGAGAATTGATTTGTGTTTATTTATTTTTGTTAAAGTAATGTTGACAACGACTACGACTTTAAACAGGCAAACACGGCGTTTGAGGAGCTAAGGAGTCAGCTGGCCAAGACTAAGATAACTGATGGGGAGGTCAAAGTTGAGGTGAGAATTGATTTGTGTTTATTTTGGTATGAAAGTGATGTTTACTTGTGGTTTTTATTACTATCAGAAAAAAATTATATGTATGGCATTAGTTTTTAAATATTTATTTCTTACTATATATATCTTATAAAGAATGGCACTGAGAAGAATTGGTGAAGTGTCTTAACACTACAATCTTTCTGCCCTACCTTGTTGCTATATGCTAGCAAAGATGTATTAAATAAACATTTTAAAAGAGATAATATTATTTTTTAACAAAAAAAAAACCGTAAACTAGAAAGTAAAAAAAGAATCATTGAAATCAGTATAATATTGAGTTATTCAAGAAGAAATTTTAAGACTTATACGATTTTTGTACAGAATTACAAAGAGTAGAATAAATTGGTTTCTCTACTTATCATAAGCACTAACAAAACACTCAATTGTCTTAAAAAAATGTCTTGGTTTTTTCTGATACAAACTGTCTGATTCTCATAATAATCTTAAACAAGATCAGTCATTCATTTATAAGCCAATCGGACAACAAAAAAATAGGTCAAAATAGCATAATATAATTTTTTTTTAATTTAATTATTACAAAATACTACTAAATGTGTTAAAACAAATATTTTTCAACATGTATTTTTTTAGGGTGAAGTTGACAAGAAAGATGATTCTGGTAATGAGACAGGCGCTGGAGAGGCTGAGTTAGAAGATGAAAGTGGATTTACTGGATATGATAAGAAGAAGAGTTTCTTTGATAACATTTCTTGTGAGGCTGTCGAGAGGTCAGTATTTTTTAAGTAATTTAAATGACTAAACGAAACAAATACGCCAGCTTATATGTTTATATATAAGCTCACATGTCTATGTAATTGAGGAAAACTAAATGAATAGTTGTTATATAATATCGTTGAAATGTCACAGAAAACTATATTGTATGAAATGACTAGTTTAATTGATTTAGTACTGATGACTATTATTTAAAAATAATAATAGTCATCACTACTTTTTGCTGTATAAAAATTTTTCAGACACATAATAAGATATTCGAATTTTCTCATTGTACATAATATGTTAGTTGTGATTTGTTTGTTGTTGTGTATTTTGATACTCACTTAAAGAAATGATGACATTTAAATACATTTTTATTTCCTGTTCTAGTGATGATAATATCATTCAGCAGTTTGTTTATAGGTTCCATCTGCTTTATGAACATAATTTTTTAAAATGCTACACAATAGTACAATGCTTTGCTTTATCTACATCTACAGGTCAAAAGGCCGCAGTCAACGCACCGATTGGCGAACGGAACGCAAGCTCAACTCGGAGACCTTCGGTGTGGCGTCAGCCCGGCGCGGCGCGTGGCGTCCCCGCGCCGCCTGGAGACACCCCCACGGGCACCCCCCGCACCCGCACCCCCATGGACACCCGCACGGACACCCACACGGGCCGCACCCACATCCGCATAATATGCACCCGTAAGTGACTTGTGGACTTGTTTTTTTTTATTTAGAATAATAAGAAAAAAAGAAAAGGATAGGAAAGAAAGAAAAAGATATTTCTTGTACTATTCTACGCAATTCAATTTCGCCACCATTACCTACGACTCGATTTCGTGAATGAGGCGTGTGCGCCGTTATCGCCTTGATAGGTTTATGTCTGTGTGCATCATTCTTGGCGTTTTATTTTACAACGATAATTTAATTAATTATTGTGTTAGAAAAAATCACTTTTTTATTTTTGGAAAAATCTCTTCTGTTTTAATTGTATTAGGTTACTATAGAGTAGTTAAAACTCTGGTTTAATTTAAAGTGGTAATGACAAAAACACTGTATATTTTAAGTATAGAATGACAGGCAGAAATCAACAGTCAATGTTTAGACTAGTAGAAATGAAGCTCAATGTCGTGTAGTTTGGAATCTGCTTACGTGCTTATTATTTTTGAGAATCATATATAAATTCTAATTGAAACTTTATGTTCACTTTTTAAAATTTCTATGTTAAAAATTATTTCTATTGTTGAATTTGCAGCATGTCGTACTTCCCCAGCTGGAGGCCGATGCGCGGCCGCGGCCGCCCTGCCCCGCGCCGCCCCGCCGCGCCCCCTGTCAACACGCCCGCTGCGCCCGCGCCCGCCCCTCAACCGGCTTCTGCTGCGGGTTAGTTGTTTTTTATTTATACAGTACTGTCGACAAGACGTGGCCTGGCATGTGTGTTCTATTAAGAATTAAAATTTTATTTTTCTACAATGTGAAAGAGGTATAAAAGAATTGAGTGTTTACTCTCCATTTTTATATTCAAAGACTGAAGAAGATAATGGTATCAATATGAGTGGAGTTTGAATCCACTTTCAGTACTTGTAATCAACAACATATCAATTGCACTACAATGCCATTACATTCTATTGGTATTATAGTGGAATTTGGTATGTTAATTTTAATACACTTTATTTAACTATCGTTTATATATATTTTTTTATATTTATTTATTAACCTATTTCAATTTCTCTTACAGCTAAGTAGGAGAGGGTGAACACGCAGAGTATACTGAATCTTAATTTATTATCGCGAGGACTCACAAATGTAACGGAAAAGTGTATGTCGGTGATTGAAGTGTTTAATTATGTTATCTATGGTAAAACGGACGGGATGTTATAGTACAGTGAAGGACATTGCTATGGTGTGAAAGTGTTGTATCCAATATATGGAAGGAGTTGTTGGTATCCCGTTGGAATCCCGTTGTCATCGTCCAACACGCTAGCGTAAACATGTATGTATGGGTGAGACGTCAGTACTCTGATTATATTTTCCTATCTTCTCACCTTGCGCTATTGTGCCTATTAAGAGTTGTAATAGATTATATGTGTTTTATTGTTTCCAACGTGTCGTTGCATTTTTTTTTATTGTCTGTAAGCAACGACCCGTGCGGCAGTCCTACTAGTATAGTTATACGAGCTTATTGTATGAGAACCCTTGAGCGAGTCTCTCTGCTGGACAGGTGTTTGTGAATACGAACCACTCGAGGTGTTTTGGCTCCTTTGTAAATCTTGTAACGACTCGTGATTTGACTGTCATTTTTTTTATTGTTAGTTCTAGAGTAATATGAAATGTGATAGTAGGACTGCTGGTCTGATCCTGTGGCGGACTCGGTGTGTAGTTCAATAGTAGGCGAAGATTTGTTAATATTGTATAGATATCCTGCCACACGGATAAAACCAGATTTGAGTGTTTATCACACAAATTTTTTTAGTGTATTCGGAAAGAGCTTTTTAGGTTCCACAATGTCTCATATTGCGATTGTACATTTCAAAGTCGATTCGGCTGAAGTTCCGTCTGGTTGCGGACGTTTAAATTATTTTTTTTGACAAATACGATATATATTTGTAAATCTGTAACTGTAACTGACTCAAAAAAACTGTACCTGGTGATTGTATTAATACGGAAAATATACATTTACTACAAATCTTCCAGATGGCTATTTGATTAAAACATCTTTATTTTTTTTCGTATTCTTTTTATTGCAAAAAAACTTAAGCTTGTGTACAGGTTTGTACTCAGCGGCAGCTTTATATACCATTTAATATCAACATAGGTACAAAAGTATACAAAACATATAAAAGTTTCATAATATAAATTAATGGGTCTCAAATGTCATTTTAAATACATGAATTTTAGGACTAATGGGCAATAAAAATTAATAATAATATTATTACACAAATGCAAAAACACCATGAAGCTATACATAAGTATTGCAAGTACACAACAAGAAGCGCCATTTTACATCTAAAAGACTACAAAAATAATAAATAATACCTTATTTAGTTTTTGGAGTTAAAATTACATAATTTTTTTGTGTCTAATGTTGCAAAAAAATTGTATGAATTCGAAAGTCGCTAACAATGCGTGAAATAACCTAAAATTAAATAGAAAACACACCATGTCTCACAATCGTAACAAAGCAAATTTAACTATCAATACCAAATATGCAATTATGACTATTTTTTAGTGATTAGATTTTTTTAAATACATACAGTACGGTCAACAAGTTGTGGCCACTCTAAAGTTAAATCTGCTTTACATTTGCGCATTGTATACTCGGGAAGTAAACAATTAAAAGGAAAAACCCTACAACCAAATCTGCACAATAATCTATAGCAGCAAACTTCAGGTCGGCCACGACTCGTCGGCCGTACTGTACTCAAGTGAAAGATACATGAGCTTAGTTTACATTACTTTACACTTTATAAACACTTTAAAAAATATAAATACCGCTCTTAACACTATCACTACAAGAAGAAAATATTTACACAACCACTTCTTATAGCATAATGCATAGAGCTTGTCGTCAATAATATAAGTTTTATATAAAATATCATTACAAAAAAGTGAAAGTTGATTCAGATTTACAAAACCGTAACATCATTATTGCTTATATCATTAATTATCATTATCATTAGTTATTATCAAGATTATTGACAATTAGCTCTATTTTTTTTATTTAATGCTATAAGCATAAGTACTTAGCTATTGAGCTTTACGAAAATTTTATTCATACAAGATTACAGATTAACATGTTAACGTTCTACATTTAAAATTTTCATATAGTTGGTTAATTTCTATAATTAAGGTTATTTATTTTGGCAAAAACCAAGTCTTTGGAGAATTTAAAATGATTAATATATTTTTTGGATATGTAAGTATGTAAACAATTTCTATTCGGTTTTTGTTATCTGTCCCAAGAAAGTACACATCGAATATTTTTAACTAATATTAAACAAAAGTTAATTAATCTGTCTTTATTACTTAAGATACTAATGCGTCGTTTTGAGATTTTCCATTAAATTCTAGCCAACAAAACAAGCCTCACTTTAATAGTATGGCCAAAATCTCTGTATATTTATGGACAAATAGAAATGTTTTTTTTAATTTAATTTAATGAAATATGCTGGTCAATTTGATAAAAATTTAGTAAATATTAAATTAATGTATATAAAAGATTAATTTAAGAAGGTGCATGTGGCACTGCATTAAAATTCAGATCAAAATTATATCATTATAAATGTTTTAAAATTAGCCACGCCATTCCCGGGCGGGTTGTCCGTTTTCCACTATCCATACAGTTCCGCTTTGAGCTTTCATCAAAACTTCGATCAGTGTTCTCCCAACATGTTCAGGACTGAAACATAATTTACAAATTAGATTATATTCTATTTTTATATATGCGACAGGTTGTAGGTTCCGTTCCCACTCGACGAAATGTAATATTTTCAGACAAACCGCGACGTCCAGTTCCACCAATCAACAAAGCCTCGAGAATTTGGCGGAAAGTGGGAAACGAAAGTGTCTTAATACTGTCTGCGAGATACAGCGTGAAGCTAATAAAAAAAGATTTTACAATTTAGTTTTAATGTTTATATAGTTTGTGTCGTCAACAGAAACTTTTCTTTTAACAATATACAAATTTTCGAATGTGTAATAAAATTTGGGAAATTATATTAATAATGAACCCCTGTTATGGATATAGCGTGGAGCTAAAAAAAATAACTAGATGATCTTATAGAACAGTGGTTCCCAACCAGTGGTCCGTGGAAGCCTAAATATGGTCCGCGAACGACTTTAATTTTATGACTGGGGATGGTGAGGCGAAGTTTCTGTTTAATTATCACAGTTAATTTTTATTATACCTACATGCATAGTGGTCCGTGCTACTAAGAATGATATAAAAGTGGTCCTTGATCAAGAAAAGGTTGGGAACCCCTGTTATAGAAGGTATTGTGGAAATTTTCACATATTTTATAAGTAGATAAAACAATCATTAAGTCACTTTGTTCTCCCTTCACTCTATTCGTAGAATGTAGATAGATGGGGAATTCCTTTTTTTCAGCTTCATGCTGTATTCTGCCTATAGCAGAGAATACCTAGTGTTAAGACTCACCGTTTTCAGCTTACCTCACAAAACCATCGAATCTTAACTATCAATCCCAATTTCGAGACATTTTATAAAAAGTGGCGGACCCAGTGCCATTCTCTGTTCTACTACATCGGAGAGATGAAGATAAATGAATTATAAACATTTCTTCTCACTGAGCCACAATAGCCTATTACAAATTCAAATACTCACCTCTGAGCCTTGCTATTAGCATTATCTCTTTGCCAAGCGGCTTCATACTCGGAAGACATCAGTTGTTTACGTATTTCTTTCACGAGTCCCGTGTCGGTTAACCCCGGGCACAATGCTATGCTCCTAACACCAGTTAGATTTACGTGGTATTGATCCTAAAATATAAATTATTACATTAAATAATAAACTTTCACAACTATTTTTTTATGAAAATAAATTAAGTATTACTTTTTTTGTTATTAACAGCATGAAAAATCAGTTAAAAACAAATCCGTTTGCGTTATTAATTAAATGAATGACTTAAGACCAGAACGAAATCTCATAAAATTAACTTGTACTTTAAAATATAAGCAAAATCTTACCCCATACGACCTAGTGAGACCAACCACAGCGTAGTTAGTGGCAGTGTATATAGGGGTGGACACTTGGGGACGGGCGAAGGCGGTGGACGCGGTGTTCACGATGGTGCCGCCCTGCCCGCCGCGGTCCTTGCCCATGAAGCGGTAGGCTAGAAGCGTTCCACGGATGACTCCGTTCTGCATGATTAGATAGTTGTTTTGTTTTTGTTATATTGGTACGTATATTCGTAAAAAAATAAGTTTATATTTCTTAAATAAGTGGAGGACAGTCATGGCGCAGGGGCATAAAGTGTGCCTGTAAATGCGATGGTTGTGGATTCGATCCCCGCTCGAGAAAATGAAAAATTTATTTAAATTTATAATTTAATTTCTTCGCTCTAGTGACGAGGCAAAGTGCGACGTCGAGTTCCGCCACTTAATACACAATGCGTCCATAATTCGGTGGAAAGTGGGGAATAGGGTGTCTTAACCTGTCTAAGACTATGTGCAGGATGCAGCGTGAAGCGCTGTGTGCGTGTAACTTAATTTGATTTAGTTTTTAAAATAAGTTAAAAATGGAGCCAAAACCAGATTTATTACCTTAGAAAATCTATTTATATTATATAATATGTATTGACAAAAAACAAGCATGTTATATACAAAAACAAAGACGTAATTTTTTTCACTTTCGGAACTCCGAAGCTGCGCGTCGTCTAAAAGCGCGGTGAAGTGAAAATAATTTAAATTGCAGCGAGTGGAGATCGAACCCACAACGCTGCGTTGCGTGACAGCCTTAAATAGTGATATAGATCGTGTATTTATTAGGAATAAACTTTATATTTACCAAATTAACATCCACTTCTAACTCCCAAAACCTGTCGTTCATAACCCCGGCATTATTAATCACAATGTCCAAACGGTTAAAAACCTTTATTGTCATCCCAAAAGCCTCTGTAATAAAAATAAAAAAAAACAAATATTTTAAATAATAAAAAGTACCCTCAAAATCGTAGTTTACATCTAAATATTTTCTGAATTATTAAATAGTATCAAAGTGTTTATACTATTTGCCTTCCCATTCTTTTGAGTTGAATTCGAATCCACAAAGACCGTTGTATGCCATTATAATATCGTTTTCTTACTTTAAAGGCCAGTCGTGGCGCAGTGGCACAAAGTGTGACTGTAAAACCGACTGGTTGTGGGTTCGATCCCCACTCGAGGAGATGAAATATTTACTTAAATTTATATTTCCATTTCTTCGCTCTGGAGTCGAGGACAAGCACGGCGTTGAGTTCTGCCACTAACCACGCAATGCATCCAGAATTCTCTGGAGTCGAGGACAAGCACGGCGTTGAGTTCTGCCACTAACCACGCAATGCATCCAGAATTCGGCAGAAAGTGGGGAACGGAGTGTCTTAACACTAGGTTCCCTCTGCCTACCCTGCAGTGTGCGTGATACAACGTGAAGCTGATTTATTTTATTTCTTACTTTTAGTAACTACGGTCCAAGATATTTATTCAAAATTGATAATCCATACACACACGATATAAATCAATATTTGATAACATAAAATATATTTAGTAAAAGGATTCCAAGTATTAACAATGAAGTGCATTTATTATTAGTAAAATGATATAAACCTTCATATTGTGGGTAATCAGTGACGTCACACTGACAGAACAACACATTTTTTCTGCCATACTTCGCGCCGAGCTCGTCAGCTACTTGTTCTCCAATTTCAGAATCAATATCGCATAATGAAACCTGGTAAATTACAGAGAACGTGGTATGATTTATAAAAAAAGTAAAATTGTGACGAAAATTCGGGCCGGCCGTGACGCATTGGGACGAGCGTGCCATTGTAAACGATACAGGTGGTGGGTTCGAGAAAATCAATATATATATCGAGTATTTAATATTTTCATTTTCTTGCTCTAGTAACAAGGGAATGCATTGAGATCCACCACTCAAGCAATGCCTCTAGAATTCGGAGGAAAGTGGGGAACGGAAGTGTTTCAATGGGTACGAAATATTCACACTAGGTTCTTGGGTTCATTCTGCCTTCTCTGCTATAAGATGAAATTATAGCCAAATCAAATATTTTTATTAGTTGTTTTTCCTACGTTATTGCGATCCAAGATGAATATCGTTTTTCCTGTCCTTATTTTGCCACCCTAAATTAATCTGCTGTATTTCCAATTATATTTCTTTAATAACATTATTTTGAACAAAAGATTTGTATACCATAGGCCGCAAGCACGTTAAATTTATCTACTGCCCACTATATATTTAAGAATTTACGCGTTACGTCTAATCGGAAGGAATTGAATTTTAACTTACTTCACAAAATAAACATAATATTTAGATAACTTGATCTAATATTAAATATTTAAATCTGTGCAAATATATATACATATACTTACATACGAGTAAGCACATATAGCATTAGTGTATACTGTGTTTTATAGGTACAACTAATCCTATAGTAGATATGTAGTTCAATAGTCATTATATTATCTTTTAAATGGATAATATGCTATTGGATGATAGTAAAGCAGTAGGTCGCAAATTCAATTAGGATTTGAACTGAGGTATGTAATATAGAATCTCTAATGTAATAAAATTAAATAAGTACATTTACAACTAAAGGGATGTGTAATATTAGGCATATATTTTCAAAATCTAATCTTAATTCATTTATCTAGTATCTTTTTTACTACAAGTACCTATATATTGCTTTTTATGTAAATCTTGCAACTGATGTTTAAAGTTTGGTCGTTTTATAAGCTTCGTAAGTTGTACAGACATATATACTCACTATACTATAAAATGGGTGAAACCCGTAATGCGCAGAATACGAGAAATTACAAAACCTCATAAAAATAGGTAAACATAAGTAAATGAAAAGAATCAACGACCGAAGCGCCGCAAAAATCAATACAAATAATAGGTAAGCCTTGCCGGTAAAGACACTTGACATCTTTCCTTACATATTTGGGGATTGCGAAATATACGCGAATTTGTGGTGTACCAAAATCCTTTGGCGATTTTCCAACTCAGTTTAACCTTTTACCTTGAAATTGGGGATTAGTAAGATGATACGTTTAGCGCATTGCTAAGAGCTTACCTTGGCTCCTTGCTTGAGTAGTTCCTCGCTGTAGGCGAGTCCAATGCCGGCCGCTGCCCCCGTTATCAATGCTACCTTGCCTTTTAACTCCATTTCGATATGATATATTTGAGAGGACTGCGCCCGAATGCGGCAACCACTCCGCTCGATGTGGGTGTGCTTCGATCGCGGCGGGATCTCGGCTCGAAAGGGGAGGTGGGGGTGCCTCGTCCCGGCCCACACCCCTCCCGTAGTAAATATACGCACGATTGCACGCCACTCTCGCTATCCTACGTCGATTCAGGCTCGTCACTCGTGTGGACGCTTCATGGGACACTTTGAACACCGCTATAAATAGGCCCCGTACTACGCCACTCATATGTTTTGTGATATGAATGCCCGATCAATGCGCGTTGCACGTTCAAAGGTAATAAAACTGCGATTCACTGTTTTACTTTATTTGTCAATTTCTCTTTAATTTGTTCGTACAATAAATTTTTCTAAATATAAAAAAAACAATTTTACATTTTTAATAATTTTCTAATGACTAGTGAAAATATCACAGATAGAGCGACACGGGTTCAAATACCAACGTATCGAATATATACAAAAGTTTAACATTAAAAATGCGACAATCTCGATTTAACAGTCGCGCACTGTACACAATAATACCAAAATAAAGTATGTCATAAATCTTAAAATAATAATTGGTGACCCGTTAATTTAAAAACTTTTAAAATATGTATTCCAAAAATAAAATAATATACTTGTTATTTCTTTGATTTCTAATTACATAAAAATTACAAATAATTCTAAGAACTTGATTTTAGTTAACCATGATTTTTGTTATATAAAAAATTGATTAGACAAAATAATATGTACATTTAAAAATATATCACAGACCATAAAGTATTAATGACCGCTGATAAAATGTCGACGAAATAAAAAAAATACACTATTATAGCCAGCAAATATTGGAATATCAAATATTATATGTTCTATTATATAGAAGCTGAAAATTATGGAGAAAAAAAAATAATTTTATAAGATTTGGGTGCCACAATTCAATATTTTCTGCACTTTACGAATGATGAGCCTGATCGGCTCCAGCGGCTGGAACGGCTTTGGCTAAATAAGAAAATGATCTTGCATTTGGGAGGCCGGCGATAACACATGCACTAAGCGCAGAACGGGTTAAGTTCATGGGAGCCGCGTCGTACCATTCTAACGTGTCGCCGTCGTAGCACTCCACGTGGGGGATTGTTGTCGAGCCTAAAATTTAATATTTTAGTTTATAATTTATAATTAGACTATAGCGATAAGTTGAGGCTGTCGTGGCGCAGCGGCACAATGCCTGACTGTAAACGTGACAGTCGTGGGCTTATAAAATTACAAAAAATCTTTAATTATTTCTCTCTAAAGTAAAACTAACCATTGAATCCACCAATCACAAAAATCATATCATCAAGCAACACTGTGGCAAAGTTGCTTCTGGCGCTAAACATTTCAGTCACTTCCTGCCACTCGCCACGCTGTGGACAGAACCGCTCTCCTAAAAATAGATGCCTATAAAGGGGACAATCCTTATTCCTTCGTTTAGTCAAGTTTTATGTAAATTAAAAGGAGGAATATTAAGAGATAATAAACTGTATAAGCTTATTACTAGTATATTATTTCTTATGTAATAAATTATTTATTTTTTATATATTTATACAAATTTTGTTATCTTATTATATAAAAAATCTTTTTTACCTACAGACAACGAGATTCTTTACTCTAATATTCACCTTTCACCCTTTTTAGAAAAAATTAGCTTCCCAATGAAGCCCGTAGCCATCATGTTACTTATTACATCTATCACGACGCTAAGATAGCATGAAAAATATTTAATCGATACAAAAAATTACCAGTATTAAGACGACTGTAACCATTGAATCCTCCCAAGGCATACAAAGACTCTCGATACGCAATCAAACTGACACCCGAGCGCGGACTTATCATAGATCTAATAAAACTCCACTGTTTAGTGTCTGGATCAAAAATTTCAGCTGAACTCAACACTTCCTGGCCGTTAAAACCACCAACTATATAGATCTGTGAAATAAAAAAAATACGTTTTTTGTACATACTTTTTTAATATAAACTGAAACGCAATCAACCATTTTTTATTTACTAGTAGCATAAATTTACGAATATTAAAGCACAAAACCGTTAATATAAAACCGAGTTTACGGTCTTGCCATCCGTAAACTATAACTATATAAACATATAAAGCCTCAGGGAGAGGCTAAATATATATTGAACCATAAAATACATAGTAACCTTTCCCCCTAGAGAAGCTGCACTGGCGTCAGAGCGTTGCTTGTTCATGGGCGTTATCATCTCCCATTGATTTTTATCTGGATGATATCGTTCCACCGAAGACATTCGTGTGCGGCCATTGTAGCCACCCAGAGCGTATATTAAACCGTCTAGACAATATGTGAAAATTTATGTTATTGCTTATTCCTGAGGTCACTTAAATAAAGAGTTTAGAAACAAAGTGTATTTTTGAAAGATTATTTGTTTACTTTTGATAACTAAAATTAATTTAAAAAATATTAATTAATTTAATTTTTTTTTATTATTTTAAAACATAATTGTCGGCTGTACTTTAAGCTATAATAAAAATATATTATTTAGAGTATTTGTTATTTTAAAAACGGTATAATATATACGCAAAAAATATTGCAAAGATCATGGTCACCCTACAACTTACGCTACAATTCTACAAATACAATGTACAACTATAAGCTGCCTCCAACACAATCACAAACCGTGAACAACGACACTGACGTAGCACCTCGCCTGGTACATGCAGGCGCGCTCGTGCCACGCGTTAGTCACCGGATCATAACACCGCACAGTGTTAAAGTGATCGCTGCCATCAAACCCGCCGATCATGTAGATCAAATTATTTAGAGTACAAAGGCCGTGGTACGCGCGCGGCGACAAGTCCATGTGGATGGAAAGAAACCAGCGGTCCGCACTGTAAACAATGGCGGCTTTTAAATAAATTTGATGGTTCTTTTTTCTTTTTAATTTTTTTTTCGAGAAAGAGGCACACGCTTTTTTGGTGTAGTGAAATGTAAATTTATGCGCCATGCTGTACGTGCCAGTTGAGAGTTCAAAGAAAGAAATCCAATTTGGAAATATATTTTTCAGGGTGACGATGAAAGAATTAGCATCCTTCTATGTTTCATTGGGATTAAATTATTTGTCATATTATATTATTGCGGTATTTTTCGAAATAAGTTAAATTTAAAGGCGAGTTGTGGCGACAGGTCGTGGGTTCGATCCAACTCGAATGAAATATTGAATATTTTCATTTCTTCGCTCTGACCCTTCTGTCGGCATAGAGTTCCGCTACTCAACACGCAGTGCTTCCAGAATTCGGCGGAAATTTAGGCTCCCTCTACCTACGCTGGTACATGAGGGATACAGCGTGAAGCTGAATAAAGTTAAATTTTACGAACAAGTGAAGAATATAATACAAAACATAAATATATAATATTGCTTCAATAATTCGTTAAAATAAAATAATTTTATTAATTTTACCGTGTGTCATAAGTTTCTACAAAACTGGTAGGGCTCCCTGCACTCCATCCTCCTACAGCAAAGAGTATTTCATACGGTACTCGAGGCCTCGCTAGCGGGTCGTTAAGATCTGCTTCCATCTCGGGTCTCGAATCCAATACAGTTAAAAACATTACTGCAGGATATAATGCTTCTTGACATTTCTATAAAGAAAGATATTAAGTAATGAAAGTTTAATGTATATATCCGAAATAATTATTTATGATCTTACTTCATCTTCTATGACCGGCTGCCATTGTAAAATTTTCGATTTAAAATACTTATAGCTTATATGACCATAACGTATACAGGTTAATAACGATGGTATGTAAACTTTTCTATTTTGTAAATCATGCTCTACCCAAATTTTTATCGCCTGAAATACTATTTCTTCATTTTTGACATTTAATTCATCATCTTTCAAAATATCTTCCAGTTCTTGAAACGATAAAGATTTAAATTCATTGCATTCTTTTAATATTCTTGCAAAGTTTTGTCTTATGTATAATTTTCCTTTGATTTCTAAATCACTACAAAAATAGCACCTAGCAAACTTAAATATGCCAAGACAATTATGTGGTCGAAGTTGTTGTAGAAGGAACTGGCAACATAACTGAATTACACCGACGATATCAAATTGATCAGCATAAGGTAGTAGATTTTCAACATTTTCAGCAGTGACCATGCATGTTCCTGTATAAGCGTAGTCTAGAATTAAGCTCATGTAATAAGATGGTACGTCGACGACAATTTCGGTTTCTTCAGATTTGTCTTTCTTAAGGGAGTTTATGAATATTGCTTTAAAATAAGGACTAACTGCAGAAAGAATTGCTCGATGAACTTGGATAGCTTTTTTATCTCTGCAAATGATTGTGCCGTCACATAGTTGACCGTTTAATCTTAGCTCGTTCCATATTGCTGGAAATTCTACTACCGAATAATTTTCAGGAAGACATACACATTTACGTTTTCTTGAGACAATTCTTTTTTTGGTCAATCGGGATTTAACAGATGCAGGTGTACGAATAGAATTTTTGCTTTTTGATAATTTTCGATGTTTCGTATTAAATTCCATCCCTTTAGAAAAAACGGTGGTCGAAACTTGTTATCTGTCGCGACGACAGATTTTAAAGACAGTCGTTCCATTTGTTTAATATTTAAAAGCGTAATTCGAATAAATAATTTAACTACTGGCTGTAAACAATATTGTCTATGACTTAAAAAAAAATGGTGACTTCTGATAGCTGGTAACACCAAGCCGCTGTCAGATATTGTTATTGTCTATAGACCCTCTTTTTCTTCCGGTTGTCAATATGGTGAGTTTCGCTCGGTGGAAAAATAAAAATAATCCATAAAAATCTTAGTGATATTAATGTGATGTGAAAAATTAAAGTGGTTTTAAGTTAAACCAGTGAAGTTAAAATGTGTTCCAATATTTATTTCAGGGTGTCGACATCAACCATAAACACGACAGGAAAGTTAGGCGTACCGAAGTCAAATCTCAGGATGTGTACCTGAGATTGCTCGTCAAAGTAAGTATATCCAAAACAAAACCATTTTCCATTTATAATATAATTTATATTTTGCAAAAGACAATATTCAGGTTGTAATTCTAACCTATTTCATTGTTGACAGTTATACAGATACTTGGCCAGACGTACAAATGCCAAGTTCAACCAGATTATCCTTCGTCGTCTCTTTATGAGCCGTATTAACCGGGCGCCTATCTCCCTGTCTCGGTTGGCTCGTCACATGAAGAAGCCCACTCGGGAGGGTCTGATCGCAGTAGTGGTCGGCACTATCACCAACGATGTCAGGCTGTACAAGGTTCCCAAACTATCTGTTGCCGCTCTTCATGTTACTGAAAAAGCACGCGCCCGTATCTTGGCTGCTGGAGGTAAGATTAGATTTAATAACAAAAACCTAGATAGGTTATGTGGCATGGACTAAAATGATTGATTGTTGTGAAGTGTTTTTAATACCATAAGTAATATCCATACCAGGCGTGGATAAGTTTACTTGCAATTACAATGTTTGTATTAACAATAAACTCTTTAGTAAAAGTTTGTTTTGTGCAATTATACCTAATAATACATTTAGTAATTTATTTACTCTACAAATAAAGTAATCATAGTGCTAATTATGATTAAAAAATCACATAAGTCAACTTATTTACACTTGGTATGGACATGCACAAAGCAAATAAGTTAAAAGTGAAATACCTTTTCAACCACTTAATATTCATAGTGTGGTTATTTCAAGTCACTTCTTAAATCAAATGCCATTTATATTTAAGTTTTCACAAGGACTAGACTTTTTATCACTTGCATGTGTGTTGTCTAGGGAGTCAATGAATAATTTGACCATTTGAGTAAACTTAATTATTTTGTTAACCATGATTATTATTATAAAGTTGTCTTGCATATAATTGTTTTAATCAAAATGAACATGAGATAATTTTGGCTACATTTGGTTAACGTCTAGGTTAGTGTTAACATTGTATCAGTTAATTAATCTATATCAACAATACTCAAAAATTGAAAAAAAAAAACAAAAGTTCTCTTATTTTCACAATATTAACCCCGTTTTTTATGACAATGTTTGAAACTTAAATTCCAGCTAAAGATTAATTTAATTAGTGTTTTCTATCAATGTACCTATAGCAATTATGCCATATAAAAATATTAATTATGTTATTGTTTATTTAAATATAACAAATTTACATTAGATATTATTTTGCTTCATATGTATGAAAAAAACTGCATGCTATACCAGAAGCCCAGCATTGCTTAGTGACCTTTTAATATTAAGAAAATATTACTTATTGTTTGATAGAAGTCATTATTATAAATGAATAGATGCAAATTTAGCTTAATGCTGTATCCTGCACATAGCAGGGTCTGCAGAGAGAACAACTTTGCAGTCACATGCTTATTCCCCTGTTGGCACAGGGGCAACTGGCCTCAAATAGATGAAAATAAAAACAGATACAGATCCACATACAAAGGATAATTATATTTAACATTTCAGTAAAATTTTATCCTTTCAATGTACTAAATCCAATCTAATATTTTATATAAATCTTTAAATTAATGAATTTGCACAAATCATATGATAAAAAAAATTCTTCATACCATGACTGTTACTGCATCAACTGCAACAATGACATTTTTTTTTGATACTTTTTAAATTATTTATTATTATTATTGAAATGTGCTTAAAATTCTTGAAATACGTTTATCAGATTATTTATAAATATAAAAATAAACTTCAGAATGTAGTGTAGTGGGCATTGTATTGCAGTGAAAGGGACATTGTTTAACTGTGTGTGCTGGGTAGACAAAGTGCAGCTATTGAGTTGTGCCTTACAAAGTAAATGTTTTGAATTTAGGCCGAAAGCAGAAAACGAAAAGAAAAAAATCCTTTTCCTCATCCTTCTATAACTTAAACAAAAATTATATTTTCAGGTGAAATCCTAACTTTCGATCAGCTTGCCCTTCGCGCTCCCACTGGCCGTAAGACAGTTCTCGTCCAAGGCCGCAGGAACGCGCGTGAAGCGGTACGCCACTTCGGGCCCGCACCTGGCGCCCCACGCTCGCACACGAAGCCCTATGTGCGTTCTAAGGGCCATGAGCGCTCTAGACCTAGCCGTAGGTCTAATGTGTAATCTTTAATATAAGGAATACTATCTATTTTGTGTTTCTTTTAATTTCCTTGATAATTTAAGAAACAGATGTGGTACTTAAAATATTATTCACACTATACAACAGATATAACACATATAAAAACAGTACATGTTTAAATACTTTTTAAATTGATTACAGAGATTTGCTTAATATATCTTGCTATAATATAGTACTTATAGTATTTTTTTTCGTGTATATTTTGAAAACATTCCACATAATGACCATATATGTATTTATTAAAATATTAATTTAAATAACATAAAATAGAGACAGGAATAATTACATTAGTACATTCAATCATATTTTGATCCTGTCCTGTCAGTCACCATTTACTTGATTTTTAAATCTTTTGCCTTTGCCCACATGGTTAAAAGCAAATAACGAAGATTTAGGTAAGCTTAATAAATAACAAATCCTCAAAGACCACATATACATAGCCCTATTCAATAAATCTATACTTATAATAAACAGATCGATTCTGTACATGGAAGATATATAATAAAAAATGTTATTGGTGGCATTTAAAAACGAAATAGAACCAAAAACAATGATTTTTAATTTGTCTGTGGGTTTGTTTACGCTAATCTCAGAAATGACTTAACCGATTTAAGTTACAATTCACTATTATATTTTACTCTTAACATTTGGGGTTTTTCTTTCCTAAGTGTGGAATAACACTTTAAAAATGTTTAAAAATATTTGGGGTTTGTTTTATTTCAATCGGCTTATAAATAAAAAAAAGTTATACTATGTTAAAGAATTTTGTTCTACAAAATTAATATTTAAACTGTTTTATTGAACTGGCTAAAACTTCAATATAAGTATAGACTGTAGCGATGCGACAAGCGGGCGAAGCCGCGGGCGCGCTAGTAAAATTTATAATAGAATAAGAATTCGAACCATTAGTTCCTAAGATTATAGCATTTAAATAGATAAGGTGAGAAATCTAAAAAAAAGTATGTGAAGAAATTAACATTATTTATTAACAAAATATATAACAATAATTAGTCTAATGTAATGTCACATAAAATTTAATCACATATTTGTGACCAGTAGTTTACTAAAGGCTCATCTTGTTGGGTTACACCAAGTACTTGTTTCAATTTGTTGATTGCATCTGGCTTCCCCGACGAATGTTCAGCCATTTTGATTGTTTTTACAATACTGAAAAAAAATAACACTATAAATTCTACACTAAAATATGCTAGCCAAGTATTCGTCGTGGCGCACCGTGTGACTACATGCGACGGTTGGCTCAAATCCCACTCCAGGGAATTAATATTTTTTTCATTTCCTCGTTCTGGTAATAAAATAAAGTGAGGCGTTGAGTTTTGCCAGTCTACACCTCATGTCTTGAAAATTGAGTGGTGCGTGGGAAATGGTGGCTCTTAAATAATAGTTTCCCTTTGGCTACCATGCTAAAAAATAAATAAAAGTACTTGAAATTATGGCGTTGATTATCTAAAATATGTTTTTAGATAATCAACGCCATACCATACCATAAACAAGTTGTTTTCATAATTCTGAGAAAGTACAAGCACTACGTGGCTGCTTCGTGTCATTGGCGGCAAGGGCGCCCCTTGTGACCGTAAACAGAGCGTTGAATTATTTTAATTTACATATTCTCAAAACGTATACGTCGAAATTAAGGACAGGCTATAAAAGCCGAAGTCCATCTTTATAAAATTTCCTTTTCAATATCCATATCAAATAAAAGACGATATATCTTGCAATTTTCAATTGTTTCTGTTAAAAAAATAATTTTTGTCACTTATTTACAAGAGATAGATAATATATATAGCACTCTTTAGGAATGTAGCTTTTATATAGAATAAAAAAAAAAAAATCCGGCTAGTATCTACAGAGATTTTAACGTTTAAACAAATAAAAATTATATATATATATATAAAAAATCAGCTTCACGCTGTATCCCGCACACAGCAGGGTAGGCAGAGGGAACATAGTGTTAACGACACTGTTCCCCACTTTCTGCCGAATTCTGGAGGTATTGCGTGTTGAGTGGCAGAATTCAACGCCGCGCTTAACCTCGACACCAGAGGGAAGAAATGGAAATATAAATTTAAGTAAATATTTTATCTCTTCGAGTGGGGATCGAACCCACATCGAACCAGTCGGTTTTACAGTCACACTTCGTGCCGCTGCGCCACGACTGGCCTCAATACCATTATATTAGTTTAGATAAATTTAAATAAAGAAGGGTAAGTCGGGAACAGTGACTCCAATCTTTTCAGATGTTAAAATTATGAAGAAAAACTTAAAATAACGAGTTAAACACAACATACCTTAGTTACTAATCTTTCACCCTGCATTATCACTTTTCCAATGAAATCAATATTAAAGTTGCCTGATTACGTTTTTAAAAAAATAGGAAATGAGCCACAGTGTACCAATACTAATCTACAGTGACTCGACCATGTAGTGCACTGTGACTCTATCAGTGCACAGTGGGTCGTCAGTATAATAGTCAATTAAAACTGTAATGTATATTCAGTTATGTGTATTTATTTATATTACATTTGTCTCTTAAGTCTAATATTCATCAACATCAGTCACATAAAAGTTATAATATCAATCAGTTAAGATCAACTTTAACACTTCAGATAATTTTTAATAATAGGGCTTTAATTAAAGAAGGGGACGGGATTTTTGTTTATTTGGATGCTTTATGCATGAAAAGTCCATTCCTAATAAAAACGATTCCACGTCGTATATCACCTTCGGAACTATTTCTAATTTTCCGCCCAGTGTGACTTTTGCGACACGGCATCCTAAAAAGTAAAAAAATATAAATTGATAGTCTATATTAGGTGATGTGTAAATAAATTGACTATAACATAAATTGCTGGACTATTTAATGAAATTTTGGAAATTGGTTTGATGGATAGTTAACAAACAAAGACTATTGAGTTTAAATTTGAGTCACTGAAGACGCTGTTGCCATTTTGAATTTAATAGCGCACAAATAAAACCTAGTCTGCCAAAAGTTAAACAAATCTATGCCACTGCCCGCTGCACGACATTTCCCATTAATCTATAACAATCAATCAATCTTTAAATATGAATGAATAAAAAGTCGTGTAACTTACCTTGGAAAGTAATTTTTCGAGTAGCAAACCACATAAATACTTATATCACGTCGAATTGTTGTCAGAGATAGAGTACCTATATGGTTGTCAAACGGTACTGATGGGGACAAAAATATTGCTGTTCTATATAGGAAATATAAGCGCGAGTCAGTGTACCCGACCGAGTCACCGTTCCCGACTCTACCCAATATTAACAGGTTTCTTACGAGAACCTGATAATTATGTCAAAAAATATATATTAAATACATATAATAATGGTTCTTACCCAATCCACTCCAACTGTAAAGTTTTTAAATGTTGAAGTAGCACTACATCATTGAATTTTGTATTTTTCATTGCATTTTCTATCTTATTCATCAGTGTAGGGCCTGCGAAAACACTTTCGAAATAGAAAACATAAAGCTTCACTACATTTATGTGAAAAATAACAAACGGTTATTTATTAGACATGGCCGAACGTGACGCAGGGGCACAAAGTGTAACTGTAAAATCGACCGGTTGTGGGTTCGATCCCCACTCGAGGCAATAAAATATTTATTTACATTTATATTTTCATTTCTTCGCTCTGGTGTCGAGGCAAACCGCGGCGTTGAGTTCCGCCACTCAACACGCAATGCCTCCAGAACTTGGCGGAAAGTGGGGAACGGAGTGTCGTAACACTTGGTTCCCTCTGCCTAGCCTGCTGTGTGCGGGATACAGCGTGAAACGAAAAAAAATAATTAAACAAATACTTTAAGTATTTAATAATGTTTTTTTAGCTCCACGCGATATCTTGCTTAGCTAATAAATTATACTCTGGTGTGCATAATAATTTTTTATACTGTACTTCACATATACTAGGGATGGTAGAAGAAATCTAATGTTAAGATATTCCGTTCCTCATTCGTCCGCCACATTGGGTATTGAGTGGCGGAACACAACGTTTTACTAGAGCCTAGAAATGATAATAAATAATTCCACTAAGTACAAATTAAACTCACAATCGTCGAGTTTTTTATTTATTCTAAATAAATATTGTGGTTTCGTTTTTTAGAGATTTTTATACCTTTTTGTGTATTTGTTATTATTATTTATTTTTCATATACAATATAAACGCAAGTATAAAGATTCAATTTTGAAATTAATGTCTTTATAGGTATTCTCTTACATTTGATAGGCACTGTTCCTTTCCATTTGCAATCAAAATTACAATTTTCAGTTTCCTCTAAAACACAGGCATTATGTAAAAGTGTTACTTCAGTTTCTTCATCGTGTATATGGATATTACTCAAACCTGTTTTTGGTAATAATATTAATAAGCTGTTAATAATTTTAGAAGCGTTAAGCTGCTTGGATTTTATTATAATCTAGAAGAAAAAAAATACGTTCATTATAAAAGGTTTTTCTTTAAATAGTAGACAACGCGAGGTGGAGCTAAACGCCGCGTTTCAGGACATTAAATTTTTCTCCTGCGCCAAAATGGCCTATTTTGATCAGTTAATTTAATTAATATCTTACACCAAAAACTTAAAATTAATAAAACATTTTTTGTTTCTTATTTTTTTCTGTATGCTTACATGAATTCCAGTTAAAGTACAGTACAATAATATTCTAAAGACAGCATTACTCAATAAAATTTCTAATTCCCTCAATGACATACACTCATCAGTATTTTTATCAGTAACTGAACATGCATTTTCTTCAAATATTGTGCCTTTTATCAATTGTGGATCATATTTCTTGAGTAATGTCTGACTTGTATACAAAGTTTCAGTGTATGTAACAGCACCTATTCTTAGCATCCAAGTAAAATGGGAATGGAGCTTTTTATAAATATCTTCATCAGCTGAAAATGTGATTATTCATATATGATCATTATGTATACATAATATAAAGTACAAAAAAATATAAAAGTTATTGGTAATTGCAAATCATAGTGCAAGTGTGCGCGTAGTGTCTTACTGCAAACATGTTGGTAGTAAGTTTGATCTTGACACAGAGAAATGGTTATAAACAATTTTTTTTCTGCTATGATAAAATACAGTGTTGAGTTCCATCACTCAATATATTGTCACTGTACACTATATAATGTTTCATCCCTTCTATGCATAAGGGAATATGAAGTTAAACTACAAAAACTTTCTACTTGTCTTTTAATAATCAGTTTTACGCACTTAGTGTTAAGACACTCCATTTCCCACTTTCTGTTGAGTTCTCGAAATATTGCGTGTTGAGTGGCGGAACTCAACGCTGCATTTTGCTTCTACACCAGAGCGAAGAAACGAAATAATAAATGTAAATAAATATTTAATTTCCTCGAGTGGGGATCGAACCCACAACCAGTCGATTTTACAGTCATTCTTTCTGCCCCTGCACTATGACTGGCCTCAACTGGTTTTTACCAAAGGTTATTTAAAATATTTTGAACATATACATAGTCATTATCTACAAGCCTACACTAATTTATTTTTAAAAAATACCTGTCAATTGTGTAAGGGACCTAGATTGTCCATAATCATTTCTACCAGTGTTAAGTCGCAAAGCTCTTTGTGAACATATGCTTTGCTCATTCTCATACACAACATCAGCCAGTCCTTGTAGTTCTTTTGCTATTTTCTAAAATTATATTTGTTTTATAATGAACACACATAAATGAAAAAAAAAGCAAGACTTAAACAACCTTTTTGATATCAAAAAAATTGTAAGAAAAATATTTAGAAAATGTGGGTTATAACCATTTTTCTCTCCTTAGTGTGAAATAACTATTAAAAAAAAGAATAATAAATTATAATATGTTAATATTAAAATACTACTCACAATGGTAATGGGTTTGATTACCATTCAGATTATTATAAAGTAATTTTCATTTCTATGCAGTGTTCCTAAAACATTCACAAAGTGTTGAATGGAATATCTTAACATTAATTTAGAGAAAAATGTTATATCATAAAAAAAAAGAAATCTACCTGCATATGTTCAGAAAGCATTGGTGTTATGTTTAGCAGCATCATTTTATCTTTCATTAGAACAACTATAGAAAATAATCTCTTAAGACCCCTTGCCCTAGTATCTTGTAAATGAAACATGAGACTGAGAACATGACCTTGTGTGTCACTGAAGTACACTACACCACCTTCTTTATTCCAATTTACCTTAAAATCAATATTAGTTAAACCATTAAATAGTATTAAAAAGTGGTAATTCATTTAAAAGTGGTAGTATTTGTTGTTTGCTCTAATAAAATTAGAGATAAATTAGAAGTAAGAAGTGTTACAAGGCCATTGTAGCACAGTCTAGAAGCATCTGATCTTGATTATCATGTCTCGAGTCTGGCAGGCAGAACAAAATGTGGCTTTAAGGCGATGTTTACTTTTAGAATGTAGAAACCGCAAAGTAGTAATAAATGAATGGAAACTATGATAGTAGTATCTATACACACTATACTATTAGAAGTTAAATATTTAAATTTGATTTGTTCATAACTAACTTCACAGGTAATGCTACGTAATGCAGCTTGTCGTAAAAATGCAGTTACATCAGCGCTAGGCACCGATTCTCTACTACAGAATATTGTTCCATCATCTTCTCTTGAGATTAACACTGTTTCAGGTCCAATAGAAGTGCAGCCACTGCATTGTACTGCACATTTCGATGCTTCTGTTGTATGGCGTTCATCACCTGTTGTAAATGTACAGAATAAGGGACGCGGACCATGAGCCTCACAAAAATGGCACAAACCCACGATAGCATTCATATTTTGTAAAACTTTATAATTTAGGTTCAAAATTCAGTTTATTTTTCATATTCAAGACCATTAAGTGAGCTTTGCTACATGCAACGACATTAATATCAAATTATTACGATAAAATTATAGTCGTATTCTAATTTATTACTAATGTAGAAGTTAAATACAACTAAAAATAACAATAACATACGACAGCTGAAAATAATTGGTCTACGTCAATGTCGAATTGATAACATCAACCGTCAAATTGACAACATCAACCGAGTGTCATAATTTTTTTTGTTGTTATACAGATAACATAAAAATCTTTGATTTCATTATTATATTTTGTAAGGATTGACAAAAGAAATTTCACCAATCCTTTATTGTTATTAGTATAAGCATGCAGCATTTTGTTTCAGTAAATTTGTTTTTTTTACTAATCACGTAATAATAATAGTTTTACAGTCTCATATTCTCATTACTGTGTTTTGAGATTAAGTAAATAACAGATTATAAATAAAAAGAAAAACCACAAATTCCACGATTTTCAATAACTCATTTATTGAACTGTACACGGATTCATAATAAAATTTTCATGGAACATCACTAGCACAGTTTACAATACGATCTACAACTGTGCCGCATTCACTGCACAAAGTTAATACAAGTTAACATTACATAATATATAATAAAAACACCTCGCATAGCCAGGTTTGGTAACCGCGTCAAGCGTGAACATGATCAGAAGGAAAAAAGAGTTACAAATAAATTATTTAATTACAAACAAATAACATGTAGTGTCACCTATTGAAAGAAAATTTTTCTAAATATGTATGCTTTACTACTATGCGTTTATTTCTTAGACACAGGTTTGTAAGCTAGTTTCCTAGACTTGAGTGACGACCATTTGTGCCGTTTGTAGTAGTATACAATGGCGGCGAGTGTGGAGAATATTCCGATGGCCTTGATGGTCATGAGGCGTCGGTCGTCGAGTTCGGGCTCGGAGCACCACCTCAGGAAGGTGGCCACATCCTTGGCCAGTTGAGATGCTGTGGCGGGAGTACCATCGCTAAACTCTGCGGCCTGCAATTAAACAATAATTATATTTCTAACAAAGAATTGTTCTTTACAACATTTAAATAGCTAATAAATAAAAGTATAAAAATAAAATTAAATGTTATATCATAATATTTTTCCTTGTGCATTGTATTTTCCTTGTGTATCACTAGTGTAAATATTAAGATGCAATATATGATTTGTGAATGACATTAAAGGTCAAGAATAATTAATATTACAGTTATTAAAATCCAAGATCTTGTGTAAAATATGTAATTAGTACGAAAGTAGTTTATTAGCCAACTTCAAAGATATTAACTTCATAATAGAATATATATTTTTTTCTTTTAAAGTTCTAAGCTCTGGTTTAGTCAGTCACATTTGAGTTTAAATTTTACTTCTTCTTACATTAGTGCTAGGCACCGATGAAAGGATTGAAGTGATTTATCAGTCTCACAACTATCACATTACAGTCACATGTTTGTGCCTTGAAAATCTTGGTTGCAGATTATCCTATGTAAATAAGTCTTTTTTGGTACCTAATATGTACATCAAATTTAATTCACTCGTATTTAGATTGTATGTAAGGTAATTTTCTTATTTAGTATACACATAAAAAATAAATTTTAGTTTGGAGTTATTTTGATTGTTCTCACCATATTGTTAAAAATATTATGAAGTATTTTGGTGCAGCTTAAACAATTAGTAAGTAACAAAATAATATCTAAATTATTTTAAATATAACCTTATTACTGGTTGGATGAGTAAAGAACACAGAAAACACAACTCAAAATAATTAAAAATTAATAAATACATGCTTTAGCAATAGCGACTTAACTTTTCAGTTTAGATGTGTACAATATTGAAAATGAATCATAACAGAAAATTTCTGCAGTGCACACCGACACAATAAACAATTGTTAGCTTTTCTGGAAGCAAGTGTTTTATTGGAGGATTCAATACTTATTAAACAGAAATTTGAAAACAGACAATCTACAATTTTTTCATAATTACCACTGCATGATTTTTTAAATTATAAATATGTTCTTTTTTTATAATTATCAATTAACAAACCTCATCAAACAACACTTGCGCCATAGATATAGCTCCGCCAGGGAAGTACGGGTTGTAGTTCTGTCCTTCACGGAGTACAACACCGGCCGGTGCATCCATGTAGCCAGTGAGGAGAGCAAAGATATAGTCCTCACCTCCTTTACGTCCAGATACTATTAGAGATAGATCTGGAGGGTAAGCACCTGTGAAAGAAAATTATGGTATGGTGATAAAATATCAATTGGTGATTAAGTTAAGCAACTTTGACTTTTAATGAGTAAATGGGTGATGATATTTATACTACACAACAAATTAACGCGTACAATATTTTTAATATGTAAAGTAAGAATTTAGTGCCATATTTACGAAAACGCAGGCAGATTAATAGTTTATATATATAGAAGAATGTAAAATAAATATAACACACACTACCATAAGTTTGACTATATACACTTTTGTATAGCGACATCCACGTCGTCATGGTAACGCATATACTACGCGTTAATTGGTTCTCTATTGATAATTGGTATTAATTGATAATTAGTTTAAGCAACTGTAGAGTAAATAATGGGTGACCATTTACTGATATATGTGTATTAGAAATTATATAATAATATCTTCTGAAATGCAATAGTTGCAGATTTTATTTATAAAATTAGTATGGTCGACGAAGACGTCGACCTTTCTGTAATTAGTTAGCTTTTATTGTACCATTATTGGCGGCTCTCGCAGCGTTTTCATTAGGATATGGCGACGGCAAATAGTCGGATAACTTTCCGGGCCTCTCAAAGTAGTTGCCCTCCTCATCTGGACCATCCTTTATCATCACCTATCAACAGAAATAATGTTAAATTGTGTGCAATATTTAACTATGTGTTTTTAGCTCCTCGCTTTTTTCCGCACATAGCAGGATAAATAGATGAAACCTAGTGTTTAAGACATTCCGTTTTTTTACGCACTAATTTCTCGAAAAATTGTAGACTATGCGTGTTGAGTCTCGGAGCTCAACGCTGCGTTTTGTCTTGATGCCAGGCTAGGGAATCCAAAATTATTCATTTCCCTGACTGGGAGTCGGACTTACAATCAAATGCTACGCCACTGCTTCAAAATAGCCTCAATAATTTATCCCTTGTTCTTGTAGTTATAATATATATTATATTTAATGTATTTGTTTTGATTATAAAATGATATATCAGTAATTAAACTATCATATCGTTACGTACGAAACTTACGTGGAACTTTCATGATTTTTACAGTATGTTCTATGAGTAGTAGCCGCCCTGAACTTAGCTGATGACTTTTGCTCTTATTATATGAACAAGTATGAGTGAACAAATGCGCAAAAGTTCAAAAAAATTAACTTCATGGCGGCCACGATTCATCACCTGTACTATACATACTACTAAATAAATATTAGGATAATGTTTAATGGAATTGCTACATCAACTTTGGTCTATTGGGCTTATTTATATGTAGAATGAATGTTTTGACAATTTTTGTTATATATTTTGCATAGTGTAATATTTGTTATAAATGCAATGTATTTAACATTATTAATTTTTCCTAGTTTGTATATATAAAAAACATGTTAATATAAAAATTATTGGTTACCATAATGATTATGTGTATAGTGGTAACAGATTTTACCATTAAAACAAATTATAATTACTTGCAAGATATGATAATGAAATAAAAATACTACAAAAATATGTCACACTATAAATTACATTATTTTAGTTAAGAAAATAAAATGTATAACATACCTCTGCAGCTTCTGCCTTAGCTTCCTCCTCAGTATGGCTTACGTTAACCAAGTTGCGGAAAGCAATGTATTGAAGCGAGTGGCATGCCTTGCACACTTGCTTATACACTTCGTAACCACGGCGAACACTTGTGAAAAAAAAATATAGTTACAAAAAAAAATCGTAAACAACAATATGATAAAGTATTGTCAACAAGTCCTAGTGGCACTCAAGTTAAGTTTTCTCTTCTGTGCATTGTTCACTTCGGAAGTAAATTATTAAAAATGCAATAAATTTTAAAATATATCCACAGCATTACCATCCATGGCCACCCTGAAGTTATTCAGGGTATTTGGCCACAGACTCTTTAACCATCTTTAACAATTGTATATATTTTTTTTATATTGATCTTGAAGGATATATTGATTTTGGTAAATTAGTGGACAATTTATTTTGTACATAATTAGTTCATTAAGCATTTTTGATTAAAAAGTTGTACAAATATATTTTATATGCACTGTTTATTTGTGTTAATTTTATAAAATAAAAAAGTCCATTGAAAAATATATATGTTTTTTTACTTATAAAAGTAATGGGTACATATATTATATTATAACATATATATTAGCAAGGTTAAACATTTTTTTTCTTGGACTGGAATTATGAAAAAAATATATATTAATGAATATTAATTTGAATTTTACTGTGAAAATAAAGATAAAAACTAGTTGTCTTGAAACTCAATTGAGATAAAAGGCTAAAGTATAGGTGAATTATTTTGATTCAATACCAACACTAACCTGGCCTTTTATTTATAGATTAGACCATCCTATTACTAGAATGATTCATGGTAAAAAAAAATATATGGTGAAAAATAAGTAACATATAATTAATATCTCTATATCTTTTCATCTTAATAATTATTATAGAAATATTGAATTTTGTTAATTAAATATCAAATACAATCTAGGGTAATTTTAACTGATATCAGGCTTTTTCATTTCATATTATGCACACATTATACTTATTTCTTAAAATGTAGTAACTACATAAAATATATATTTAGGTTAATCAAGGACTGATAAAATAGGAAAATTATTATATATGAATGTAAAACATTTTTTATAAAATTAATGTCTATTTCAAAACATATTATTTACATCTGAAGACATATAAAAAGGCATTGAAAGTGGGAAAAATCCATACCTGGCATGGTCAAGTGATTGGAACCAGCCATCATGACTCCAAGGTTGGTGGAATGCATGAGCCCTGTCATCTGAAGCTTCTACAGATTGTTCTAGGGCAAAAAGAAGGGCACCTACACCTCCACCCACAACACCCAATGTGGATAACCACTGAAATAAATAAAACAATCTAATAATTTTAGTAAATTATTTACCTTATAAATATTTAAACGTTAATAAAAATGTCAAGTTCATAAATATACAGAATCGCGTATGATTCGGATTTTATACGAGATAATTTACTGATTTTGTTTTAAATGTATGAATTTCATATTTCCTATTGCCAAATACTGAACTGCATTGATAATGACATTGCATTGATTTTTTTCGTCGCTTTTGTTTAGTAATAGATAACAAGCTTATAAAATAGCGTAATACATACCAATTTTCTATTGTTTGTCCATCCTTTAGTACTGGTGGACAGCTGACAAATCTGTAAGGGCGATATCTATTAGTTTTCATTACACTTGTTACATAATGTTAAGAAGGTTATACTTCGTTCCTATAATTTTCAAAAACACTGAGTGGCCAATTTCCTTCTATTCATCAATAGCACGCACTTTTTTGATTAGAACACTACAATACCTCTTATGATTGAAAAAATTATCGAATATCACTAGTTTTCCGCAAATATTACTTCTTACGAATAGTACATTTTTCTTAATAAAAAGTCACTCATGGGGAAGTTAGTCATTATAAAGCTATTGAAACAAGCTTTTAGTCTTATAGTTAGTACCTGGGGTGTAACTATCCCAATTTTTTTCAAAAGTCGTGCCCCACAAATCCTGCCTACCGCGGCCGCCATGATAGTAAAACGTCGTAATGAAAGACGAATCAACTGACATATGCGATCAAATAAAAATTGCCATTTTAAAACAAAATACTGCAAAGCAAGGAATGCTAAGCATACATCCTTTGTTGTTTTAACAATTTATTTATAAATCATAATCGTGATCATTATACATATTATAGATGTAAAGATAAAAAAATGTCAGAAAATAAAACAAGACTAATTAACAAGCTAATATTTATATTAAAATACAAAATATATGCGTTGGCAATGATATCTTATTTACATGCAAATGTCAAAGGCCGGTCTCAATAGAATTTTATTATTCTTTTCATTGTACAGCACATGCATTTGATTTGGTTAAGATTTTTCATTATGTGGAAAATATAATGCTTACAAAACTAAATATGACTGTAGATTATCAATGAAATCGTTAGTATTTAGAAGATTAGGTAGTTTTGTATTAGATTCTGGATTTATAAGGTATTTTTTTTAATAGATTTTGGAATGACTTTCAAATTGATGAAGCATGAGTTTTAAGGAGGGTTTTATTAATTTTAGATTACAAAGTACTTTAACACCTTCGAAAATGCAAGTTTTTACTCAGAAAAGGAATCCTATTACCGGTAGTACCGAATGGGACGTTCAACATGAAGATTATGACTATCATCAGGAAATCGCCCGATCGGCGTTTGCAGATATGCTTCACGATACCGAAAGAAATAAAAAATATTATAGAGCGTTGCAGTTAGCTATTGAGAAAATGCACAATGAGGGAAAGAAAGCAAATGTTTTGGATATAGGTAGTTAACATATATTTTATATATTTAATTTACAATATTATATATTGGGATGCCAGTCAAGGTTCAAGATTTTTTCTTCAGCTATAAATATTGACTTATAACATTGTAATTTTTAGTTATTAATAACTAGTAAATATATAAATCAAAACTCATTTATAGGAACTGGAACAGGCCTGCTCTCAATAATGGCAGCAAGATGTGGAGCTGATACTATTACAGCATGTGAAGCATTCAAGCCCATGGCAGAATGTTGCTTAAAAATATTACAAAGAAATGGTGTTGCTGATAAAATTAAAGTTATTCCTAAGAGATCTACTGATTTAATTGTTGGTGAAGATGGAGATTTAAAAGAAAAAGCCAATATATTAGTGACTGAAGTGTTTGATACTGAATTAATTGGTGAAGGTAACATACTTAAAAGCTTAATTCCATTTTTTACTACATCCAGCAATATAGGTAGAGCAAACCTAGTGCTAATACACTCTGCTTACCACCTGAATTTGAGACATGAGAGTGTTGAGTGGCAGAACTTAATGCCACACTAGTCTTATTAGAGTGACAGAGATCTACTGTGTTATTTTATATTTATTTAAGAAATATACACAATATACAAATTAACTTCTTATAAACAGTTTACTTAATTTACATACAAAGTGAGAGCAATATACACATATGTACTTATATTCATTCTAATATATATTCTAATATAATAAGACAATATGAATAATATTTTTCAAACATTTTATAGGTGCTTTGTCAACATTCTCTCATGCGCATAAGTTTCTATTGGAAAAGGATTGTATAGTAGTACCTGATTCAGCAGTCATTTATGCCCAAGTTGTTGAATGCCCCACATTACAGAAATGGAATAAAGTAAATGATTTGGCTGATGAAGACTTAGATGTTATATTGAGGACCCCTCAGCAGGTACTATGATTTTCTATTATTTGGTGGTTTTTCATATTCATGTATTTTTACTAGTTTGTTTGTTTTTTTTTAACATTTTTTTAAAGTGTTATTCCACACTTAGGCAAAAAATACGTATTTAGAAAACATATAAAAATTTGAGCATAGCGGGACCCAAACCTGCACCTTCTGGAAACTAACATGTCCCATCTTGGTTGGTTTCCAGGAGCCGCAGGTCCGATTACCGCTTTTTTTTGTTTGTTTGTGTCAATGGGTATAATATGTTACCAAAATAAAATATATTTATTGAAATGGTTACTATTAATGTTCATATGATATTCTAAGTTTTTATTTTTTTTATGAAGAAAAAATGCTCTGTAAAAAATATTACTACTTAAACTATGTTTGTATTTCATTAAGTAATAACTATGTTACTTATTTTTTTTTTAATTTTACACTATTCTCTATACAGCAGGATAAGTAAAAAAAACTTAGTGTCAAGACACTACATATTTTGCTTTTTGTTCAAATTCATACATTGGGTAATAAGAAGCAGAACTCAACTTTTTGTTTTGCCAAGCATAGACAATAATTCTTCAAAAATAATTCCCCTTCAAGTGGCGATTGAAATCACAACAAAGTTATCATTTAAAAATCACTTAAAATTATGCACTTCTTTTGAAATTTCTAGATCAAAAACTGTGCGGGCTCTGCAGCAGTTCACGATATTCAACTATCTCAATTACCTCGACAAGCTTTTAAAGAACTTTCGGATCAAATACCAGTATTCTACTATGATTGGTCTGGACATTCACCTATTGATATGAAGAAAACTGTCAAACAACTGTTCAGTGTGACAAATACTGGAAAAGCTCAGATGATATTTATGTGGTGGGAACTTAATATGGATACTGAAGGTGAGTTTGATTTTCATGATGGTTGGTGGTTCAATATCTTCCAGGGGAATTGACAATACTTTAATCATTGTTATTATACAATCGAGAATAATCTATTAGGGGTTTGCTGTACTTATAAAAAAATATAAAGAGAGAACTTATTTTATAGACATGCATTTTTTTGCTTTTCACCAGAATTTTTTCCATCTACAAAACTGGAAATGAATATAATTTATTCTCACAAATGGGAATTGAGTACACAACTGTGGTGTTTGGATTAAGAAGGCAAAGCTTGGTGTCAACTGATTGAGTGGGTGAAAAGTAAAGAGTCTATGTTGTCTTTGCCTACACCGCAATATGCTGTGTATAGTTTTCATTAATAATATATTTCAGGTAAAATATGTCTAAGTTGTGCTCCATGGTGGTCCCATCCAGATGCAAATCTGTCATCTGAGAGACCTCAAGATTCTGTACCATGGCGAGACCATTGGATGCAAGCCGTCTATTATTTACCACAAGAGTTAAATGTCCAAAAAGATAATGAAATTTCTCTAATTTCGTGTCAAGACGAATATTCCTTATGGTTCTATTTAGAAAATGAAACATTAAAGCAAAAACACTATAAACGGCCAATTTGTGAGTGTGGTGTCCATATGGCTTTATCAAGAACTCATGTATCTTATTTAAATGATGGGAAGCGAAGTAAGAAGTTTTTAGCCCAAATAAGGGAAAATTTAGTCCAAGATAGTGTTGTTTTGGACTTAAATGGTGGTAGCTTGCTTGGACTATCAGCAGCTAAAATGGGGGCTAAATTGGTTTACATATTAGAAGATAAAACATTACATATCGGTATTCTAAATGATTATATAAAAGAAAATAATATCGAAAACGTCAAGATAATTCCAGAATTATCAGATGATGTATTAGAAAAAGTGACAAATGTTTTATGTGATCCGAATTTTAGTAGTGCAATATTGCCGTGGGAAAATTTAAAAATGGCGTATTTACTATATAAGTATGGCAATAAATTAAAAAATGTAACAGTTTTGCCAGAAAGTTGTGAATTTTGGGCAATGCCGGTTGATTTTCAGGATTTGCACAAAATAAGAATACCATTAGGTATCTGTGAGGGCATAGATATGTCCATATTTGATAGTCTTGTTGAGGTGATCATTTTGTTTTTTTTTATTATTGTTATACATTTACATTTCTTTAAAAGTTGCTGTATCATGCTGTGTCCTGCCTTTATAAGTATGGTGGGTATAAAGAACATAGTGTCAAGACACTCCGGCCCCACTTTCCTCCCAAATTCAAGATTTGTAAATGCTCAATATGCAATTGCATTGAGTCGTTAACCATAAGACAATGCATAAGTGGTGGTAACAAATGATATATTTAATTTAAATTCAATTAAAAATAAGTATAAGTTTAGTTTTTTAAAAAAAAGAAATCGCGACGTTGCGTTTCGCCACTCTACGCGCAAAGCCTATAGAATTCGGCGGATAGTCAGGCTAACTGGCTACATGCGGGATACAGTGTGAAGCTGAAAAAAAAAACTTTTTTATTTATTTTAAAAATAAAAGTCTCAGTTTAAATTACACTTATTTTTTAATAAAATTATAAACATACTATATTAAAATTTCAAATTCCATGTAAAATTTCCAAAAATAAAAAAAAATTATAATAATATGTTTTTTCTAATGCTTAAATTGTTATTATTGAGGCCAGTCGTAGCGCATCGGCACGAAGTGTGACTGTAAAACCGACTGGTTGTGGATTCGATCCTCACTCGAGGAGATGACATATTTACTTAAATTTATATTTCCATTTCTTCGCTCTGGTGTCAAGGTTAAGCGCGGCGTTGAGTTCTGCCACTCAACACGCAATGCCTTCAGAATTCGGCAGAAAGTGGGGAACGAAGTGTCTTAACACTAGGTTCCCTCTGCCTACCCTGCTGTGTGCGGGATACAGCGTGAAGCTGATTTATTTATTTTTTTATTTAAATTGTTATTATTGTTAGAGTTCCCGTATTATAAGTGATGCAGAATTAGAGGCTCAGCCATTATGGGAATATCCCTGTAGAAGTCGCGGCACACCGAGAAAGTTGTTTGAAATCAATATGAAAGATTTGAAACCGACCTTTGCTTGCGATGGCGTTAATAGTGTTGTGTAAGTATGTTAATAATTTATAAGAAAATATGTTTCTTATTACAAAAATAACAAGATGCAAAAATTATTTAGTTTTTAATTTCTTTGTATTTTATAATGAAAATTGTAGTTGATCAGTCTACACTACATTACTTATGTATATAAAATTACGACGATTTATATAAGACAAGTGACCCCAAACGCGGCTTCGAGCGCTTTTACTTATTATTATAATATAGTCAAATTATACAAAATCTTGTAAATTGTAGCCTATGAGTTATTCTTGATGTATAAGTTATATTACTGTAAAGTTCAGTAGTTTCTGCGTGAAAGTAGAACAAAAATTCATCTCCACAAACTTTCCTTCCTTATAATGTTAGCAGGATAGTAGGAAGTAGGATAGTAGTATTTAAAACGTCTCATATCTCCCCTTTTTTACAAGGCGGAGAAGCAGTTACTATAACTGCTTCTCCGCACTTCACACTTTATCCCTCATAGCATATTTCCACTTACATATTAAGAAAACGTATAAAAACTTTAATGTAGCGGGATTTGAATCCGCGTCTCTTTGGAAACCGTCCAAGCGCTCTGACCAACTAAGCCGTACGTTCTTATTGAGCTACGTCGAAATTCTTATACGCTTGCTACAACTTATCTATGTTGTTAGTATCTCTGTAGGGAGATTTTACAAATTTCCACTATCTAAAGATAATTACTTAAAATTATCGTTTGATAAGAGAGAAAACTTTTTTAAAACATATTTTTTATTTTTAGTGTGGAATAACACTTTAAAAATGTAAAAAAAACCATTTCCACTCTCCACTCGAATTTAAGACATTGCGTGTTAAGTGGTGGAACTCAGCCCGACTTTGTCTTGCCAGAAGGGTAAATGGAATAATTGTTTTTATAGAGTGCGGTTTGAGCCCATCAACATATCATGTAATTGGAAAATGGACAGTTTTTTTGTACTTTTTTAGAAAACCTAAAAAAAATTAACTTAGCAGGATATTATTATAATAAAATATTACAAAATAGTTTTATTTTTCATATAGTAGTAGTAGTAGCATAAAACTTTAAAATAGTTAAAATATTTATTTTTATTTTCAGGGACATTCAATGTGAAGAAATTTCTTCGGTGAATGGCTTCGCAATATGGGCAGTGTGGATTGTGGGAGGGAAACCTATAAGTTCCGGTCCAATAGATTATCCTGTCATAGGTGATTTGGTTAACTGGGACATGCATACTAGACAGGCGGTTAAAATATTTGTAAGTATTTTCTCACATTTAGTATCATTATAGTATTTTTTAAGATGCACGGGATCGAATCCACAACCAGTCGATTTTACAGTCACACTTTATGCCCCTGCGTCATGACTTCCTGGCCTCTTAGGTTGAATAAGTTAGTTATTCAATTTGTATTTGGGTAGCTGTCGCCAAGGAGTGACCAGAGAGGCACGAAAGTGATAGTAGGTGACCTGAAGGTAAGTTTATGTTGTATGCAGATGATGCAGTGCATTGTATCATCAGAATGCGTGTTGTAAGTATTAGTCACCACTCTGAAAGAAGGGTTCTAATCGTCTTAGGCATATGTAATCTGCTGATATCGACGCTGTTATACGGCAGCGAATCGTGGGTATTATAGAAGTAGAATGAAAGAAAGATTAATGTTGTGGAGATGCAATCTCTTTGTAGGCGTGCGTGTGTGTGGTTATATATAGAGTCAGTTTAGCTGACAAAATCAGCAATGAAGAGATACACAGAATGTGAGGTACTAGATATCACGGTGAGAAAGAAGAAGAACGTGTTGAGGTGGCTTGGGCACGTCGGGAGAATGAGTGATGAAATAATGGCAAAAAAAGATTCATGAAGGAAGAGTGAATGGTGCGAGAGGCAATGGGAGAGACCGTAACGTTTGGTGCTACATTCTCTCTGGCTCTACTACCTACTCCGCATAGGGCGTATAAGGCGTGAATAATATTATAAATATTTTTATTGCAGAAAACCTCCAAAGAAGTGAGTGCGTCAGACAAATGGAGCTATCAAGTGGCCTGCGATCTTGATAAAGGACAGTTTAATTTAAAAATAGAGTTATCGAATGAATGAATGAATTTCCTATGGAATTTATATATAAATAAATGATAGATGACGACATAACTTTTTTTATTGTAATATTTTTTTACTCTTTTTTTAAGGTTATGGTTCTTTGTTCTGTTAGAATAGATAGAGAATTAGATGAAACTTTATAAGAATATAAACATTTTGGCTAGGGCTATTTCAATCGGCAAGCACCTAAACTTTATTTTGAAAAAAACCATCGCATAAGAGATAAACACCTGAGAGTCGCCAAAAAACCTATTCAGGAATATTACAAGATTAATAAGACATTCCCAAGAGACAGAAAGGCGCCAGAGCTCGAGTCAAGACTTCAATGTAACAAACAATTTTTGATACTCGCAAAATGAAGTAGAGTAGGGTTAGGATCGAATAGGAATGATATCGATAAATTTGCTTATATTTGTCGTTCTCATCTTTGCTCTTTTAGGCAATGTTCTTAGAAATGCAAAACACTGGTGTGGCTAACTATAGAAGAATTTTTTATTTGTTTAGTCTTAAAATGGCGTACCCTAATTCGTGCTCCGCGTCAACACTTTTAAAACTTTATCTTAATGCTTACTAAATAAATAAATAAATCAGCTTCACGCTGTATCCCGCACACAGCAGGGTAGGCAGGGGGAACCTAGTGTTAAGACACTCCGTTCCTCACTTTCCGTCGACTTCTGGAGGCATTGCGTGTTGAGCTCAACGCAGCGCGTTGCTTCTACACCAGAGCAGAAGAAATGGAAATATATATTTTATTATTTTTATTAATATATATATACAGAAGAAATGGAAATATATATTTTATTTCCTCTTATGGGGATCGAACCCACAACCAGTCGATTTTACAGTCACACTTTGTGTCCCTGCGTCACGACTGGCCTCGTAGTAAATGATCCTCCTATTTAATAATTTAGTAAGATGGGGGTAAACTTTTCCTACTGCTTTCACGTTGCAAATATACCAATAAATTTTGCTACATCTCCAATGTGAAAGCACTGCTAGATAGAGAGTCAATACTCACGTTGCTGTGACTAAAGTATAAGAAATCATACTTAAAGCGGTAAGTCTTTCAGTAGAGAGCAATAAAGAGAGAACTCTGTAAAAAAAATGTACACAAAAACCTTACCTAGTCTATTTTTGATTCACGCTCCCGTCGTCGTTAACCTTTTGATAGAAACGTATGAGAAACAGTACAAAATTTCATGAGGATATTGGTATATTTTTATCCAGAATTGATATGTTCCTATACTCTAGGAGCCTACAAAGTGTACTGATAGAATTTCAATTTCATAGGATACTTTAAAGTAAACAAGGTACTTATTAGGAACTTATCAGTGACTGGCCTGACTGATAGATTTATAGGTATTTTTACATGGTAGAAGTAGGAATGAGAGATATAACTAGAATTTAAAGATTTAGTGTTAGCCAAGTAGTAAGATTTATCATAAAAATAGTTCATAAAAAAATCTAAATATTACATTGCTCTATTCAAATGTATTTGCATTTTTTATCCTATGAGTTAGTAAATATTATAATAAGTACGTATCAAATGCATTGTGCACTTCTTTATGTGCCATGTGCGAGTTTATTAGTTTTCATAAAATACATTAAAAGTTGTTTTCATTTTGGTTAAACATCAGACTCGACTAGACACCAGAGCGAAGAAATGAAAATATTAATATTTCATTTCCCCGAGTGGGAATCGAACCCCAAACAAGTCGCGTTAACAGTTACACTCTGTGTCCCTGCCCCATGGCAGGCCTCAATTTGGTGATTTTTTTTAAACTATAATACAAAAATTCTGATTTGTATCTTTACATTGTGCATAAGAAAACGAGACATAAAAAAACTGTAACTCACTGTCATAACAAAAATATTGTATATTTAATACATAGGTATGTATATTAAATGTCAAATATGGATATTAGATCAAGTACTTTCTGACCAAATACAGAAAACTAGTGTAATTAACCAGTAGGTAATATTTAAATATTCATAGCCGCAATCGACGGAGGCATTCTTGAGGATAAGTATTTTATTATAAGTGGAAACCAAAGAAAGCCGTTATCAAAGATCCGCCACCTCTTCTCTGAAACTCGATAAAAAGCTAGAATGTTAGAATATGGTAACCAGTCCTGACATCACCTACCGCAGTAACCTTAAAACATAATATAGACTTAAGCTATATACACACTTGGATAATAAAAAAGAATAATAAATGTTTAAAAACATCATATAATCTGTGGAGATTAGACTGAAGTGTAGTATAAAAAGAAAGGTTTAATCTGTGTATGAATAAGAAAATGTGAACTTGGCCTTAGTGATTCCGCATCCGTACTGCAACCACGCTTTTTGTTCTGCCTTCACGCAATCTCATTATACTGTCAGGAACTCACACGATTAATTAATTATTTATAGCTTATTAGAAAATCAGCTTAGCGCCCGATTGAGGCTCGACGTCGGCGTAGTGTTGGCTTTTTGTTTTTCTCCACACATAATTTTAAGCTATCTTGCTTATAAATCTATAAATATAGTTTTGAAGTAGGTTTTCAAGTTCAATTATTCATTATGTGCTGAGATTGTTTAATCTTTATATTTTTATAAATATAATAAAATAATAAAACTATTAAATAACTTTATGCATGTAACAGTAGTCAAAAATATATATTTCAAATTTTTGTCTCTCTGTGGTTTACATTTTACACAAAAACAACTGGACTATTAGTCCTCAACAATATAAATAACGGTAGGCCACTATAATTTATTTTGAAGGTCTGAATACCTGTTGCAAAATCGTAGCTGCCTTTATAAGAGATTTTATATAGAGCCTTAGTCTTCTAAGGCTCTATATAAAAGTTGGTTAACATGAGTACTTTTTGTTGCTAATAAAAATATGAAAATCTGATGCAGAAATTCAACAGCCTAGCTTACCCTTAAGATATTTGAATATAACGCCATAAAAAAGTTGTTGAATTTTTATGAAAACTTTTTGATGATATCAGAAAATTAATCATTTAGAATACTTACTTAATGTGTAACCCAAAGATTTCGAATTTCGAAGATTCATTTAATTGAGTTAAAATTTTCTATAAATATAGAGCTGTCTAAAAACGTATTATACATAACCTAGTGTTAAGACACTCCGTTCCCCACTTTCTGCCGAATTCTAGAGGCATTGGGTGTTGAGTAGCAGAACTCAACGCCGCGCTTTGCCTCGACACCAGAGCGAAGAAATGGAAATATAAATTTAAATAAATATTTCATCTCCTCGAGTGGGGATCGAACCCACAACCAGACGGTTTTACAGTCACACTCTGTGCCACTGCGCCACGACTGGAAAACGACTAAAAAATATATGTACTTTAAACCATTGACGGGCTGTGAAATGTTTAGTTCTTCCCGCCCTTACACTTACTTTTTAAGCATATGTTTGTATGTGGATGAATAATTGTATATTCACAAATGTGAATGTGGGATCACGAATTTTTCAAAAATATTCTCATTTATATTTAAATATTGTAATCAAAACTACTGTTTTAAAACTACGCAGTATAAGTAAAATTTATTCCTGCTTTGTTTTAAATTTCGTAAAGAACTTACCTACTAACCCAAGTTTGCACTATGGATGAGGCAGCAACGCTTTGAAAGATTTATCACTAACAATTGAATATCATTACTGCTAAGTAATGGTATTTAGTTTTCTAGGAAACAATAAAATGTAGTACTTTAACAGATCTTACGTGGAATAGATGTTTATTATTTATATAGTGTTTATTATACATTTAAATTAAGATAAAAATACATATTAAAACGAGAACGCGTGGAGATTTATTAAAGTTAACAATGTTATGCAGCTCGTGAAATGATTAACGGCATCTTAACGTAAATAATGTCAATTAGGAAAATTAGTTAAAATAAAATTCTTAAAAGTTAGATAGGTACATGCTATGTTCTATGCCGAATTCTGGAGGTATCGCGTGTCGAGTGGCGGAAATCAACGCCGCGCATCGCCTTCACACCAGAGTGAAGAAAATGGAAATAGTAAACATTTAATTTCCTCCAGTGGGAATAGAATCTACAACCTGTCTTGTTTACAGTCACACTTTATGCCCTGTGCTGCGACTGGCATCTAATTATTAGAAATGCGTCTAAAGTACTATTTAGTACTAAAAAACTATATGATGATATTGAAATATTTGTTACTTTTATTGTAATTGTAGTCACGCTATCTTCAGCTTGACAGTACCAAACAGGCATGAAAGACGTAAGTAGCCATAAAGCAGTTAAACCCATGTTTTTGTCACTAATCGTTGTGGCTTCTCCGCTTGAAGCTACTCTTATATAACAGGTTCGACTATCCTTATTTGTTTTTTTTTTAAATACAACCTCCCAAGCGGAATGTATAGAAGTAGCGGTAAACAAGTAATTATTCAAAAATAGAAGAGTTCGCAGAAATAAAAAAGATTTACGATCCACTACTGTGGCATTCGTCATTAGGCAGTTTTGTTGTGCTTCGTTTTATTGTTTGTTTGTTTATTTAAACTATTTATTTTGTAATATTTCTTGTTTTTATCTTTTTTGTAATGTTCATGGGAATTTTAAGGCTCATTTGTATAATAAAGACCTCATTAGTATTAGTTAATAGCTCTAGGTTAATAATGTTTTGGGTAGGTAGAGAAAATCTAGTGATAAGGCACTCTGTTCACCTTCCGCCAGATTAAAAAATATTGTCTTAAGTGGCGGAACTCAACGACGCATTTTAGCTTACTCAATAGTAAATGAATTTAAAGTTAAGATAAAACTTACAACTATCTCTGTTACAGACAGTTACCAGCCGATAGACTAGAGAGGACAGTTTTGGTTTTTAAATTAATTTGCGATATTTTTTGGTGACATTCTAATTGTACACTACTAATGTTGATGGTCGAGTTTCAAATTGTACTTAAAAATTAAATTAATTCAGCATCATGCTGTATCCCGCACACAGTAGCCGCGTTTTGCCTCGACACTGGAGTAAATACAGCGAAGAAATGAAATTATAAATTTAAATAAATATTTACGAGGCCAGTCGTGGCGCAGCGGCACGAGGTGTGACTGGAAAACCGACTGGTTGTGGGTTCGATCCCCACTCGAGGAGATATTTACTTAAATTTAAATTTCCATTTCTTCGCTCTGGTGTCGAGGTTAAGCGCGGCGTTTAGTTCTGCCACTCAATACGCAATGCCTCCAGAATTCGGCAGAAAGTGGGGAACGGAGTGTCTTAACACTAGGTTCCCTCTGCTTACCGTGCTGTGTGCGGGATACAGCGTGAAGCTGATTTATTTATTTTTAAATAAATATTTCATTTCTTCGAGTGGGATCGAATCCACAACCAGCTGAATGTGATGTTTAAAATATCTCAATTTCTTACGATGGCAATGCGCCTGATTAATTTAAATAGCTAAAAACACTTCAAAGCTTTTAAGTATAATAAACTTATGATTACTATGCTCCGTATGTATAGTGATGTGTTCTAAAAGTTTCGTTTTAGTTGCTACATCGTGAGTTCTGCCACTCAATGCCGCCTCCAACGCTATGCCTCCAGAATTCGGCAGAAAGTGGGTAACGGAGTGTTTTAACTCTAGGTTCCCTCTGCCTACCCTGCAATGTGTGGGAATCAGCGTGAAGCTGATCGTGACTTACAATGTTTTATGGATAAACATTTAAAAAATACAACACATCTCTATACTAACAAAAACAAAGAGTTACAAAATAAAACAATAAAAAATATTATAACTTAATGTTTTAATGCTCATTATATGTTGTAACGCTATGGGATTCCACGATAGTATTCAATCTCACGGACCCCCTGAAGAGTTTGTATTTTAACGAGAACAACTTTTGAAATATATGGCTCCTACCACATAAATGAAGGTTTTTACATATAACATTAATATTTCAACGTTTTTACTTCAAAAGCAAAAAGATCTGTGATGCAATAAACAAGGATACTCCTTGACAGTGACAGGCGACGAGTTCATTATGAATCAGCTGTTTTGAAATACTAATAGACTATAAATTGTCGGTTTAATGATTTTATATAACTTCATATGCGAATGTTGCCATATTTTTTAAGAAAAAAAAAGAGATTTAATATGTTTTTTTTTGAAAAAGTGGCGTACTGGCACAGCGTGCGACTGTGAACGCGACCGGTTATTTTAATTTCATCGTTTTGGTAACGAGGCAAAATGTGGCGTTGAGTTCCGCCATCCAATTTGCAATGCCTATAGAATTCTGTGGAAAGTGGGAAAGGGGAGCGCAGTGTCTAAACACTAGGTTCCCAGGTTCCCTATCTTTCTTATTATGTGCAGGATACAATATGAAGCTGAAAAAATAAATAGTAAGACGCTCATTTTAAGATTAGGATAATTGCTCAATAGTTTTCAATTAACCAACTTACATAAATATAATTTTAACTTAAAAAAGACAAGATATATTTAATGAAGAGAGCTTGTAATAGAGCCTGTAAAAGTCTAACGGAAGTGTTAGATTAGTCAGAGCTTCTGCTAAACACGCATCATAAATGTTAGAGTTGCAATTAGGTGGCTTTCTCATAGTCCAGACTCCTAGAGATCTGTTCTGAGAATCTGTTAGTTACTTATGTCAAAGAAATTTTCTAAGAGTGACTTTTAATTGTCTGTTGAAAAATTGAGCATTTTTAAAAATTTTACATACACTTATCCACAATTTATATGTTTTCCAACAATTATAAATACCTACAACTATTATAGAAAATTGAGGATGATATACGGAATTATATATCTTGTCTTATATCTACCTTACCCGCGACATTATCTGCCGTCTAGAAGAAAAATCTAAATTATGTTCCGTATTTTAAAATTATATTATCTATAAAGCGTTGTGTCAATATATTAAATCATAAAAAAAATGAATACATAACATATAATAATACATTCTTTGAAGATAAATCATTTCTCTGAGCTTGGTAATGATTTGACCTACCTATCTTCACAATTATACATAGGTATACCTATAAACAATTTTAACGAACAAAGACCCTATAGTATCCATTATCTTTTTATTTTATCAGCTTCACGCTGTATCCCGCACACAGTAGGGTAGGCAGAGGGAACTTAGTGTTATGACACTCGGTTCCCCACTTTCTGCCGAATTCTGGAGGCATTGCGTGTTGAGTGGCAGAACTCAACCCTCGACACCAGAGCGAAGAAATGGAAATATAAATTTAAGTAAATATTTCATCTCCTCGAGTGGGGATCGAACCCAGAACCAGTCGGTTTTACAGTCACACCTCGTGCCGCTGCGCTACGACGGGCCTCAGTATCCATTAGGCTGGGAAAATACAAAAACACAATTATATGGGTGCAAAGGTTGAAAAACAATCAATTATAATAAATGATCGTTTCGATAGCACACTTTCTAAGTGACCGTTATGCTGATATGTAGAAACGTGAATTTGTACATCTCGATATAGCATTAGAGTTATGCGTCGGCTACGGACGTAACTGTGGGCTGTTAGGTATATTCAATTTATAATCTCTAAGGTATAATAAGGTTACTGTGCCTTAAGCGATGGCAAAGGTTAATCGGGGTACGGTGGAAAATATATGCCGTTTCTACTATTGAGAACTTAGGTATATCCTTGCTGTGTTGGTTCAAGTTACGTTGGTTGTACTGGTCAGTAAGTGGTCATCACGGTGCGATGGGTCAGTGTTCAATCGTTTACGCGGTATTTGTGGGTTCGATCCCTACTCAGAAAATCTAGTAGGGTTATAAAATGAAATGCTGTGCATTGCACCGTTTTAGTAAGTCAAAGTGCGGCATTGGGTCTAATGAGAAAATTTTAGAAATAACTAGGAGTACATGGAACATTCCATGTGTTGGAGGAAGATCCTCGATGAATGGACAGAAACAGATTTTTCAATTTGAGCCAGTAGTTGTTCCTGGAACTGGCGCGATAGCTAAACAAACAAAAAACGCGCCAGTACTAGCTACTACTACTACTAGCTACTACTACTACTAGCTACTACTACTAGTACTAGGTTTATAATATTAGCAAAGATAAACTAATTGTAACTAAATAAAAGATTGAATTTACAAAATACATAACAAAACAAAAACAATTGATTTAGATATTTATATTAAAAAAAACATGCGACAAAAATTATGACAACGTAATGCACGTGAAAACTTTATGAAGTTACAAGTCCTTTTATATATATACAGGGTGGAAGAGGCAGCGCTCCATTTACGGAAACAGCATATAGGGTAAAATATTTCAAACCTATACCTAAAGAAATTAATCAAGATGCCTCAACAGTTTGGACGTAGGATTTTTTTTTCATTTCACGATTTTTATCCATACCTGTATTTCGTGTGACGCGATTACGTATAGATCCCAATAACATAAACACTTACTACTACAAAAATACTACTAAAGGTTAAACAACTTTGAACTTTATCGCCAATACATACGACTCGATTTCGAAATGAGGCGTGTGCGGCGGTGTTCCTTTGATAGGTTTATGTGTGCGTGCGTCATCCTTACAAATGGCGTTTTGTTTTAAAATGACAATTTTATTATTTATTTTGTTTGAAAAAAAAACTTTTTCATTTTTGGGAATTTATTTTTTTCTGAATTATATTAGGCTTTTATAGAGTAGTTAAAACTGTGGTTTCATTTAATGTGGTGCTGACACTTCCACCCTGTAGATAACAACTTTAGTCTATATAAGTAATTACTAGATAGGAATTGCTAAGCAATCGTAATAATTGCAAACAAAAGGTCAGCAAATTCAATAAATAATGGTATTTATCTGTAATAGAGGCATTGCGATAATATCAGTGATTTACACTCGATAATAATTAAATATTAATTAAATGTTTATGTTACTAGTACTACGGAAGTGCCAATAGTAATTATGATTTAAAAAAAATGTATATGTTTAAATTCTGTTTGTTTGTCTGTTACATATTGATTGTAAAGCGTTGTTCTAATTATTTATTTCCGTAACTTTTATAAAAAAAAAAATAATAATATCTCGGTTAGCTGGTGCCTGTTATATCTTTGAAGTTTAATCCTACACACAATTTCGCACATCAGTTTCTATTCGGGGGCAAGAATTTTTGTCAATTTCTTGATCTGGTAACAAGACCATGCAGTGCATTCCACCATTCAATATATAATGTCTCGACTATTGGACGGAAAGCGAGGAACGGAGTGTCTTAACACTTTATTCCCTCTGGCTACCCTTCTACATGCGGAATAAGGCATATTTATAGTTATATTTGTATATTCTTAAACTGTTAATTGAATAGACGATTTCATTGAGCTAATTTCATTATAAATGCGTAATATTTAACCATTTATTGTGATTAATAGATACAAGTAAAATATTGCAACCTTTTTATGCTTCTATGAAAATAGGAGCTACCCATTGACCATTTCGTGACTGAAAATTTAGATATTTATTACAGAAATGTATCTTGTATTAGAAGCTTAATTTCTGGGCTCCATGGAATGGTATACCTGAATATCTGAAATTAATTTCGCCTTGACACCTCAACGCGATCCCAAGTGAAATAGTCTTGACAGACGGACAAAAGTTATTTTAGTTTGGTTATTTATAAAAAAATAAATTAAATTAAATCCTGATTGGATTCAGCTTCCCGCTATATCGCGCATACAGCAGGGTAGGCAGAGGGTATTAAGAAACTCCGTTCCCCACTTTCTGTCAAATTTTTCGAGGTATTGTGTGTTGTTGTGTGTGAGTGGCGGAACTCAACGCCGGATTTTTGCCATGGTGCCAGAGTGAAGAAATGAAAATATTAATAAACAATAATTTATTATCTCGAGTGGGCATCGAACCCACAACCGTCGCGTTACAGTAACACCCTTGTGCATTCCCATTCATTCTGTTCCCATTAAGATACTTCCGTTCCCCATTTTCCGTCGAATTCTCAAGGTGCATGATGAGTGGCCGAATTCATTGCCGTGCTTTGCCTCGTTACCTGAGCAAAGATATGAAAACATTAACTATTTCATTTCCTTGAGTGGGAATCGAACCCACAACCTCGTCGCCTCGTCGTTTACATCGGCACGCTTGTGCCCTTGCACCACGACTGGTCTGAAATGGAAATTAAGAATGTTGCCGTCTGTGAAGAATCACCTCGTAAGTACAGTAGTATAATAGAACTTCATATAATCTAGTTCATCTCAGTGCTTCGATTATTGCGTTTCGATCCATATAATTTATCTATTATTGATTAAGTGATGTTTGACAACGAATGATGAATGATGGTTACGAACACTATCTCTCGGAATAATTTGCCCATAGTTGATATTTTTATGTTTTTTTTGAGGCCAGTCGTTTCGTAGTGGCACAAAGTGTGACTGTAAAATTCGATTCGATTCCCACTCGAAGAGATCAAATATTTATTTAAATTTATATTTCCATTTCTTCGCTCTGGTGTCGAGGCAAAGCGCAGTGTTGAGTTCTGCCACTAAACACGCAATGCCTCCAGAATTCGACATCTTAACTTCTTCGGTGTCTTAACATTAGGTTCCCTCTGCCTACCCTGCTGTGTGCGGGATACAGCGTGAAACTGATTGTTTAAATTGTTTTTTAAAATTTTTTTTTTAAATGTTAATGTTGTAAAACCTATCGTCGCACTAAATTCTGGCAAGTATAATTTTTTTGGTGAATGTACATGAATGAGGTGAATGTACCTATAAGTAAAATATAATGGATATTAAATATTTCTGATATAAAACATATACTACGTACGTAATACGTATATATATATATATATATATATATATATATATATATATATATATATATATATATANCCCGCGCCTCTTGGAAAGTGTGGAATAACACTTGAAAATGTTAAAAATAAAAAAAAAATATGTTTATGATGTTTTTCAAAACAAGATATTAGTTTCAAGTATACGAGTATGCATCTGTTCCCTAGTGTCGTCACTGGTGGCTCTAAAATAGGTTACCTCTCACTACCGCTAATGAGGTACTGTAATGGTCATAATTTATTGTGAGTGTTCGCAATGCTATGAAGAAATACTAAAGTGTGCTATTTGATGTTAAATGAATCTGCATCCGTAACTCTGAAACGCGCAATGTGGTTTATAAACAATTTTAATTAATAGTTTGTGGTATTTTGTTCTGTTTTCCAATGATTTATCACTTGTTTATATTTTGAATACATATATATGGTTTTAACAATATATTATGTAATATTTTTGCAAAAATAAATAATAAGTGATTTCTGTATTTGCGTTTAGAAAAATATAAAAATCATTGAAAAAAAATTATATCAAAACAAATATCTACAGTTTTCCTCTTGTAATTTTTTTTATTAGACGTGTATATAATAATCGAAATATATTTTTGGAAATCACACGCTACCTTGCTTGCTACCGACTTCAAAGTATGCATTACATAGTGATGAGACAGCTGTTTAATATTGTATGGCGCAAATAGCAGGGAACGCAGAGGGAACCTGGAACCTAGTGTTAAGACACTCCGTTCTGTTTCAAAACACTTCCGTTGCCCATTTTCCGACGAATTCTTGAGAAACTGCGTATTAAGTGGCAAAGCTCAACGCCGCGCTTTGAATCGTTACCAGAGTGACGAGATTAAAATATTTAATATTTAATTTCCCCCAGTGTGATTCAAATCCAACACTGTGGCCGTTGCAGCCGCACGTTTGTGCCCCTGCGCCACGACTTGTAGGTACTAATAGGGCCAATATTTGACATAGAATCTAGATACTAACCCATATTTCTTAGAATAACAATACCTTATAAAATATCACATCCATTGAATATTGGTCTATAAACACATCGCTGAAAGGTCAGTAAAAAAATTATATATGATACAAGTTACACTCCGTTCCCCACTTTCTGCCGAATTCTGGAGGCATTGGGTGTTGAGTGGCAGAACTCAACGCCGCGCTTTGCCTCGACACCAGAGCGAAGAAATGGAAATATAAATTTAAGGAAATATTTCATCTCCTCGAGTGGGGATCGAACCCACAACCAGTCGGTTTTACAGTTTCATTTTGTGCCGCTGCGCCACGACTGGCCTCAACTAATAGGTACTAATAGGGCCAATATTTGAGTTAGTATCTAGATACTAACTAACCCATATTTCTTAGAATAACAATACCTTATAATATAACACATCCATTGAATATTGGTCTATAAACACATCGCTGAACGGCCAGTTAAGAATTTATATACTATACAAGTTAGGTGATATGTAATAACATTAAATTAGTTCGATAGTAGCGCCAGGTAGACGCTGTTAGTGCAACTTTTAGTCATTTTAATATCTGTTGAAGGAAATTTTACTTCTATTTGCATAAGCTTATTTGTTTTTATTATCTAACTCGATACATCGTAGTATCGTTATGGGACTCTATCCATAGAGTACAGGTTGCAGGGATACAGTTTTGCTTAAAAGAAAAGTTTTTTTCTTTAATAAATAATAGATAATTTTAAATTAATATTAGTTATTTATTAAAAAAATTTACAAAACGACATGCAAACAAGGAATAATCTCGCACATAGCAGAGGCAGAGGGAACCTGGGAACCTAATGTTGTGATGAACTATTATGTGGATACCTTTTATGATGAAAATAAAATAATATTCGGAATCTTCAGAATTTGAAGGTAAATTTTAATTATATTTTAAATATCTACATATAGTTCTAAATATTTCAAAGGTTTTTCTGAATGACTGGCTAAATTATTCAACGGGGGTGAAATAGGCGTATAGATAGACTGCATGTTTGAATACCCTTTAAAGTAGCATGAAATGTGGCGTTAAATTATTTAAAATATTTTTTTATACGCATCATGTGCCAGAAAGAGAGATCACTCCGTCTACCATTCAGTCTCTTTTGTTGTTCAACAAAAGACGTAGTTCAACAAAAGAAGTAGACGAAATACGTTGCAGTTACAGTGGCGAAATCTTCTCCTTATTAAACCAAATGGGAAAATCAAAAATGTTTTAAAATCATTAACCTCCCAAAAGTGCCACCATAGCTTCAAAACGAGTTTAAAAATTTAATTATACAATATTCTTTTCAACAAAATTTCCTTTTGTTCCAATCCAACGTAAACTGCTAGTGAAAAAAAAACACAAAGAAAATCAGCTTCACTCTGTATCCCGCACACAGCAGGGTAGGCAGAGGCAACTTAGTGTTACGACACTCCGTTTCCCACTTTCTGCCGAATTCTGGGGGCATTGCGTGTTGAGTGGCAGAACTCAACGCCGCGCTTTGCCTCAACACTAGAGCGAAGAAATGGAAATATAAATTTAAGTAAATATTTCATCTCCTCGAGAGGGGATCGAACCCACAACCAGTCGGTTTTACAGTCACACTTTGTGCCGCTGCGCCACGACTGGCGTCAACAATAACATTCAACACGTAAACCCAAAACTATATATTTATAAAACTAAAAGAAATCAAGAAGCAAACATTTTATTGTGCCTTATAAAAATCTCTCTCAGCACACATTATTCACTTCGTATTCACCTTTATCTCTCCGGTGTGAAATAATGAGCGTACATTAATTTCGAAAACGAAATGCTATAGTAACCTGTTATTATGATTTATTATTATTGATGCTATAATATCGTGGGCTTCGAGAATATGGCTTATCTTAGTAATGTTAACCTTTATTCCTATAAGACTAGCGCTTCTCGATACAGCTGTCCGTCCGTACACGAAGCTCGATTGATTTTTATCAATACCGTATAAGTAAATGGGTGCAATTATGTTTTTAATCATATTAATAAAGCTAAGCCCTAGATATATAATTATAAGAATATAGAAGGTAGGTTTCTGAGTGCTGTGTTAAATGTTTTGTTCGTGATATGCCTTTTTAATTTTTTTTTATTTATAAACGATTTTGCCAATATGGTGTTTTAAAATATTGATTTATGTATGTTTGCTTTCTCAATTAATGTGTCATCAAAATGGCGAGTTGTAAATATTTTTACTTCACAGTTGATTTATAAGAGTCGTTTGCTTGGCTTTCTCACGGCCATTGCATTTTTTGGCTTGTATAGCTACTATATATAATAGTATTGTTAAATTTCTATATATTTTTTTGGGTTTTTCTGAGATAGCATAGTAAACGGAGTGTGTAATGCTAGGTTTATTGTGCTTATATGCGGGAAATGTGCATATAGAAAAATACGGAAGACTCCGTTCCCCACTTTCTGCCAAATTCTGGAGGCATTGCGTGTTGAGTGGCAGAACTCAACGCCGCGCTTTGCCTCGACACCAGAGCGAAGAAATGGAAATATTATATTAATTTAAGTAAATATTTCATCGTCTCGAGTGGGGATCGAACCCACAACCAGTCGATTTTACAGTCACACTTTGAGCCCCTGCGCCACGACTGGCCTCTGTGGGGAACGGAGTGTCTTAACACTAGGTTCCCTCTGCTTACCCTGTTGTATGCGGGATACAGCGTGAAGCTGATAAAAAAAACATTAGGAAGCCATGTATGTAGACTTACTGTGGGTTCTTCCCGCTGTTATCATAAAAAAACACAATTTATCCTTTTTACACACTTACGAGAAGAGGGATTTTGTCACAAAAAGGCCGATTATCATCGTAAACTAGTAGGATCACGCTTTTTCGCCTAGTGTGGTAGGCAGAGGGAACCTAGAGTTAAGATACTTCGTACTCCGCTCTTTATTTATTTGTAAATATTTCATTTAATTTCAACTAATTCCTAGCGTTTATATTCTTATTTATATTTTATTTTATTTTAAATCTACGGCAATATATCAAACTATTCAAGACATACCAGTAATATATACTAAGTGATTAAACATATATTTTTTACATGTACATACTGTATTCATATGTTAGTTACAAGAACGTGTGCACCGTAATACAAACTAGAGAATCAACTACTAATGTCAAAGTATAAATCTACAAGAGGGAAATGTAGCGTAGACATTATTAGCTATTATTTAAATTTATTGTTTGTAAGTATGCAGTTAAAGCTTAGTACACCGTACTTCGCACCAATTTACAGGTGAACCGTCGATTATCGTAGCGACGAAACTAAATACTGTTTTAGCCATTTCGATATTTCTCAATCAACCATATAAGGTAATTACATAGATATATGGATAGAATAGGTGAAGAATGCTAAATGTTCTCTTTCAAGATGGCGTTTATAAATTTTATTTTAAATGGAGGCGGTTTTATTGAACGGTTGTTAGAAATTGTTGCTTTTTTGTTGTAATGACCCATCAAATGTGATTATAATTCTTGGAGAATAATTGAAGTATAAAAAGATGATTCTATATATAGACGTATATATGTTAGATTTATGGTGAAGTGTAATGGATTTATTTCATGCTCAAATAAAAGAAAAAAACGTCTTATTGAGCTAGTTAGCTAGTCGTGCTGACGTTGGGAAATATTCGCTTAGTACTCTCATACACTCGGAGGAACTCCAGGGAACCTACATGCTACTAGTTCACTCTTTTACTGTCAGTAGTTTCAGCTTTGCGTTTTCTGTCTGTCACTCAGTTAGTTACCGAAAGACTTTTATAATGAAGTTTATATAGATTTATATACCTACTTATATTCTTTATAAAACTGTTGCAATCAAGATTGTGTTACATACATTATATGCGTAAGTACAATAATCGTGCTTTGTCATAATGCTATTGACGAAACAATATAAATATTTTTTTAGCACCAGGCCGTATCCTCTATATATCAGGCTAGGCAGAGGAATCATGGGACCCTAGTATAAAGACACTCTGTTGTCCATTAAGAAACTTCCGATACTCACTTTCCACCGAATTCTGGAGGAATTGCGTGTTGAGTGGCAGAACCCATCGCCGCGCTTTGCCTCGTTACCAGAGCTAGGAAATCAAAATATTAAATATTTCATTCCAATATGTGGGAATAGACCCCACAACTGTCGCCTTTTGTTTCACACGCTTGTGCTCCTGCGCCTCGAGGGACTTAGTGTACCTATATTACGGTAATTTTATACAAAAATATTTTACAATAAACAGTATAACAGTAACATTGTGACAAATAAGACAAAAGCGTGACCGTACTAATGTTAATAGTCGACATTTAAAAGCGTGACTCCACTTTATTTATGTATATAATATTAGTGTTTGTGGCGTGATCTATTCATCATTTGTCTAATTTTGTAGCTGACTGTCAAAATGGCAGTTTTATGCTCTTAAGCATAAATTATTGACAATGTTCTCAACTGATTATTGCGCATCGCGCTTAGCTGATAGAATATTAAGGATACTTATTTAGAAAACGTATAAAAATTTGAACGTAGCGGGACTCGAACCCGCGCCTCCTGGAAACCGACCAGGAGGTAGGAGGCGCGGGTTCGAGTCCCGCTATGTTCAAATTTTTATACGTTTTCTAAATAAGTATTTTTCTTTCCTAAGTGTGGAATAACACTTTAAAAATGTTTAAAAGAATATTAAGGAGCCATATTCATGAAATAAAAGATTTTTTATTATTTTTTTTACATTAAGTTTTCTTTTATCAGCTTCACGCTTTATCCCGCGTGTGGCAGGGTAGGTAGAGGGAGCCGAGTGTTAAGAAACATCGCTCTCCACTTTCCGCCGAATTCTGGAGGCATTGCGTGTTGGGTGGCGAAACTGAACGCCGCGCTTTGGCCTTGGTAACAGAACGAAGACATGAAAATATTAAATATTTCATTTCCTCGAGTGTGACTCGAACCCACAACCTGTCACGTTTACAGTCATACGCTAAGCGATTGATAGAATATTAAGGAGTTTTACGAGTCATACTTATAAAACATTTATTTTATTGTTATTTATTGAAGTCTTATTAATATTAATTGTATTTATTTTACTTATTATTGCACTTTAATTATGGTTTATTTATAGATGTCCTCTCTTGTCAAATAGGCATTTTAAAGAATATATATCTTCATTTCATGTATTTCCAGCTTTCGGTAGACAGGTGGAAGATGCTACTTTCATCACATAGTATTTCCACGTTTATAAGTATATATAATAATAATAAGGTTTCATTCGATTCCCAAAGAATAATTTCTATCTAAACCATTAAATCAAAGCCGCTAATGAACGTCTAATAGAACGGTCCGTCTTTCGAAATGGCATTTTTTAATCCGAGCGGAAATTCTTCGAACACCACTCACTTGATGGATTCCACACACTCCCTTTTTGTGATGAGATAATTATTTAGTTCTCCGAGTAAAGAGACTTTATAGCATTGTTGTATTTACCATAAAGAAATTTATAGGGGTTTAATAAATATTTTATTTATATATCGAAGAACAGAACAGTTCAGAGGACAGTCGCGGCGCAGCGGCACAAAGTGTGACTATAAAATCGACTGGTTGTGGGGTCGATCCCCGCTCTGGTGTCGTGGCAAAGTGCGGCGTTGAGTTCCGCCACTCAACACGCAATGCCTCAACATCGGAACATTCGGCGGAAAGTGGGTAACGGAATGTCTTGACACTAGTTTCCCTCTGCAGTCCCCCAGTGCAGGATTGCTATGTGATTTGATTTTTAAAACAGTTCTATTTGCTCGACTTCTACAGGGAAAATCTAGTGTCAAAACATTCCGTTTGCCACATTCCAGAACTCATGCAAACGCATCTTGCTGAGTGGGGGCACTCAACGCCGAGCTGTATCTTATCAAAGCGGGGAAATATAACCCTTTCCAACCGACGTCATACGATAGTGAGACTTGATTTTCAAAAATTCTGGTGCGTACACAAATCGTCTTTTCGAGACGCAACCCGCCTCGATCGATTGTGAGACTTATCCTTTTCTTGGAAAAAATACGCGCGGGCGTCTTGCGAACATGTTTGAACCTGTCAATCGCCCGTTACCACTGTGAAGGATGGCTGCGTTTTTTGGCGCTCAAACTCGCCCGGGTAAGTATTGGTTTATTCATTAAATAAGTGCAATTTCTATTTTTTTTTCTATGATTTACTTACTTTAATAAATTTTTAAACTTTATTGTTTTATACTCATATGTATTTAATTTGAACCTATAATGCTTACTTATGTGTATATTGTGACTCAAAATCAAGGACGCACGATCGTATAGGTTAGGTGATACGTACTAAAGTGATTTGCTGATAATGATGAAGATATTGTTGCGAGGGTCTTAGATCACCTAGAATAGAGTGGATCTGATTCTGGCGATAAATCCTCTGAAGTGGATGACGCACTACCACCTATCCCAACAACATCAAGAAGGAGGGGATCCACTAGAGGCATACACAGGGAAACGTCAAGAGCAAAAGGTAGAGGGTGGGTTACGAGGAGAGGGCATGCTAGAGGAAGAGGACAGGCTAGTGGAAGAGGATAGACTAGTGGAAGAGTACAGGCTAGGGAAAAAAGAGGAACACGTGAGAGACAAAACTTATGATTACTGCCTGCCTAGGACCTGTCGTATGGATTGTGGCAGTCGGTCTGAACTAAAATGCGAGAAATGCGATCTATACCTCTGTCTATCTCGTGACAAGAATTGTTTCAAATTTTTTACTGACTGACTGATGATAATAAAGACTGTTCAATTAATTTAGTTTTCATTTAATATCCAACCATATCCAAACTAGACAAAACTCATAGTTCGAGCTATTTCTTAAGCCCCACGTTTGTGAGGGTAGTTTTTCAGGAAGCCAGAGAATTCAGGATTTTTTTATTTATTTTTAACATGATACTTAAGCATCCATGAAAAGGTCATGTAAATTTCAATGAAGTCTGACTAAATTATTTTCTTCGGTTGTAAAGGGATAAATGAGTTACCTTATTAATATTTCCTTATTAATAGATATATTATCACTAGCAATTATATACTGGCAATAAATAATATACTTTTTCTTAATTGTTTTAATAATATATATATATATATATATATATATATATATATTTTCTTAAAACAATTAAGAAAAAGTATATTATTTATTGCCAGTGAATTCGTGAAAAAGCGTAAATTTACGGAAAAAAAAGAACTGTTTTAAATGACAATTTATCTAATATTTTTTTTTTAACTAAATCACTTCATCAAATCAAATAATAACCAACCGGTTATAGAAATAGATATCAAAAATCAAGTTGCCAAGACCATGTTATATAGACGTACATTTTGTACTTCCCATACATATGGTGCGTAACAATTAGAGTAGTAGTGGAAATTGAATATGCATTACTCAACAAAACCACGTGGGTGGATTTGATTGAGAGATTTTTATCATTTAAGTAGTAATCATGACCGATGACAAGCGAGAACGTAATGTGTTAATTTTCTCTCTCGTGTGAATATATAATTTTTCAATTTTATGTTTAAGTTAGCTTTTGCCAGTCGCTTTGTCTTGGGCTTTAGATTAATTTAGAAAATAAATAAAAAATGTGATCTATAAAGAAAATTATAATTTAAAGAAGTATTACAAGCTCGGTATAGTTTTTTAAATATCTACATTCTTTTATTTTTGCTGGTGGGGAACGGAGTGTCATACTAGGAGTATCACACTAGGTTCCCTCTGCCTACCCCAGTATGTGCGGGATACAGCGTAAAGCTGATTTGATTTGATTTTGATTCATTTTAAGCTTTACGCAGTATTCTGCAAATAGCAGAGGGGATCTAGTAAGTAGTAGTAGCTAAGACACTCCGTTGTCATTAAGATATTTCCGTTCCCCACTATCTGCTGAATTCATAGAGAATGCAGCATTTTGTGTTGAGTCGCGAAACGCTCAACGCCGCTCTTTGCCTCATTACCAGAACGAATAAATTAAAATATTAAATTTTCCATTTTTCGAGTGTGAATCGAATACACTACCTGTCGTGTTTTGCAGATGCACAGTTGTGTCACTGCGTCATGATTGATAAAGAGGCAAAGTACGACGTTGAGCTACGGAGGCCACTCAATACGCAATGCCTTCAGAATTTGGCTGAAAGTGGGCAACAGAAGTCTTAATGGAAACGGAATATCTTAACTATAGGTTCCCAGGTTTACTCTGCCTACAGTCTTCTACGAACAGAAGCTAAAAAAAATATAATCAAGTATATTTTTTTGCAAGTAAATGCAACTAAGCATATAACTCACTATCACTACATCACCTCACATAGATTAAGACAAACTCAATACTTGTCAACGGAAAGTAGGCAAATGCATCGTTACAAATTCCATTTAAATAAAAATAACTCACAACAGGAAAGGAAAGTTGCTAACGTGAAATTATTGGTCATAAGAGCATTAATTTTGAAATGTTGATACGAGAAAATAATAAACGGTATTAGATAGTTAAACTGCCCTCCGGATGCTGTAATGGCCTCCCGCTTTACATAGTCGAGCATATTATCAATTAGGCCAATTATATTGTATGTAGAAACTGTTAGAGCTAAATGGAATGAGATTTGAATTTCATTTACTTCTGAGAATGTTTGCTAACGTCTTGGATGAGAGGCTTTTTAAATGTCTGGTCTAGATTAGAAATTGAAAGGTTTTTTGTGGGTCCCATAAGGTCAAAATTTGCTTTAGGTGCTTAATTTGTGTTCATATAGACTTTTTTGATAATAAATAATATAAAATAATAAATAAGTCGAGGCGCAGGGGCACAACGTGTGACTGTAAAACCGACTGGTTGTGGGTTCGATCCCCACTCGAGGAGATGCAATATTTACTTAAATTAATATTTCTATTTCTTCGCTCTGGTGTCGAGGATAAGCGCGGCGTTGAATTCTGCCACTCAACATGCAATACGTTCAGAATTCGACAGAAAGTGGGGGACGGAGGCTTCCTCTACCTACTCTGCAGAGTGCGGGATACAGCGTGAAGCTGATTTTTTTAAAGTAATAAATAAACAAACAGTTCTTATTAAGTCCATCCCAAATGAATAAAATAGTTGACATTTATGTCTCAGAAATTTCTTTCTAAATATTGAATAATGATTTAGAAATGTATCTTTAAATCTATATCCCATTTATCAATTACACGACATTTGGACTAGCACCAGGAAATACTCTAGCTCAGAGTTCGCCAATCGATCATTAGGCGTGACAAATGAGGGCTGAGACTTTAGAGACTGAAAAATAATAGTAGATAATGTCTGCCCCGGTTACTGCAAATCTTAACAAATTGTATCAACTAGAAAATATTTCTATTAGGATAGGATTTTAATAATCTATATATATTAATAAAAAAATCTTGCCGAAATGTGTGTAACTTCTGAAGTTTAGCGATAATGAGTAGGCTTTTTCTTAACTATTGTGTTCGACATTATTAGGAAAAGGCTTGTGTTATCTAAAAAACGTCTTAGCAAATATTATTTTTTAAGTTAAGTCAATCATATGTTTATAAACCTTGAAATGTAAAAGAGGCTGTCTAAAGATATACAGATAAGCATGGGAAAGCTGCACTGGCTTCTCATGATTTTTTTTATTACGGTTGTATTGCGTTTTATTCGAAATACTGCCACACAAAATTTTTCGTTTACAACCTAACGGTTAACGTTCTGGGGTTACAACTCTTTTCGTAAAAAGTTTATTTTCTCGCTATCTAATGAAGATAGCTTTATGAAATGCAACACAACTTGACTAATCTATTTGCCTATAATTATATATCTTTTTTTATATTTTTGCGTTATAATAATATAGTTAGATAGAGGCCAGTTCTGGCGCAGGAGTATAAAGTGTGACTGTAAAATCGACTGGTTGTGGGTTCGATCCTTCGATTCTTATCCGCTGTAGTGTAGGAGCGAAGCGCGGCGTTGAGTTCCGCCACTCAACACGCAATGCCTTCAGAATTCAGCGGAAAGTAGGGAACAACGGTGTGTCTTAACACTAGGTACCCTCTGCCTACCCTGCTGTGTGCGGGATACAGCGTTAGATATTATATTTAATTGACACTTTCTAAAATTATATATAGGTACTTCAAACATATATTATGTAGATGTTAGTTATCTGTGCTATAAGTAACAAAAAATGTAAAATAGTGGAACATATAATAAAATAATAAAATATATATGTAATCATCAGATAAAATATAATAAAAACCATTAAGAGTATGTGGAGTTTCTTAATATAGAAACAAATGGTAGGTGATAATAACTGATTGGGACTAATGTAAGTAACTTATTGATTTATTAGTCCCTTTGCGAAATAGCCAACGCTGCATAGAAGTTGTCTTAGTAGAAAATATTCAATTATTTATAATAATATCTTTCAATTATTTATATGAAATGTCAGACAGTAGTTAATTTTATAAATATTTTTAAGATTTATTTATTAATCAATGCCTTCATAATTCAGCCTTAATTGGGGAACGGAGTGTCTTAGCACTAAGTACCCAGATTCTCTCTGCCTATCCAGTTATGTGCGGGATACAGCAAAAAAACTATTTATTTTATTTTAGTTGTATGACGCGTCATGCATTAGATNGAAGAGAAAAAAAATATTGAATCTATATATAGGTACTTGTAATAAAACAAAAATACAAAATATAAGAAATAACATACAGAAACGTGATCGAGATAGGATGACATCTTAGTATCAAGACGGAGAAGAGCGCAGGAATGCAATAACTCTAGTTTTGAATACTTCAAGGCTATTTGACAGGATATCAATACTAGTATCAGATTGTTTTGTCATCTTGTTATATTCGTTAGCTATTCTATTTATTGTCGCGTTAAGGCCCAAGTTAGTTTTTGAAATTTTGGTTAAAAATAGAAGATATTTACTTGCACGGGGTAACCTTGAAGGCGCATTTATATTTAGTTTCTCAACAAGAAGAGGGCAGTCTAATTTGCCGTTAACCAAATTATATAGCAAAACCTGATCCAACAACTGTCTCCGATCGAACAAACTAATGAGATTGAAATATTTTAAGCGGCTTTGATACGTAGGCAACAGTTTAGCTTTATTACAATTGTACGAAAGGTGCCACAGGAAACGCTTTTGAATCCTCTCAATACGCTGAATATGAACATCGTAGTATGGTGACCAGACTTGTGCACAATATTCCAGACCAGATCGAACCAAGGCCGAATAAAGTGTAATCTTGGTCTGAGGCTTCTTAAGATCTTTAGTATTCCTTATAATAAAGCCCAGCATTTGAAATGCTTTAGTAGTGATTTTGTCAATATGAATGTGGAATCTAATCTTACTATCAAAATGAACTCCCAAATCACTGATAGTTTCTACTTTTTCTAACGCTCTGTTATCAATGGTATAAACTTGCGAGTTCAAATGAGTTCTACGTGAGAATCTTATATATTTACACTTATCTATATTCAGGACCATGCGGTTTACCTTGCACCATTCTACTAGCCTGTTCAAGTCTTCTTGTAGATGGTCTGCATCATGTTTGCTTTTTATTCGTTTCGCAATTTTTAGATCGTCGGCGTAAAGAAAGCATTCGCTGTGTTTAAATAGTGATACCATATCGTTAATAAATATATTAAACAAAATTGGTCCCAGAACTGATCCTTGGGGAACACCTGATTGGGTTTTAAATGGTTGGGACGAGTATCCACTAACAACTACCCTGGAAGTCCGATTACATAAGTAGGAGGAAAACCATTTTAGTAGGTTTCCTGTGATACCAATAAATGAAAGCTTGTGAATAAGAATATTGTGGTCCACAGTATCGAAAGCTTTGCTTATGTCTGTATAAATTGTGTCAACTGGAATATTAGAGTCAACTGAATCAGTCAAAAAGGTTACAAATGAGACAAGGTTGGTGGTCGTGGATCGAGCCTTAAGAAAACCAAACTGCTGTGGCGATATCAATTGCTTTATATGCCAGGCAATTGTGGGTCTTAATAATAATTCAAATAATTTGCCAAACACAGGCAATATAGAAATCGGTCTGTAATTTTTTATAGATGCTGCATCTCCAGACTTAGGAATTTTAAATTATTATCGAAAAATAGAAGGACTACTTTACTAATAATTTTATTGTTTTAGTATTTTTATTGTGGTTTCATAAAGACCTGAAAAATGGATCGAATCAAGGACGAATAATAAGCAACTGTCAGGTTAGACCGAGCGAAAATACAGGTCTGTGCATGATGCTTTGAGAGTAAGTTAACCACACTTTATAATTTTTGTAATTTCGACTCCTTATTGAATTTGAATTTTTAATTTGTAAAATTAAGTTATTGTGTGCATGTATGTGCCTGTTTGTGGTGACCTAGAAAAGAGTCGTGTTAGACTCGTTAAATAACGGGCGTCGGGGTGACTTGGTTACACCACCGTATTTATAAATTTACGTTATGTAGCTCACGGTACGGGGTGATTAGGAAAAGATCTGTGTTAGTATCTAAACCTTGAGCGTCAGAGTGACCTGAAAAAGACCTGTATAAATCCATGTTTAAGATGGGACTGAGAAAAGACTCTTATCAGACTCAATATGAGCGTAGGGGTGGCAAAGACTTGTTTAAGCCCTATCACGATAGGTACGAGGTGACCGAGAAAAGACTCTTGTTAGACTCTGTTTGAGCGTAGGGGTGATTTAGACTCCTATTATTTAAATGTTAAAACAATCCATGCAAATTGTATACATGAACTTAATAAAAATAAAAGTTATTTCCACAATTGGAGGTTGTCACCAGTGTAAATTAGAGGTTATGCCGCTCCCAGTGGCGGGTTTGAGCAGGCGCGAGGACGCTTGCCCGTCAGGAGAGGCCGTGTAAGCGTACTCGTGTAAAAGAGGGTAGATTTAGGTGGAAAATAACTATACAAGCAGTGGCGTTGTGTCAATCGGGGGACTTGCTTGTAGGTAACGGCCCCTATTGGAAGTGTGAAGTATTATTAGGTGATACATATCACTTATTGCAATTACATAGTATCTCTTTCAAAATAGTTTAGAATCATATAGACGATGTGTGTTTTTAACGTGATTTTTTAAAAACGTTACCCACTTCCGATTTCTAACAATATTGTACTATTTTATAATTCTAATAGAATAATGCGAAAAGGTATCGAAAATATAATTTAAAGCAAAATATCGATGTCTGTTAAATATATCAGCTTCACGCTGTATCTCGCATAATTATTCATAATTCGGCGAAAAGTGAAGAAGAGTGTGTGGAGTGTCTTAACACTAGGTTCCCTCTGCCTAACCTGCTGTAAAAAAAAATATATATATAATAAAAAATAAAATATATATGTATGTTTATATTTTAACGTAAAATAAAATTCAAAATACAAAAGCTTCATTTGTTTCTCATGCATTTTAAAAGGACGTTGTGTCAAGCTTCTCCGTTTTCTGCCGGCTGTCTGAATTCGAGATCAGTGGAAGAATTTAAATGTCATAGCACCATCACGGTCCCACTACACTATAATATCAAAAACTGAAAATGTTACACAAACGAAAATACCATTATGTATTTTACGCAGTTATATCTAGTCAGTTACAGTTAGGCACTTATTTTTTTAAAGAACTAAACGTATTTTTATAAACTTTTATTTATTTTTACCTATCCCGTTGTCTGTCTGTAATTAAATCTTGCAAGTTAAATTTGATCCACTTCCCGGTTTACGATTGAGCTGAAATTTTGCATACATGTATAAATTGGATGACATAGATCGATATTATTATGATATAGAGCTGATCTGATGATGGGGCTAGAAGGTGGCCATAGGAACTACGTAATTAGACAATGCAGCCCCATCGACTTTGAGCTCGTTTTATTCGTCTTGAGGAGTACTTTGATACTAAATGGTAATCAGGGTCTGGTGATGAAGCTGGGAGGTGGCCATAGGGACTTCTTTATTTGACAATGCAGCCCCATCGAGTTTGAGCTTATGTATTTGTCTTTACTAGTACTTTGATACTAAATAGTAACCAGGGTCTGATGAGGAAGGTGACCATAGAAACTACGTAATTAAACGACACAGTTCCATCGAGTTTGAGCTCGTTTGATTCGTCTTGACGAGTTCTTTGATATTATATCGTAACCAGGGTCTGATGATGGAGCAGGAAGATGGCCGTAGGAACTCCGTAACTCGGAGTTCAGCGAGAGGATAGAGGGTGCTGAATATTCTTAATGATACCATCAAAATGTTACATGCTTTTATTATTTATTAAATGTTATATTTCTTATTAGAATTAATTTATTTTTAACTTTTCAATTCATTTTATTAATAAATAATAAGAGCTTGTTTTTAAAAAAGGTTTTTTTCTTCAATTTTTAAGCATTTAAGTTTAATTCATCAACGTTATTACTTGCAACAACTTAGCTTATATAAATTGAAAAGGCTATCATTATTATATCATTATTTAGGTAAAAAAATATGGAGTGTAGTGTATGTGTTACATTATTATATAATGAATATTAGTCAAACAGTTTATAATTAATACAGAAAGTGTAGCCTTAAGTTATTATTTTCCACTTTAAAAACAATGTTTTGCTATTAAAATACAATTTGGTCTCGTGTAAGTTATGTATCTATGTGCAAAACCATCATTTGTGAAACCACCAACCACCGTGCAGTGGTATCTTTTTGATACTTTTTTCATACAAAATGACTTACAGTATAAATAATATTCCCTTAGGTCTTCGTTATTAGTAGTAAAATGTTTGGTAGAAAAAAATATAAGGCGTAAAACTGTTACCGATAGCTATGGGTTCGGGTCTCATTCAGGGAGAATGAGTATTTTTTTTGAGATTTCTGTTTCTGACAATGTAGTTAATAAATGCGGATTGTGAAGCTATTCGTTGTGCTCGTCGTGCATATATTAATTTTTATACTCCTATTCTATAGCAATTCACTGACAGGCTAAAATTTAAAAGTGAAAAAACTTTAACATAATTTTTAGAGTTCCGTACCTTTTAAGCAAAAAAGGAACCCTTATAAGATCGCTCTGTTTGTCTGTCTTCGGGTTGAAACTTCATATACCTAGATCTACGGCCTCATGATTTAAAAAAAACGTATTTCTACATTTACTTTAAAAAAAGGTACGGCCGTTTATAAAGCAAAAAACGCGTATTTCAACACTGTAAAGGGAATCAAAATTAATAGGGTACTTCCTAGAATTATGAAAATTGGCAGCTAGGTAGTACTAGTAATCCTAAAAAATAATAGTCTTAAATAGCAAAAAATCTGAAAATTATACATTTGTGGTTAAATCCTGAAAAATAATAGCCTTGAACAGGGGGCAAAATTTGGTATTAAAGCCGCTAGTTCAGATGAAAGGGCTTTGGCTAATCTCAACTAGAATTTCAGGAAAAGCTCAAGACTTCCAATTTTTTTACGGAACCCTCGGTGGCCTGTCCGACTCGCGCTTGTCCGGTTTTTTTTCTTTTCAAATCAACTTTAAGTAATACTTCTAAAAGATACATATTTATAACACTGGACTAGATATGGTTATATTATATAAACTGCTTGCATCTTCATTATATATTTAAATCCATTCATTTTATTCATAGGAACTTGTCACGTAAGTATTAACATAAGTTAGATGTGCTCTAATGTCACTTATATATTAAACTGGTTTTATTTTTTTTTGTTTTGACATTGATTTGATAATTACTATGGAATATGCTTTTTATTGTGTAATATAGTTTTTTCTGTAATATTTTTTTCCTAAGTCTATTTTCAATAAGAAGCTACCTACATTAAATATTTATAATTTATTAATATGTGATTTTTTTTGTGCGGCGTTGAGTTTCCCCACTCGGCGCGTAATCCTTCTAGAATTTTGCAGAAAGTGGTAAAACGGAGTGTCTTAATACTCGGTTCCCTCTGCCTACCGTTCTGTGTGCGGGATATATCTTGGAGCTGAAAAAAAAAATTTTAAAACTTATCAAGACACAAAAGAATGTCTGTGCTCTTTACGAAATAAAAAAAATACAGTAATATTTAATCTACGCTCCTTTTTTAAAACTTTTTAAAGTTTTGCAATTAAAACTCAATCAGCTTTCAATAAGTAAGTATTAAGACAAGTATTATGTAATTTGTTCAAATATAGTTTATGCAAAGATATGCGATATAAAATTAATGTATTTGTAATCTCAATCATAAACATTAGTTCTTATCTAAATGCAAGCTGCCTTAATGCCTTTTACTTAGTGCCGTAAAAATTGTTTTTAACGTAATAAAGTAACAGTTTCTATGTCAAGTTAGCTTTTATGATGTTAAATTTGCTATTTTAATTTATACTTTTTTAATATGTTTAAATAATTAAACATATTATAAAAGTATCTATAAAGATTCACGCTGTATCACGTAACCTAGTGTTAAGTAGCTTCTGTTCCCCACTTACTGTCGAATTCTGGAATCATTGCGTGTTGAGAAAGAGGGCGGAAGTCAACGTCGCGCCTTGCCTCGCTACCAGAGCGAGTTAATTAAAATATTAAATATTTAATTTCCTCGAGTGGCAATCGAACCCACAACCTGTCGCGCTTACTGTCGCACGCCTGTGTCCCTGCACCACGTCAATAAGTCGTTGTATAAATTATATGGACCAGTATTTATTCAATCGTTTCACGCTTTAATATATTTGCATACTCTCTTTACTATGTAAATGAAACACTATGTTCATTATTTTAATTAGAATTTACTATCAAAATTCTTTCTAATATTAATAATTTTTTTAACACCCTTTCCCATGTCAAGTCATTTACCAGATATATATCTAACTTTCATATTAAAATTATATTTAAAATGCACTAATAGCTTATATTATTATTAAAAAATTAAATTAAATTAAATTAGCTTCACGCTGTATCCCGCACACAGCAGGGTAGGCAGAGGGAACCTAGTGTTAAGACACTCCGTTCCCCACTTTCTGCCGAATTCTGGAGGCATTGCGTGTTGAGTGGCAGAACGCAACGCCGCGCTTAACCTCGACATCAGAGTGAAAAAATGGAAATATAAATTTAAGTAAATATTTCATCTCCTCCTCCCTGGGGATCGAACCCACAACCAGTCGGTTTTACAGTCACATCTCGTGCCGCTGCGCCACGACTGGCCTTTTACAGATTTCTTTTGTGTAAATATGGTAACGATATCGATTTTAATCAAGAATCGAATGTAAAAACGCTTAAGTCTTAGCTTAATACTAAAGATAATGGCTCGTTCTATAAATAGGTACATATAACAGTCTATATTAGGCAGACAAATTCTATGTGACTATGTGCCATTATATCCATGACTTCCTGTCATAGCTGCGGAAATGGCCGAGACGAGACATGTTCAAAGATGCATGCGTTGCATTTTATAAATGTAAGGTTAGTTAATAGAATTTATTCGAAAATGTTTTTATTTTTCTCCATTTTTTATTAATATGTTTATATAAACAGAAAAGAGTGTCTTAACACTAGGTTCGCTCGGCCTACCGATGTGTGCGGGATACAGCGTGGAGCTGATTTTTGATTTATGTTCATATAAAAAAATATGAACATTTACAGTTTAAGAAATTCAGTGTAGCTTATATGTTTTAGATATAAAATTGGTACAAATTTTCTTAATCTATATTACGGCATAGAGTGCCAATACCTATAGCTAATAATATGTGATAAAAAAAATTGTATTCCCTTAATTTAGGTAGTGCCTACGTAGAAGAGTAGGACTAGAAACTCGTCACTCCGATCTCTGGTTCTTATCTGGTATATCAGACCTAAAAATGTATTATATAGAACAATCGCGTCTTTACAGAAAAGTAATTACTACTTGTATTTGGATATATTGCAAACTTATTATGATTTTTACTATTCTATTGTTTTTTCTTTTTAAATTTTCTATGCTTTTTTTAGCTGTTATTTCGTTACTAGAGACCATCCTGTCACAATTGCACTGTCTGCTTAACCTGTTGCGGGGTACAACGTTAAAAAAATAGTCACTCTATCCATATAAAAAAAATATCTTCTTATATATTATTTAATTTTTCTTATACATTTTTTTAACATAACAAAACATCATTACACAGATTATAAGGTACAGTTTCAATATATTAATTTTAAAGCGGAATATCAAGCTTAATCTTCCTCAAGGGCGTAAAATAATGGATGTTCTTACGGATAACAAAGGCGGTTGGTTTTAAAACATTTATTAAAACAATACGTAATATGTGATATAAGCGGAAAGCTTTTGTATTCAAATCGTGGTACTTAGACTATAGTGTTGACTAATATTGTAGGCGGTAATATTTTAAGCATGTGGTTTATAAATTCTATTATAATAAAGAAACCATTACAGGGGATCAAAATAGATTAATTTGATTTTAGAATTTTCATTGCGTTATTTTACTTTAATCATAAATTATATTTATTTTTAGGTTCGTGCTGTATATTTTAGTGTTAAGACACTTCGTTCTTCGTTTCCTTTGTGACTTAACTGGTTCCGTTACACTTCAAACAATTAAGTTATACAGTATTTAATGAAAATTATATTATTTTAAATTTTAATATAATATATATCCTCACTTATCCTTGACTCCCACATAGGTTTTGCATTTATAACAAATTCACATTTATAAACAATGGTACAGATAGTTACAGAGAGCAGTACATTGTAAGCGTTATAGTATAAGTACTCCGTTGAAAGACATTCAATTAAATTATTATTTTTTTTTCAGCTTCACGCTGTATCCCGTACACAGCAGGGTAGGCAAGCGGGAACCAGTGTTAAGACACTCCATTCTCCCCTTTCCGCTAGAATTTGGAGGCATTGCGTGTTGAATGGCGGAACTCAACGCCGCGTTCTGCATTGACACCAGAGCGAATAAATGAAAATATACATTTAAATAAATATTTAATTTCTGCGATTGGGGATCGAACCCACAACCAGTCGATTTTACAGTCACACTTTGTGCCTCTGCGCCACGACTGGCCTCATAAAATTTACTTACTAATTTGTGTATTATATGTAATATTCTAGTGCTATAAATCTATATTAGATTCATTAAATATAGTTAGAGTGCTACGTTTTTCAGAGTGAGTTTATGATGAGTTCATGTAACAACTTGCTATATTTCCTACAATGAATACGCTATAGAGATAATGAAAATACAATATGAACTACTTAACTATTAGTATTTAAATAAAGAGAGTATGTAAGATCTGTTAAATGTATATTTAATGTATTGAGGCCAGTCGTGGCGCAGAGGCACAATGTGTGACTGTAAGATCGACTGGTTGTGCGTTTGATCCCCACTCGAGGAGATGAAATATTTATTTAAATTTATATTTCCATTTTTTCGCTCTGTCGTCGAGGCAAAGAGCGGCGTTGAGTTGCGGCACTCAACACGCAAAGTCTCTAAAATTCGGCGGATAATGGGCTACGGAGTGTCTTAACACTAGATCCACTCTGCCTACCCTGCTGTGTACGGGATACAGCGTGTACTTACAAAAAAAACCTACATATACTCACATACGAAGCCAGCTATATCGATTGTACATTGCATCACTAAACATCTTGAAGAATAGTACACGTTTTACTAATAAAGTTATAACCCTATAAATAAGTAAATGCAATGATAAATGAATATTTCATTATTTGGTAGCAAAAGCAATAACTCATATGTGGCTATCGAAACTTTTAACCTGTGACCGTTAGGTGTGCCAGTACTCAAAGTAGGTTTAGTATTTATTTGGATTTTATTGTATGAACTAAAGTGTATTCTATAATATAATATACTTTAGGGATACTAAAAACGTGCATGATGAAATATAATTTTAGGAATATTTAGTATTCCTACATTTTATATAGGCTTAATGTGAAACGGTAATTTTATATCAGTAATTTAACATTAGATTTAAGAGACATTGACATTAGACGTTGTTTTGGTACATTAATAATTTATTGATTTAATGTAAGACAAAACATTCTTTAGGCGTCACTACGCTTTAGTTTAAGAGAAAATATTTAGAAAGGATATAGCAATTGTGTTAAATAAAATATTTATTCTATTACATTTAAATAAATAATCATAAAAGTAGGATTTATTTTTTATATATATCTAAAAAACAAATCCGTGGTTATTAATTACAGACAAATATTTTTTTCAGTTTCTCGCTTTATACCGCACGTGGCAGAGTTAGCAGATATATATATATATATATATATATATATACATATATATATATATATATATATATATATATATATATGTTAGAACAACCTATTTTGACAATGGTCTTAACATTTCGAAGCCTGAAATTTTAATATTTATTTAAATCGGTATTTCGATGTCTTCGGTCTGGTGTCGAGGCAAAGAGCATCGTTGAGTTTCGCCATTCAACCCGCATTGCCTCCCTAATTCGCCGGAAAGTGGGAAACGGAGTGTCTTAACACTAGGTTCACTCTGCCTACCCTGCTGTGTGCGTGATACACAGCGTGAAGCAAATTTTTATATTTATTGTAAAGCAATACATCAGAATAAGGATCTGCATTTAACATTAGATATAATGGTACACCCAACATGGAAATGTTTAATACGTGTAAAATATGAATGTCCATAATCGACTTGTAAACCTTTCTGCAATAATGGAATTCTTGAATTAATGCCTTATAATTTAACTCTCTGTTTGTTATTAATGTGACCACAAATCTACTAGATTACAGAATGCATAATATACTGTAATGTTTTCTTAATAACTGTTGCCAATCGATCATATAAAGTAATGAAAATAGTTACTAAAATATATTTAACTGCCATTGGCGTATGTATATGCCACATGTTGCTTTAAAGCCTACAACTATTAGTGAAAAGAAGTATAATTCGATGTTTAATTCCGCCACCCAACAGGCAATGCCTATAGAGGACAGCGGAGTGTGTGGAGTGGAGTGTCCTAATGGTAGGCTCCCTCTGCTAACCCTGCTACTTGCGAGATACAGCGTAAAACTAAGAGGGGCTGATAGGAGGCGGTTTTTTCAATGCTGCTCAATACTTAACGTAAAGTCAGCCAAAGAGCTAAGCTATGTGGTGAAAGGAACCTGGTTCAATTCATCTTCTAGAAGTAAGAAAAGTTAACCCGTTAATCATTAAGAAAACCCTATTTGTCGTGAAACTAATTTGTCAAAGTTATATCAGCATATACATACATAGCATAAGTTTCGTGTGACTGTCAGTATCATGATCATCTGTAGATCCTTAGGAACGTCCTTCCACGTGCCTCACAATTATGGAAGGTCGATACAACATGGGTACCTTAAAAAAACGCTTATATCTTCACCTTAAAAGCCGGCAACGCATCTGTAGCTCCTCTGGTGTTACACAGGGTTGTGGGCGGAGGTGATCACTATCTGGCGACTGGTTCGTTCGTTTGCCTAGTCTTTTCCATTAAATGAAAATTAGATTGATTTAGCGCCAGGCGAAAATTCTTGTGAATATTATAAAAAAAATCAGTTATTGCTAATATAAAAATAGTTCATATGAGTAATCGGTTTTAAAGTTTACCATTGGCACAATGCATGGATTCCTCTTGGTTATCGAAAAAGCAAGGAATTTGTACAAAATTATAAAGAGGCTTTGAAGATCGACGAGGCATTGCTATTGGGACAAATATAGGTTTTAAAATTATGAATTTGATTTTTACTATAACTGGGATTTTTGGTTTCTAAAAACTGAATTGAATATGCGGCCTAACCATAGACTTATACATACATAACATATTCTTCCGAGGTGGTCGTAGGGTCCGTGATATACTGGATAAGTACTAAGAGCGTCGACTGACATGAAATGACTGGCTACTTTGAGCACCGGCAGTTATCTAGCTCCGAAGCAGTCTATCTCTGAAGTGAGACCCGAAGATCCAAATCTCAAGGAAGCGATGGCTGGATATCGTATTGCAAGACAAAAGAGTCAATGAACTCACCAAAGAACCTCGGAAAATAATATTATGATACACATAATGGGAATTAAAACACTGGCGGAACTATTGAGTTCCGCATCATTGGATGCGCTTTGCCTTGTTATCAGAGCAAGTAAATGCAAATTAATAAATATTCAATTTCTTTGAGTTGGAATCGAACCCACAACCTGTCGCGTTTACAATCGCATTGTACCCATGCGCTACGATTGACTTCAAAATTGTCCTAATATCCTAATTTTTTTACTACATAAGTAAAGAAAATCTCTACGGTAAGATCGTGGCCATATAAAAATTAAAATATTACGTACTAAGGCCATGCTAAAAAGAAATCTTGTAACAAGTAATATTCATTGTTTAGACGTTTAATTGCCTATCCGGCGTATCGAATCGGTAAACTGTGTACGAGATTGTTTCTGTATTGGCAACGTATAAGGAAAATATTATGTTGAACTTTTTATTAGTTTCTTGTTAGGTACATGCGTAAGCCGCCGTATCTCAGTTAGGATATACTAAAAAGTGATGGTTAAATGCTGTAAAAATATTATTATATTTATTGTTTTATACATAATTATCTTTTTCTTTTTTAGCTACACAACTGTCGTGGCGTGGCACAGTATCTAACTTTAAAACGCGACAGTAATAATTTAATTTCATTTTTAAGCTCTCGCAAAAAGTCAAAGTATGGCAATTGAGTTTCCGCTTAACTTTATTGTTTCGAAAATTGGGCGGAGCATGCGGAACGACCGAATGAACTGTCTACTCTGTTATATGCGTGAGACAGAATGAAACGTTCTACCATCCAACAGGCAGTGTCTCGAATTTGGGTGGAAAACAGGATACAATCAGAAACTAAATTTAAGAAAAAAAATAAGCTTCACGCTGTATCCCGCACACAGCAGGGTAAGCAGAGCGAACCTAGTGTTAAGACTCTCCGTTCCCCACTTTCCATCGAATTTTGGAGGCATTGCGTGCTGTGTGAACTCAACGCCGCGCTTTGCCTCGATACAGAGCGAAGTGTAAATAAATATTTCATTTCCTCGACTGGGGATCGAAACCACAACCAGTCACAGTCACAGATTTTATAGTCTCACTTTGTGCCACTGCGCCACGACTGGCCTCATAAAGTGAAAAAAGATATGACTGATAACGTTATAATACCAGTACATCTTAAAGCTAACTTAAGCTAAAATTAAATCTTTTCTAAGTAATCTTATTTATTGCAGTACCGTACATCCACTCGGGGCCCGTTAAGCCCAGCATTAACTCATACGCTAGCAAACTGTCTACGTATTTGTAAACTCGATAACAATCTTAATAAAATATTCACATGATACGACAGGATGCGATGCAGCGATGTTCCAACTGTTTAGTGGTTAATTATATGAAGCCTGGTTTGATATTCTTCACGCATCTAGCCGGTAGTCGCCGCAAATGTATGAGCTCGTGGTTATATAAATATATATATAATATTATATATCTAGTTGTAAAATTGTATTTGAAATTATACTTTATTGTTGTAAAAATAAGGTTGTTTTCAAGAATATATTGAATATAAAATGTAATGTTTAATTTTAAATGCAGAAAAGTCAATGTTACTTGCGCCGGCGCACCTGCCCTGCTTGAGTAATCGACGATTCGTTTTGAGACGTTTATTTAACATTTCTATTTTATTAGATAAGATATTTTATTAGATGATTTACTAAAGGTGAAAATGATGGTCTTAATAAAGGTCGCTCAACTATAGATGTCTGCCGAAAACCAATCTTATAAAGATTACAAGGAGGTTTGAGTGGTGCCACAGGATACTTTTAGCAGGTTCTTTGCATTGGCATTGGTCATTAAGCTATACCATTACAGCATAAAAGGACGTGAACTCAATCTTCTGACTTCTTATTTAACTAACAGGGTTCAGAGGGTTCATGGGAACGGCGAGAAGTCTCCTGGGTCATCAGCACAGAGGTCCCACAGGGGTCTATTCTTGGTCTTTTCTGTTTTTAGTCTATGTATATATAAATGATTTACTATATCTAGGTGTTAAGAACCATGAGATAGTATTGTTTGCTGATGATACTTCATTGATTTTTAAAATGAAAAAGTAACAAAATGCATATGACGATGTAAACAATGCTGTCTTGAAAATAGTTTATTGGTTTAGTGTTAATAGCTTACTATTGAATAGTAAAAGAACTTAATGAATATTAAACCTAACACAAAAATTGTTAAAGCCGATGTAAATATTATACTACAGAATGGTAAAGCCGTGGATCCTGTTGTTTCTACGATATTTTTCGGTATCAATATTGCTTTCAAATTACAGTTGCGATCTCATATTGATGGATTGGCAAATAGACGTGGCCCAGTAGCTTTCGCTGATTTTGATTAGTTAAAATTTGTTTTGATTGTTTAATAAAATTAGGTATGGGACAGGGACTTTAGTGAACTGGTGGTAAATTATTTGATGTTCAAAAAATTAAGCATGTATTTTTTTTGTTTTTCAATAAAATTATTTGATTGCAATGTCTTAAAAAAATCGGCAATATTCGGAGATGGAGTATCTTAATAGTAATACTAGGTTCTTTCATTGAGCTGTTCGCTTCCCACTCGGGACAATAAAATATTTAATAATAATTTATTTCCTCGCTCTGGTAACGAAGAAAAGCACGGCGTTGAGCTCCGCCACTGAGCACGCAATAACGCACGCTTAAAAATTCAGTGGAAAGTGAGGGACGGATTGTTATAACATTAGATATCGTTGGCTTAAAAAAATAAAATAGAAGTAGTTAATATTTGTAGGAGTTGTATTGCGGGTTAAAAAGTTGAAGAATTATTTATTTTATTTTTTTTTCTTATGTAATATTTATATACATATATGTAAGTAACATTTAATTTCATTTATATTAATTATTAATCAAAAATTCATTAAAAATAAACAAAAAAAATCCCCAAGTAAAAATAACATATAAGACAAATAAAAAGTAAGCAATAATAACTATAGTTTATCGTCCCTTTATATCATGGTAAACAAAGAACACGTCGACAAAACACAAAAGTTGCTATCCCAAGAATTCCAACTAAGGATACTATTTAACGAATGTGCTTGTTAAAATAGAGCAAATGTTTATTTCACTTTACATTTTTAACAATTATTAACAGTTGGACCCATTTAACCGCTTAAACAAAGTTAATGAGTATCTCGAATCTATAAAGATAACAATCGATGTTGTGTTTAATTACCTGAAGTCTTGTTAAAATGTAAAAAAGTCAACCTCTTTTGGTAGCAGTGAGCATATGTAGCTGTGAACGTGATAGGTATTGGTTCAATTTTTTGTATAGCATCACGTTTTATCGCAAATGTAGCGGAGTAGGGAGAAAGTAAGTAGTGACGAGACACTCCGCTCTTCGTTTTCCGTCCAAATTCGGTGCATTACGAGTTGAGTGACAAACAGTTGTTGTGTTGTCAGTTTGTCTTGCAAAAGCGTTAAAAAGTATGAGTTGGTTTTGAACCCACACCCACCCACAGTCAAATGCTGTCTTGCTGGGACTGGGAAAACATTGTCATGGATTAACATTTACATTGATAAACTATTCTTTCCTGTAATTTTAGCGCGATACTTTACCCAATTTTTCACAAAAGGTGAAAAGCAGAGTGACTAACTACTTCTCTTCGAATATAAATCTAGGTATATATATGAAAATATACAAAAACAAAACCGTTAAGGGCCGTCGTGGAGCATAGGCAAAAACGTTTGAATGTAAGCGCGACGGCTGTGAGTTCGATTCCCAATCGGATGAATGACTTATTATTTATTAATATTTTCAATTTCTTTGCTCTGATACTGAGGCAAACTGCGACGTTGAGTTTCGCCACCGAACGCACAATGTCTCAAAAAAGCGGAAAATGAGGAACGAAGTGTCTTAACACTACGTTCCCTCTGCCTACTCTGCTATATGCGGGATACAACGAGCAACCGTAAAAAAAAAGAAAAAAAAAGAGTTAAAAAAAATGCTTAAAATAAACAGTTATTCGCAAATTCGCAGTGGGCAGACCTCATCGTAAGGTGCGTTCATGACAAAGAAAATTTCCGGCGGCTGCTCTATCTTTATGCATGAGGCTTATCATTTTGTTGGCAACCGCGCTTGCAATTTAATGTGGAGGCTACCACATAATTACAATCTTATTTACATATTGACTGACATATTTTAGCTTTTGAAGGCAGAATTATATCCACGATCCCAGACTCAGATAGACCTAGGTTAGATAGTATATCAATTAAATAGCTTCATTAAATATCAGCTTTGCGGCAATCGGTTTTCAATTTCTAATATAAATTGACGTGAGATACTCATCGATGCCGATCGATAGATGTTGTATGAATAAACGCGGTGGTTGTTGGTTCGATGATACATTAATTTTAGACGTTATTTTTATTTTCCTTGTGTTTGTGTTTGATAAAATCAGCTTCACGCTGTATCCCGCACACAGCAGGGTAGGCAGAGGGAACCTAGTGCTAAGACACTTCGTTCCCCACTTTCTGCCGAATTCTGGAGGCATTGCGTGTTGAGTGGCAGAACTCAACGCCACAATTAGCCTCGACACCAGAGCGAAGAAATGGAAATATTTATTAAGTAAATATTTCATCTCCTCGAGTGAGGATCGAACCCACAACCAGTCGATTTTACAGTCACACTTTGTGCCGCTGCGCCACGACTGGCCTGTTTGTGTTTGATACTTAGGAGTAATTATACTAATAGGTTCACGCTGTATCCCGCTCATAGCGGGGTCGGCAGAGGGAACGTGGTAACCTAGTATAAGTGTCTTAACACTTCCGTTCTCACTTTTTCGCCGAATTCTGGATGCATTGCGTGTTGAGTAATTATACTAAAGAAATATATAAAGAATATACAATATATAATTATATAATAAAAATATTTTAAGCCATTTCTTTTATAAAAGTGATAAATTAAAATTGTTTTGTACGAGCTCATTGACGGCATATTACTTTAGTTACAACGTGTACATCAGGATTAAGGAAGCCTACAGTTAAAGAAATATTTAAAATATTGATGTCACTGTATAATTAAATGGACATTTGCACCTATATATGTAAGTATTATAAAAAAAAGCTGTCAAAAACTGCTTCGTCGTGGAGCAGTGGCCCAAGCGTTGAACTGTAATCGCGACAGTTGTGGGTTGGATCCTCGAATGAATGAGGTATTATTTATTAATATTTTCATTTCTCCGTTCCGGTAACAAGGCAAAGCGTGGCGTTGAGCACTGCCTCTCAACACGCAATGCCTCAAAAATTTGGTGTAAAGTGGGGAACATATCTTGACACTAAGTTCTCTCTGCCCACCCTCCTATATGTAGGATATAAAAAAGGCAAAGCGTGGCGTTGAGCACTGCCTCTCAATACGCAATGCCTCAAAAATTTGGTGTAAAGTGGGGAACATATCTTGACACTGCGTTCTCTCTGCCCACCCTCCTATATGTAGGATATAAAAAAGTATTTTAAACAATGAAATTACTTTAAACATGTTACTAAAAAAAAAATATATGGAAATAATTTTTTCCTATTTATATTATATTTTACTGGTATGCGTTATTTTCATTTTTTGACTCTGGCAACAAAACAAAGCACGACGTTTCGATCACACATCATAAAATATCTCGAAATTTTTACGGAAAGTGAGAAACGTGAAATTTTAACACTAAGTTCCACAGTCTATCCTGCTATATGCGGGATACGGCGTGAAACTAAAAAAAACAATACAAAACCTACTAGGCATTTATAAGATGGGTAATTTGCAAAAAGTAAACCCCTTTCAAAATTCATATCAGAAACACACTTTTTATGACTCATATTGATCGATATCATATTATAAAATATGATATAGATTTAAATATGATTTATAAATCATGCGTTAGGTATATAATATCTATATTGAGGCCGGTGTGACTGTAAACGCGACTGGTTGTGGGTTCGATCCCCACTCGACGGGACTATATTTCCATTTCTTCGCTCTGGTGTGGAGGCAAAGCGCGGCGTTAGGTTCCGCCACTCAACACGTAATTCTTTTACAATTTGGCGGAAAGTGGAGAACGGAGTGTCTTAATTATAATAGATATTATTTAGAAAAGCTATTCTACAATATTCTATATTCTAAGTTTATTGTTTATGCTTGGCGGCGCGGTGCGTGCATCAGTACCAGATTACCATGTCTAATTGCAGTGGCGATGCAAAACAGTGTGCAGCTTATTTGGTGTGAAATGAGAACGATTTGGTTTGCAAGATTTATGTCTCAAGATAACAATCTACAGCAGGTTGTACCAAATTGTTTTATTGCAGCCTTTGAAAGGTAATGGCTACTGTGTGTGTAATTTGCCTTATGATGGAGTAGTTTGAAGGTCGTCGTGGCGCAGTGGTAGCGTGTGATCGTAATGGTTTGGGTTTGAGACTTGGGAAATATTTTTTTTATCCGCTCTGGTAAGAAAAAGTGACGCGTTTAGTTTTGTTAGATTAAATTCAATATTTGTTTTTTGAGCAGAAAGTGGATTTTTTTTTGTTTAAACATAAGAGAAAATGTTGAAATTATCTATCCTATTTATATTTCTAAATTTTATTATTAGTGAAAGTAATGATCTAAATCTGAATGAAAATAAGACAAAGGTTCTGGTATTTGAAAGAAATGAAGAAAGGACGGAATGTAAGATCAGTATAAATGGTAAGAAATTAGAACAAGCGAATGAAGTGATATATTTGGTAAGTTTGTTCAGTAGAGGTGGAGGATACGAGATGGATGTGGAAAGACGTTTGCTGCTGGTAACAGGTTTAACGGAGTGTTAACTGCATTGATGAGACGACGATACGTCAGCACAGCTGCTTTACAGTGTTGGTACCGATGCTGTTATACGGCAGCGAAACGTGGGTATTACAAAAGAAGAAAGAAAGAAAGATGTTTGCCGTGTAGATGCGATCTCTGAGCGGCTGATGGCGCTGTCCGCCCGTGCTAATGAGCTCTTTATACTTTTTACTATTAAAATTATTATAAGTTATCAAAGTAGATTTATTTGTTGTTAAAAACATTCGTTTTGGTCTAAATCTTATGTGTGAGTGTTATTCTAAAGAACTAATAATGAATTATATTAAAAACTGAGTGCTAGTGTGTGAACAGTCATAAAGACACTTTTTGAGTGATAATTGCTTAAAACCGCGACTAAGTGCCAAAAAATATCCTATAAACTTGTGCTGTGCATGCTGGACTATGGAAATGTGCGGTTTATTGTTGTAAAATCTAAAAAATGTTTAGTTGTGAATACGTGTTCAACGTTTGAATATACGATTTGTAACGAACTTACCTCAGATAATCAAACATATGGAAGTATAAGCAAATTTCGCAATTATTTATTACTAACTATTAGCGCAACGGTCCAAGCTGAGATTTAAGTTTGTGTATCTAAGATCGAGTCTCATTGCCCTAAGTAAAGTTGCTTTTTTTAAATATATTATTTTTACAAGGCATCTTCTAGACTGCAATTATAATTACTGTGCACGATAATTTAAGAAGGCAATTTACAACAAAAATAAATAACGACATCTAGTGACAAATTATAAGATCAATATTAAGATGTCGCTGTCTGGGAAATCGAAAAAGAATATGCATGTTCCACGGGAGGGAGTCAGCTCAGTGACTGATTCTCAAAATGTAACAACGCGTGCAAAAGTTCCTGTGTCGGTGAGTCCGCCGTCAGTTACATGCAATGATATTCGACAAATAGTCAAAGAAGAACTTCAATNACTTGCAAGGCTATTGACTCACTCTCTTAACTTGTTTTATTATTTTATCTATTATCACGTTCGGTTAGCTGTTGTTGATTTTTTTTTTTGTTAAATCTGTTATTTAATTTGATCCCATTAGTCTGTCTTCTTTAATAGTTATATAATGCCTAAATTTATTTAGTAATATTATTAAAGTTAATATCTAAAATGTAAATAACAAGTATACTGTTGGTGCATGTTGTGTCTACCTATAAGGGGAATAACACTTTGCATGTACTTCTTTTTTAATTTAACTTGTGTATTTTTTCATGTAATGTGTATATTCTGTTGGTGGACCTTATATAAATAAATAAATAAATAAATAAATCTCTTCGTAGGATATGCGGAGTTAACTTAGCTCATCGAATCAGCAATGAAGAGATACACAGAATGTCAGCTAATAGCGAGGATGTCACGGTGAGAATGAAGAAGAACGTGCTCAGCTGATTTGGGCACGTCGAACGAATGATTGATAAAAGAATGGCAAAGAAATATTCATGATGGAAAAGTGAGCGGTAAGAGAGGAGGAGAGCTAGGTTAACTTTGAAAACACAGTATTAAAGATACTGAGGGAAGGTCACGTAAAAAGCATCAGGACCCTCCGGAGGGCATGTATGAAGAGGTTGATGACAATAGACGAAGCGAAAGAGATATGTAGAGAGCGTACATACCTCTTTCGCCTTGTCCACGCGTAGCGTTTGGCGCTCCGTTCTCTCTGATTACCTCGCAAATACAGCATGAAGCTAAGTTATTTTTTTTTAACTTGACGCTGTATCCCATACATATATTATAGTAAGCATGGGAAACCTGGGAACGTCGTATTAAAGCATTTCCGTTCCTTACTTACCGCCGATTTTTTAAGCATTGCATGTTGAGTAGCGGAACTCAACAGTCGCCCCTCCGGCTGTACCATGACAGCTTATTTTTATTATTTTTGTCGGATCGGTCTTTTTATATTTTTTTGTTCAACCGTTTCCTCTTTATATATGCATATATGTGTTGACTTTATTCGCTATCAGAATAAAATCGTTAAATTGAAAATTTAAAACTTAAAATAATGTTTATTTACAAATCTTTTCTTATATACATTATTAAAATGTATATAAGAAAGGTTAATAATTATTGGGTTAAGTTTAAAGGTAAACTTTTAACATAGTGTCATTTTTTTCGTATATTTTGTAACAATTTATTTTTAAGATTGTTCATTAAAATAAAAATAGACGTTTAACTGACATTAAAATTGATATGAATATATATAATGTACCTAGACTTGTCATGGCGCAGGGGCACAAACATGTGACTGTGACCACGATTGTTTGTGGGTTCGATCATATTTTGATTACTTCGGTCTAATGTCTTCGAGGCAAAGCGCATGAGTAAATCAGGAATAAAATGCGGCTTGTGTTCTCCCACTCAGCACGCAATACCTCCAGAATTCGGTGAAATGTGGGAAACGGAGTGTCTTAACACTGACCTCCCTTTCCCTACCCTGCTACATGCGGGATACAGCGTGAAACTGAAAAAAAAGAAGAAAAATGATATTATTAATTTAATTAGAAAAATGATATTATTAATTGAGGCCATTCGTGGCGCAGCGGCACGAGGTGTGACTGTAAAACCGACTGGTTGTGAGTTCGATCCCCACTCGAGGAGATGAAATATTTACTTATATTTATATTTCCATTTCTTCGCTCTGGTGTTGAGGTTAAGCGCGGCGTTGAGTTCTGCCACTTAACACGCAATGCCTTCAGAATTCGGCAGAAAGTGGGGAACGGAGTGTCTTAACACTAGAGTCCCTCTGCCTACCCTGCTGTGTGCGGGATACAGCGTGAAGCTAATTAATTTAATGTAAATGCGAATTGACGGGTAGCTCCTAAGTCGGGCTGCTATTTTGTTGCACTATGTTATCCTCATAATAAAGTACAGGTAATATACGAGCAACTTAGTAGAGTTTATTTTAAATTCACTTATATGGAATAACACTATTAAGTCTAGGTCAGATAAATGAAAAATTTATGGTAGCTATTAAACAATTATAAAGCTACAACGCAGTGCGAAATTGAACAGGTATTTTTATAAACAAAATTATTTATATCACTATTAACTCACATATCAGCTAAAACCAACAGATAATCAATATGTAATAGCCAAGTACGCCTCCAATTAATTAAAAAAAACAGTATTATTTAAAAAATGGCACCTGTTTCATATAAGACAGGCTCGTTACTAATAATTATAAAGAAATTTTCATAGTATAATTATTGTAATTAAAATATCCTTTAGTGACTTTGATGTCGGCGGTAGGAAAGAGCTGATGGTGGTTTAAACACCGTCTATTATAAGCCCGAAGCGCCATCAGCAATAATCATTGGTAGCACATTTCAAAATCAGCTAACTTATCGTTAAGTGATGGTGAACCTGTACTAAGTTGTTGGTGTAAGTGGAAGAGAATTAACGTTTAACAGGTGCTTTCCTGGGGGTATGTTTTTTATGTGTACTGGATTTGTCTACTGGATTGGATTCTAGGTGCTGTTTAGTTTGGTTGTCTGGCTGTCTATAGTAGTGGTAACGTGTTTGATTTTCTGTGGTAAATATTAGTAGAGGCCAGTCGTGGCGCAGTGGCATAGTGTGTCCGTAAACGCGACTAGTTGTGAGTTTGATTCCTACTCGAGAAAATTAAATTTATATTAACATTTATATTTTCATTCCTTCGCTCTGGTGTTGTTTAATTCCGCCATTCAACTTGAAATGTCCAGAATTTGGCGGAAAGTAGAGAACGAAGTGTTTTAGCTTTAGGTTCCCTTTGCTTACCCTGAATACAGGGTGAAGCTGTTTTTTTTTTATTTTGTAATATTAGTATACTTTATGTAAATATCTGCGTGATATTCCACAGATATCTTCGGGCTGTATGTTGGAGTTCTATGTTATAATATGATATGATTCTTATATTTATAATATAGAAGATTTGGTAAGCCTCTAAGTAAGGTCATAAATAAGTTTCAGAATGTGGGGCTCTGTCACCTTCTTAATATTTTTTCAATGTGTAAGTATCACGTATCACTGTATTTTGTATGAAAAGGATCTTCAATTCAAATTTCGAAACAGTATACGTTGGATATTACTACAAATTTATAATCCTGTATTTTTGTTTTATGAGCCATACAGTGCCCAACTATACAGTGAGATGACCTTTCAACTATTTTTACACATCACGCAGCGTTGAGTTCCGCTATTCAACACACAATGCCTCCAGATTTTGGCAGACAGTGAGGAGTGCAGTGTCTTAACACTAGACACCCTCTGTCCACTCTGCTACAGGCGGGATACAGCGAGAAGCTGAAAAAAAAATGTAAGAAAAACATACGATTTTTTTTAATATAAAAAAATAGTTTTTAATAACAATAATAATAAAAAAAAACATACAAGTTAAACAACACGTTAGGAAGTAATGATTCTTCATTTGCCAATCGGCCAGTCTGACGGACAAAATGATAAAATGCGCTTTTAATATGTCAGAAGTTAATCGTAAGAGGCTGCAAGACTACTTCGCTATTCATGATTTATTCATGCTCTCTGCGATAGTTAATATATTACCTTTGACGTGTATTGGTTTTTTATACAGTGTATAGTTTTATTATAAAGTATAAGTTTTAACGATTTTTTTTAGCTTCACGCTGTATCCTGCACGTGGCAGAGTAGGCGGAAGTAACCTGGGGAACCTAACGTTAAGACACTCCACTCTCATTGAGACGCTTCTGTTCCTTACTTTTCGCCGAATTCTGCATTGGGTGTTGAGAGGAACTCAACGCCGCGTTTTGCCTCGTTACCAGACCGATGAAAAGAAAGTAATATTTCATTTCATCGAGTGGTAATTGAATCCATAACCTGTCGCGTTTACAGTCACACGTTTATGCCCTTGTAAGTTGTGGGTTCGATCCCCACTTGAGGAAATTAAATATTTACCTAATATTTTAATTTCTCAGAAGAATAAGCCTCAAACACTTTAACACCAGAGCGTTGAGACAAAGTGCGGCATTGTGTTTCACTAGGCTCCCCTCTCTTACCTTGATATATGCGGAGTACAGTGTGAAAATAAAAAAAATAAAGCATTACGTAATTTTAAATCTTGTCCAATTTGACATTTGAATCTATTGCCTTTTGATCTGTTTCCCAACAGGCTAGCCACTATACCAACGACGCATAAACATACAGATAGCATACGAGCATACCTATACCTTCAACAGTTACTGTAAAATCAATTTCCCTTGGAAGCTCACAGTAGGTGTAATAAGTATTTATGGCCCATTTTAACCAAAACATATCTTAGATCAAGAACCGAGACCAAGTTAAGTTAAAACCGACCCTTTGAACTTTGACAAGAACAATATAAAGCACAAGGCATTAGGTAAATCCTGTCATTCACTATCATTGACCGACGGGTCAGGGAATATAGTAACAATTGTTAAACATACAAAGCGATTACGCTCGTTTTATAGTGTCTAAGATTCTGTAGAAGCTATATATAAATAACTGATAGCTTATCAGTTATTTATATATAGTAAGTATAGTAAATTATTGGTGATAAGCTTACTATACATTGATTTATTCTCTTAGATTTGTGATTTGTATGTGATTAGGCTTAAAATATATTTATTTTTACTCTAATTGGCGCGGTGTTAAACTCCAATCAACACACAATATTACAAATTCGTGCGGAATGCAGAGAAGAACGACACGAAACGACACAACGTTATATGAACTTGATAGATTTCTTTTAGTTTGTCGCGTTTCTTGTTCATATATATTTGTTATTTATTTGTTATTTACTAACACATACATCCACGAAATTATATATATATATATATATATATATATATATATATATATATATATATATATATATATATATATAAAGCTTTAAGCTTTTATAAATATACTTTATTTCTAGGACCATTTACACAAACACCTTTTACCTAATCAAAAATGTTAGCTAAAAAGTCCAATCAAAATTTGTCTTATACCCACCTTATTACCTGAATTCCCTTTAAACAACTAAGTAACAGAAGCGAGACTAATAAGAAATGAAATAGTGTTTACAAAATGGTCGGTTCACTACTAGGTTCCTACAACTGGTACTCTGGGATTAGCTTCCTGCATATGCCGTTACCCTGCGCCCATTATTTTGCATTCGATTCGCCTGTAAATTATTGTGTATCGAAATCGAAGAGACAATTGTATTGAAATATCATTGTTACAATTGGTACTTGTAGAACATGCTGTATAATATTTTAAAGTGCTATTCTCATAGATAGATTTTGTATTATTATAAAAAGTTGTATAGGTATATTTTTTTTTTAAATTAATTAATTTTTGAATCTCTGTCCTCTTGATCAAGGATGTCATACTTCGTTGTTGCAGATTCTATTACTATATTTTGTTTTGTTTTCTTTTTTCGTGTTATAAAATAAATCAAATCAGCTTCACGCTGTATCCTTGCCTACCCTGCTCACAGCAGGCTGCTCACCTGCTCACAGCAGGGTAGGCAGAGGGAATCTAGTTTTACGACACTCCGTTTCCCACTTTTCGCCGAGTTCTGGAGGTATTGCGTGTTGAGTGGCGGAACTTAACGTCGCGCTTTGCCTCGGCACCAGAGCGAAGAAATGAAAATATAAATGTAAATAAATAATTCATTTCCTCGAGTGGGGATCGAACCCACAACCAGTCGCATTCACAGTCACACTTTGTGCCTCCGCGCCACGACTGACTTTATAAAATAGTGTTATAAAATATTAATCACTAATTAAAATTATAATTTTTATATCATATTAAAAGAAAGCTGATTAGAGTTATTTATTTACAATGCATAAGCACGTAGTTTTAAAAATATGCTTGTTTTACCTTAGAAAGTGCAACAGTACGTAGTCGTGGCGCAGAAGCACAAGCGTGTGTTTGTTAACGCGATAGATTGTGGATTCGATTCCCATTCAAGGAAATTCAATATTTAATATTTTCATTTCCTCGTTTTGTTGTCGAGGTTAAGCGCGACGTAAAAAAAATGATATAAAAACTGTTTACATAAAACTATAATAGCCTAATAAAAATTTATTTTCATCCAATATAGAATTTAAATTCCCCAATACGAAAGCATTTACAATAATATTTCCGTAAATTGTGGACGGAGTATTGTTTAACAATAATTTAACCGCACGGGCTTAACGGAACGTGAGAGGATCACTACACTACCGAGTGCTGTTTGTATTTTGAGTATCAATAACTTCTTATTTTATATCTCACTGTGGAAACAAAACATTTTATAGCTATTCACTGATTTTGAATGGTCAACAAGTTCTGGTTTTTATTGTCTTTTAAAGTTTGAATATTTTACTTTTTTTTTTAAATGTTGTGGAAGCGTATCATGGTTATGAGTTCAAAATGTGGTGATTTATTTAATGATATTGTAAATATTTTCCGGTTCTTGTTACAAAAATGTGACGCTGTGTGTAAAAGGGCGGGAAGTAGTGAATGAAGTATGTGACCAAATTTAGTGTTATCGTCGAGCTGTAAATACTAAAATAAAAAATATAATAAATAACAGATTATAAAAAATGTATTATATGTGAGGCTGGTCGTGGCGCAGAGGCACAAAGTGTGACTGTAAAATCGACTGGTTGTGGGTTCGATCCCCACTCAGGGAAGTGAAATATTTATTTACATTTATATTTTCATTTCTTAACTGGCGTTGAGTTCTACCATTCAACACGCAATGCCTTCAGAATTCAGCGGAAAGTGGGGAACGGAGTGTCTTAACACTAGGTTCCCTCTGCCTACTCTGCTGTGTGTGGGATACAGCGTAAAGCTGATTGTATTATATATGTAATTTTGTTTAAATAAACAGTGAAAACATTTCATTATTAAAATAAAAATTGTCTGAATTAATTTTTTTGTATTTTCGTTTGTTTGGACTAGCACATCTTTACATTTTTTTGTTCTATAGCTTTTATTCCTGGACAGGATCTAGGCTATAATTGATTTTGAAGAATACTACCCTATAAGTAATATTATAGTGTCCAACTAAACGCTAAAAATAATGCTTGTTGAACGCTCAGCATTTTCCAATGACATTATATAAACTAAAGATCTGAAACATCTACTGAAGAATTATAATAGTCCAGCTAAATGATAAGGAACAATAAAATGCTACCTCAACAAAAAAAACTGTAAAGTATGGTGGGCGATTTTAATTGATAAATAAAAATCATTGAAGATTCGGGCCACAGTGGCACAGTCGGAGCAGTGGTGCTTTGTATTCGTAAATGTAATTATTGTGAATTCGATGTCTTCAAGGAAATCACGATATTTAATTTTTATTTGTTTTTATTACCTGGCTATAGCTAGATATATAGAGGTCGGTCGTTGCGCAGAGGCACAAAGTGTGACTGCAAAACCGACTGGTTGTGGGTTCGATCCCCACTCGAGGACATGAAATATTTATTTAAATGTATATTTTCATTTCTTCGTTCTGGTGTCGAGGCAAAGCGCGGCGTTGAGTTCCGCCACTCATCACGCAATAACTCCAGATTTCGGCGGAAAGTGGAGAATGGAGTGTATAGAGTGATAGGCAGAGGGAACCTAGTGCGGGGACACTAGATTCCCTCTGCCTAGCCTGCTGTGTGCGGGATACACCGTGAAGCTGATTTATTACCTGGCTCAGGGTAGTACAAAGCGTGGCGTTACCTTGCAACTCAATAATATCTTTATCTTTATTATCGCGGAGAACGGAGAACACTGAGTTATCTTGGAATATCTGCTGCAAATTTAATGAAAACAGCTAGTAAATGGAATTAACTAACACATCAAACATTATAATTATTATATATTATAAATATTGTAATGCAAATATAGCAAATAATCGAGCAAATACACTTTTGTTACATTATCTTTAGGTTAACATCGTTATATCGTTATTCGTTACTAGTAGATAATGACAGCAGATACTCCTCTGCTTCACATTTCAAACCCTTAATTAAGGAACATAACCGTGTGATTTTGAAAGTGCAATCGCCGCCACGATCGGTAGATGTCTCTGTAACGACTGTCATCTCGTTTGACATTTAATTTTTGCACCGCCCTCTTGTAACCTCTTTGGTTTGTTAGCTCCAATCATTTTAATACTAAACCCTTATAGATAAGGTTTTCTTTAGAACCAAGGCTTAAACTGTTACCAATGCAGAATACCTAACAAGGGTATACCAAACGAAACTTCGTGCTGTAAAATACCAATTTACTTTAACAATATGGCGATTTACTTCAACATTTTCGTTGCCTTTTAAGGGAGAACATTCAGCGCAGGCGAATAATGCTCGGAGGTAAATAAAATATATATAAATGCTTTCTGATCGTGCGGGTTAAGTATTGGTTGTTTGTCCAGCAATTTTAGTGTCGTGCCAACGCAAATATCATATTTTTCAGATAAAAGAAAAAAATATCTGCAATATAATTATATATATATTATAAAAAAGTATAAATAAGCTCTGTTTATGAAATTTATACGTTTTTTTTTAAAAATGCCCTAATTATTTTATTTTTCAAACAAATTATTCCCTTCTTTATGTTTCTTCTCTTTTTCAGCTGCACTCTATATCCCCCATGTAGCAGGGTCTGCAGATGGAAACTAGTCTTGGAAAATGGAGAACGGAGTATTCAGATACTCCGTTCACTAGGTTCCCTCTTCCTACGCTACTCCGTGCGGGATACAGCGTGAAGCTGTTTATATGATTTTATTTAGAGATGATATTATAATGCGCATTGATATGTATAAAATTCCCTTACGTAGGCATTTCTTGTATGGGACGTTTATTGGCGATTAAACTAAAAGGAACTTATAATGTTCCGATCGAGTAAGTTTATGAGATATTAACACCCACAAAATTATTAAACATGATTTAATATGGCTTATAGTTACCAATATAAACTTAAAATATTAACTGGTCTTCAATAAAGCAACAATTTGTTTTTATTTAAATAAATTAATTTAAGCAATTTTTATTCAAATGTCTAATTAAAGTTTACGACGCCATTGTACAAATGTACGACATGGGCGTTTCTAGAGATATTTTCTGGAGGGCCTGGACTTTAGCTTTAAACTTTGAATATATTTGTGTAAATGGTGTTTTTAATTATTTTTTGTTAAAGGGGGTAAAAAAGGGCACCAGATTATTCTGGTCTGGAATAATCCAGCCAGTCACAAACCCGTCCCGCTCTCTCCCTATTCCTTACTTTCATGCCTGTACCACCATGTTAGTAAAAGTACAATTGCCCAATGGCTCAAAGTTCTAAAATGTAATATAAAAATCCTATTCGAGTAACTGTTATATTTATTTATAACTAGCTTCTACCTGCGGGTTCGCCTTCTGTGCTCATGAAAATAACTAAGAATTCACGCATGTGACACATAATAAAAAAAATATACATTTATGTTATTTGATCGTATTGTTTCAGAAGAAAAAATACATTTACACATTATAATTATATTTATTCTTTGTACATTTTAAAGACCAAAACGAATATCCTGAAAATAAAACACTAATATTAGCACTGCGAAACAATAAACAACTCTTAACCCCATAATAACAACCAAAATATCTTCGAAACATCTCAAATCGATCATCAATTCCGTTCCCGTTAACTATTCCAAGGATATACGTATATTCCACAAAATATGTTTATTTACAAACGTAAAGCTGACACTTGTTGAATCATAAACCAGCGGTCCATAATATAAACAAGGAAGATCAGTGCGTCACGCCATTGTTGTACAGAACTACAGACTTGACTCATGTTGTTGGGAACGCGCCAAATGACAATCTTTGTTATCTCCCCGCGCCCGATATATTTGTGATGATGCGTCTCATGCAGTGAAACGGCGTCTCAATCGTCCGATTGTCAGTCAGGAGTCATTTAAGTTGTAAATTATGGTTTTGTTTTGAACATTTTTCGCTATTGCTAAAGGGATGGGTGGATCGGACAATATAAATACACAATAAACTAAAATAGTAATTACCATGATGTATCAAACCATGTTTTGAAGAAATTACAGGAGGCCAATCGAGGTGCAGGGGCACAAAGTGTGTTAAATCGATTGGTAGTGGGTTCGATCCCCACTCGAGGAAATGAAATATTTATTTAAATTTATGTTTTTATTTCTTCGCTCTGGTGTCGAGGTAAAAGCGCAGCGTTTCGTCACTCAACACGCGATGCCTCCAGAACTCAGCGGAAAGTGGGGAACGGAGTGTCTTAACACTAGTTTCCATCTGCTTATCCTATTGTGTGTGGGATACAGCGTCAAGCTACAATTATAATACATTACATTAAAATACGCCTTTATATTGTTATACACTTCTGTGATAACTGCTAAATGGTTAATTAATAATAAAATCAGCTTCACGCTGTATCCCGCACACAGTAGGGTAGGCAGAGGGAACCTAGTGTAAAACACTCCGTTTCCTACTTTCTGTCTAATTCTGGAGGCATTGCGTGTTGAGTGGCAGAACTCAACGCCGCGCTTAGCCTCGACACCAGAGCGAAGAAATGGAAATATAAATTTAAGTAAATATTTCATCTCTTCGAGTGGGGATCGAACCCACAACCAGTCGGTTTTACAGTCACACTTCTTGCCGCTGCGCCACGACTGGCCTCTAATCTTTGGTTAAATAATAATAATAAGATAATAATAGTAAAGTTACTTATTTACACTCACATTGGCATAAAAAACCATTTTGTAACTGGTTCTCCAATACATACTATCTTCGTGTTAAACAGCGATTAGTTATCATAAGTAAATGTAAATACTGTTTGTATCTCGTAAGGAGAGTCGGCGATATACAAACATATAAACGGAATTGAAAGGCAGACCGAACGTATCTGCCGCTTGATCCTGTCTACTTATCTGATGAGTACGCTTTTCTCGCATCATCCTGATATCCAATACAAGAACACAACGTTAAATATACAACTATTTTTTTATATTCACATTCCTATTTTCTTATTCATAAAGTCTAATTTTAAAATAACTAAAGTTTAATATCGATAGTTTTAAATTCGCAGAGAAATGATCAGAGAAATAGTTGACATAGCGTATCATTGTAAATATCTTCAAGATTCTCGACCTGTTTTTTGCCATTTGCATCCATTGCCTACGTACTGTAGTACAGCTAGTATCAGCTCGGTATCTTAAAGTAAATCAATGACAGTTAGTTGCATTTCATTTATAATCCAAGTGATAAAGCTGCAGGTAGTTGTCGTTGAAAAGAGTTATGGCTTATTCGACATTATTAGTAAGGTTGGTTAGAAATCTTTAACTATCCTTAAAGAAGTTAGTTATTAGTTGTTAGGATTAGGATTAGGTACGTCTCTACTACGTTAAGATGTCAATAAGATTTTTAAGGGCAGTAGTAATTATGTTCATCAGGCTAGGTCCAATTATACATTTCACCACAATGGTGAAGTTTCTGATAGTAGAAATTCCGAAACATCATGTTTGATTAAAAATCAGGTATGGACCATGTATCTCGTGCAACATTTAGTTTATTGCTTTCATTGTTTTTTATCATTGTTTTTGTCTTCTCACTAGAGAGGGTAAATGAAAATAATTAAGTTCTACAGTACAACTGTCAAATATGTACAACACGTTGTATCCCGTACACAGTAGAGTGGGTAGAGAGAACCTAGTGTTAAGACACTGCGTTCCCCACTTACCGCCGAATTTTGGAGGCATTGCGTCTTGAGTGGCGGAACTCTCCGCCACGCTTTGCCTCGACAACAGAGCGAACAAATTGGAAAATAAATTTAAATAAACATTTCATTTAATCGAGTGCGGATAGAACCCATCACCAGTCGCTTTTACAGACACAATTTGCGCCCCTGCGCCACGACTGGCCTCAATTATTTATTAATTAAATAAATCATACAATTAATTATTTATGAACTGTATGTTTTTATTAGCTTTACATTGTATTCCGCCTATGCAATGTAGGCAAAGAGAACTGTGTGTTAAGACACTCCGTTCTCCACTTGCGTTGCGTGCGCTTTTTTGCCATAGTACCAGAACGAAGAAATTAAAATATTAATAAATAGCAATTCATTCTTCTGAGTGGGAGTCAAATCCACATTTGTCGCGTTACAGTCGCACACTTGTTTTCCATGCGCCCCGATGGCCTCATCGAATTGTCTTTTAGGTGATATAAAAAATAAGCTTCTCACAGTAAAAGTCCTCAAATCAAGTCATCACTTCTATATATATGATTCTCTCAAACACCTCTGTATATTTGATTCTTTTAAACGATTAATTATTTAAAGTATACATCAATCTTAATCTGTCATTAATTAATTATTTATTCTTTGTAACTAATTAGTAAGTAAGCCATTTCTGTGAACTCAGTTCTTTGATGTACACCTCTGTTGAGAGTTCGTTTGGGATAATTTAACAGGACTACTTGGGTATACAGTTTCCAAGTTGCTATTCTAATATTTCTGGCAGTCTGTTTACGGCTTTTGATGTTTATGTATATGTGGCATCCTTTTTTTTTGCGTTGTCAAAATAAAGATATTCTTTATAGAATTTTAGAAATATATATATTTTTTACTTATCTCAGCTATCAGATATCTTTAATTTAGTTTAGTTTCTTAATTTATTTTAGAGTATGTGCATTGTAAAGAGGTTTCACGTAGAGACTGGTAAATATATATATTTAATATTTATTAAGCAAAATTATTCTTTAAAATTTCTAGATATGTCCACACTTTTAAATTGCCCTTTATTTTCGTTTCATGATGACATATCGATTAATATGACTGCGATGAGGTGTTTCTTTGACGTTGTGGTTAAAAATAAACATTAGTAATATTTACAGTGTTATTAACCGACTTCTGTAAGAAAAGGAGGTTATAAATTCTAACTGTATTTTTTTTATGTTTGTTACCTCAGAAATTTTGACTGAACCGATGAACCGATGACCGTGAACCTATTTTGATGATTTATTTTTATTCGAAGGCTAGTGCTTTCCGTGTGGTCCCATTTTTTTAAATTCCTTCTGATAATGGTATCTGTGAGAAAATCACATAAGTCTTAAATATGCATTAGATATGTGCGCGACAAATGGATACATAACTCAATGTCACGCCAACCGATTCCGATGATTCTATTTTTTATTGGAAAGGACACTTCAAGGATAGTTTAGTGAAAGTTTGGTTAGGTTCTCATACTGGGATCCGGTTGAAATTAAACAAGTTTTTTTTTTGGTAAAAAATATAATTGTACTGTAATAGTTACAAGGACATTTTTAAAATTAGTGTCAGAAGTGAAATTACTCATCGTTGTATTTCTTTTCAACCAACTTCAAAAAAGAGGATCTTCTCATTTTTAAGCGACTGCAAAAAAGCAAAGGTTTAAAATTCGTCCGAATAATTTTTATGTATGTTTGTTTGATTAAGATTTATGTTTTACATAGTACAACTGTTACCTACTTGTTGAGAAGTCCTCTTGAGGTCTATCCACTAAAAATCGTAAATTAAATTAATTAAAAAAAAACCGACTTCAAACAATGAACTGAATGCGATTCAGCAAGTAAAAAAAAAAACAAAAATTCATTCAAAATGATAAAATCTTTTTTTAATTAGTTTTGTTTAACAAAATCTAAGTACGGTTTTCTTTAAATAAAATTACTTTTAACTTTCTAGTTCGTTGTTTTTTGTAAAAAATATTTTTATTCTAGTACAGTGGTCGATTTGGAACTGTTAAATGAATTACGATATCGAAAATTCCTAATTGTAGAAAGTACTTCTTCTATCTTATTTACTTTGCTTACAGAGGTAAGGCACAGCAAAAAATATACAAAAAAATATGCAAAAATAACGTATACGTACATTTAAGGTAAGTCTATTATAAATATAACTTCTGCTGTGATTCTAGTATAGAGAGACATGATGGCTTCAGATTATAAGTAATAACAACAATTAATCCTACATAATATTAAAAAGCAAACGCTTAACTATTCTATGATTACCCAGTACAAGATGTAAATATTTTAATCGGTATTCAAAGCGAAACTGACAGTATTATTAATATTCTATATGAATAAACAATGCACTGGTCTTTTGCATAGGAATATAGTGGCTGGGATTCAGCGGTCAAACTGAAACGTATAATCGGATAATCGATACAAAACTGAGATAACGATCTCCATCGCTCGATTCTGACACACCGATATGCATCGCCCAACGTAGACAAATTACGTCTTTACGATGTTTATTGCGGACAAATTGAGGTTAAGGATATAAATGGCGGGAAATATCGAGATGCTCTTTTAATTGTTTTATCAGCGTGTAGCGTTATTCCCTTTCGGCAAGTTGTTATCGATTTTGAAATCTATTAATCGATTGCTTGGATCTTGATTAAATGGCCTGTTAATAAGTTCAAGCCTTTAATTTAATACATCGATTTGTATCGAATGTTGATTAATGTTACGAGATATCGATTACTAAAATCCACGCAATGTCACGTGCTCCGTTGATAGCTTAAACTATTACATTACTGAACTGGGCTAGTTTAGTCTTTCTCTAAAAATAACGAGACAATCTTGTAAAAAATTAAATTAAATTAGCTTCACGCTGTATCCCGCACACAGCAGGGTAGGCAGAGGGAACCTAGTGTTAAGACACTCCGTTCCCCACTTTCTGCCGAATTCTGGAGGCATTGCGTGTTGAGTGGCAGAACTCAACGCCGCGCTTAACCTCGACACCAGAGCGAAGAAATGGAAATATAAATTTAAGTAAATATTTCATCTCCTCGAGTGGGGATCGAACCCACAACCAGTCGGTTTTGCAGTCACACCTCGTGCCGCTGCGCCACGACCGGCCTCATCTTGTAAGTAATATTAAATTTTGTTGTGAATAATATGTCATAGCGGTTAAATTTTAGAACATTCTAAAATATTTAGATGATCAGAATTAATTGCATACGCGCTTCTTTTAAACTATTACTGGTTAGATGATGGCTCTATATCTAAATATAGAGTAACAGTAGTAAAAACATTGTAATTACTGTAAAGGGGTATGTTAGGATTTCGAGAAAGAGAACAGAGTGTTAAGGCACTTCGTTCTCTACTTTCCGGCTCTAGTGGCGAAACTCAAAACTACTACTACTTTGTTTTATCAGAGCGGGAAAATAATAAATTCTCCTCAATATACTCGTACATACATACATAACCTTGTAGGTTCAGTATATTTAAAATATTAAATCTGTTAATACCACGTTAATATATAAAAATGTTAAGATTTTATATTTAAGACATAAATTAAAAAATATTTATTAATCAGCATTTTTTTTTGTACTGTAGGTTTTTAAGAATTATATTTTACGTTAATGGAGAACGGAGTCTCTTAACACTAGGTTCCCTCTGCCTGCTCTGATATGTGGGGGATACAGCGTGAACCTTTTACGTTATTTTGTATAGCAATAATAGAAATATTAAAATTTACTTGACCATGAGGCCAGTCGTGGCGCAAGGGCACACAGTGTGACTGTAAAATCGACTGGTTGTGGGTTCGATCCCCACTCGAGGAGATGAAATATTTACTTAAATTTATATTTCTATTTGTTCTCTCTGGTGTCGAGGCAAAGCGCGGCGTTGAGTTCTGCCACTCAACACGTAATGCCTCCAGAATTCGGCAGAAAGTGGGGAACAGAGTGTCTTAACACTAGGTTCCCTCTGCCTATCGTGTTGTGTGCGGGATATAGCGTGAAGCTGATTTACTTGATAGGTTAGCAGTAAACTAATGTTACACCATCAATCGTTGTATTAGAATGCCTAACGAAGCAGAAGCTGCCGGTGATAATCTATGAGTTTTATTGCGTTACATTTCACAATCAAATACAATAACTTTTCCTTCATCAAATGTATCAGATCCCGTTTCGGAACGGCCGTTGCTATTCTACAAATATTATGTGAATAGAAAGTTGGTATTTATTTATCGCTTTAACTTTGATTCGTTAACATAAATAAGTTTTTTTCTTCATAGACTGGTCTAGTGGTGTTTAGATGAAAGATTAATGTATGGCACGTCTTGGCAATATTTCATAAAAAAATACGAGGATGTATAATAAAATTAAGAAAATATTATAATAGTATAGGAAATATTGAAATATAGATATTAAATTTCAATGATATAAAGAATGTAATCTTTAACTTATTTTTTTACAGTTTTTTACCCGTTTTCACTCTATTCCATTACGTTCAGTGACGTCTGCCTCGTTGCCATAGTTAGGAAAACGAAATGTTTAAATATTTCATTTATATGAATGAAAATCGAACCCACAACCAGTCGCGTTTATATTCGCAAACTTTTACCCTGCGCCACGATTGGCCTTAGCATTGTGTTACATTATTCTACTGTATACGAATGTAAAAAGTAGATTGAGAGTAGAATTAGACGTTTTGACTTTCTCATATAATGAATACTATGCCTCCAAAATTCAGCGGAAAGTGAGGAACGGAGTGTCTTAACACTAGATTCCCTCTGTCTACCCTGCTGTGTGAGGGATACAGCGTGAAACTGATTGAATTTTTAATTTAAAATAATTTAACAGGCCGTTATGGCGTTGTGGCATAAAATCTGACTGTAAGCGCAGTGTCTGTGCTTGCTGGCTTTGATTTCAACTCAGGAAAACAAGTAATACTTAAATTTTAATTTTCCTCGGTCTTGCAAATAAAACAGAACACCTTGATTTATACCACTCAATACGCGACGTCCCTTAAATTGGTCAGAAAGTGGGGAACGGAGTAATTTAACACTACGTTACAACGTGACAGTATAACTATAGTTGTAAATAGCATCGTAATAATTTTATTTATCTCGTCATAATAATTCACGGTTACTGCGCCATTCATACACACAACGCGTTAAGAAACTAGTCGTTTAACCGTTACATTTGAAATAATCTTTTTGGCACTACACCGTGTAAGTACTTGAGTACACCCATTAACATGACTGCTTAGTAAACACCGCCATACGTCGCGGTATGCGCGTGCCCATTATCTCTTAGAAGCATATAGTTCAGTCAGTTTTATTGAAAAAGAAAAATAATTTTAATTCTTTTTTCCGCATAGGCAGCGAGAGCCTAATGCACTAATTTAGGGATACAGTGTTGAGTGGCGAAATTTAACGCCGTAGCTTGTCTGGCGGAGTTGAGAAATGAATGTAATACATTTTTCTGAATAGAGGTCTAACTCATACAGAATCGCGTTTTTTATCAGATTTTGTATCACTTTTTACATAATAACCAGATTGGTTTTTATGAGATAATGTAGCGATGTATGTAGAGTGGTCTTCGTTGTTTCAGCGCTGTACGCCGTACTGTATTTCACTAAGTAAATAGTTTTAGGGAAAGGTTATGTTTTAAAAATAAAAAAAATTAAATCAGCTTCACGCTGTATGACACTTCGTTCCTCACTTTCCGCCAAGTTCTGGAGGCATTGCGTGTTGAGTGGCGGAACTCAACGCCGCGAACTCGACTCCAGAGCGAACATACACATACGTATACGTCATTATATATTTTTTTAAATATTACTTCCTTTGTCATTTGTGTCTATATGTAACAGTTGAGTCCAAATCTCTATTTAAAACATCAAGAATTTGAACCCATAACCGCCTAATATGCAGTAGAAGTTGTTCACCAAACATATTATTAAGTTTATTTACATTGACGACTAAAGGAAATGAGTCTGTATCATCAATAATTTATCTTTATAATAAATGCATATTGCTTTTAAATTGACGTTACGAATGATGCACACTTGGTTAGTTGCTTTCAAAGTCGTCATTAGATAAAAATGTCGGTTATCTTGAGTTTGCTGCCTCATTAACCGTATAAATGTTAACTTTTATTTAGCATAACTGTATCGTATGGTTTTTACTGATTGCGGTTTCCTTTATTTTAACTGCATAATTGCATACGGGTATAGTTGGGAACGGAGTGTCTTAACACTAGGTTCCCTCTGCCTACCCTGCAGTGTGCGGGATACAGCGTGAAGCTGATTTATTAATAATTGTATATGTTGGAAGAGTTGTGGTTTTTAGTCTTTTTGTTAGCTAAATAACGTTATATATGATATTGTTTATCCAATTGAATATTGCGATCGAACAACAATTTCAATTATAGAACTGTAATTTTTTTATATTTTTTCAATTGCATTTTTTTTCTCGTATTCCATGGTGAGTAGCGAGAACCTAATGTTAACATTTAAGACACTTCATACTCCGTTCCCCACTTACAACTATTGTCGAGATATTGCGTGTTGCGTGGCTAAACTTAACGTAGCGTTTTGTCTGCCAGATGAAACTAAAATTAAATGAAATGTAATCTTTTTCCTGAGTAGGAATCGAATCCATAACCATCGTGTGTACAAACATACGCTGTCTAGCTGCGCCACGATGGTCTCAAATCTAAATACATTAATAACAAGTTACTTTTCTATTTACGAGTCCGTGTGTAATAGATATGTAAGTAAGACTATTATATTTAAGTGGAGGCGGTCGTGGTGCAGGGTCACAAACGTGCGACTGTTAACGCGACGATTTTGGATACGATTACCATTCAGGAGGATGAAATATTTAATATTTCCATTTCCTTGCTCTGGTAGCAATGCCAATGGTTCCACCACTCAACACGTCATGCCTTAAGAATTCGGTGCCAAATGAGGAATGAAAATAACGTAATAGAAACGGAGCGTCGTAACATTAGGTTCCCAGGTTCCCTCTGCCTACCCTGCAATGTACGGAATACAGCGTGAAGCTAAAAAAATTACATTTACTTCAAACTAAAAACTCCATGTTGTGACATAAAATCCAAGAGACAACATAGAAATATTTCCCTACATAAAAGCCTTTACTCCGTACGGGGTCAAGTATAAGTAGACCGTTGAAGTTCTAAATAGACGTTCAGTGTTAATGGGAACGAGCTCGTCGTACTGCGGACTTCATAGGAATCGCGAGACGCTATCTGGGATCAAAGGCGCCGCGGTCGTTGAGTACAGTAAGGCTTGGTTTACACACGCGAAAGTTGGTAGACTCTTGCATATGTTGTAAATTGATAGGGGTTTTTTTTAGTTTTTGGTTATTTTTTTTTCTTATAAATTATTAGGGGTTAATTAAGAGGTTTGTAGATATATACAAAAAACTAATGAAGGTAAGGGTAAAATACATGCATTTTCATTGTTACAAATTAACTTCTATTTCTTTAGCTTCACGCTGCTTCCCGCATATAGTAGTGCGAGTGGCCAAGGTGAACTTAGTGATAAGATTTTCCGTTCCCCACTTTCCGCTGAATTTTCGAGGTATTGCGTGTTGTGTGGCGGAACTCAACTCGGCGTTTTGCCTTGTCACAAGAGCGAAGAAATAATAATATTAATAAATAATAATAAATTTCCTCGAGTGGGAATAGAACCCATAACTATCACGTTTACAGTCACACGCTCGTCACATCAGGCTCTTATTATTATTATTTTTTTATTTTTCTTAATTTATAAATCATTTTTAAATGACCACATAACTACTTGTAATCACAGCTTAATGAAAATGCTCACATAATATATTATTATAATATTATTTTTATACTAACAATTATAGATTGCCAGCCCAAGTACAGATGAAATCACCGTTTAAGATAAACGTGATAAACCCAGCAAATGAGTATCGTTCATGAAATTACATGACTTTAAAGTGTTTCTAGTAAACCGTAGAATAGTAGTCGTGCTTTAAACGGTTATAGTTCTAGGAAGGTTCAGTGGATTGCGTCTCGTACGCTTCGTGACTTCTTGATGATGGTTTTTGTTTGTGTTGGAAAAAATATATTTAAGGATTATTATAGAGCTCCGACTCGACGACTCATTTCTTGTTATTTAGCAAATATATTAGCTGTGGGTATTTTAATATTTTTTTTGCGCGGTTTTGTTTTCATTTTCAGGGTTTATTCTCCATGAATAGAGTAGCCAAAGTGAATTTAGTGCCAGGGAACTCCTTTCTTCAGTTTCTATGAAATGACAGAAGGAAATTTTGTATTTAGTGGCGGAACTCAACACGGAGCTTTGTCTTGTCAGATTAGGGAAAAGAAAATAATTAATTATTCCGAGAGGTTAAAACCCATAACCATCTCGTTTACAGTCAGATGCTGCGTCTCTGCGCTACGATAGCGGATAGAACAGAATATGTTCTAAGCATTTTTAAAAAATAATTAATACATTTTAAATGAAACTCTTTAGTGTATCGTTTATATAATAATATATCGCGTATATTTAATATTATTTTCGGACACACGACGTTTCGAATATTTTGCAGTAGTCCGTGGTCAGGGGTAGACTGTGCTGTCTGCCAATTGACATAATTACTATATGAAACTACCGTCAATGCTTTTTTAATCGCATCGCATAATGCCCTGGATGCTTGCAGAATTAACTGACTGTAACTTGCCCTATGGTAGATTTGAAACTTATTTTTTTTTATGAATGGGTTCCAATTTATATTAATTAGCTCTGCTTCACTCAGTATCCCACACACAGCAGGGTAGGCAGAGGGAACCTAGTGTTAAGACACTCCGTTCCCCACTTTCCTTTCCAGTCATTTTAGGGACCTATGTATTCTGTGTTGAGTGCTGGCTTACTACTGCTAAATTGATAATATACTAGATAGGCTAAGGCTAAGAGTAGCCCAGACACATACGGGCCGTAGCGAAATAATATATTAGTTTTATCTTCGGGTATCAGTAATAGAAAAATTAAATATAGACACTTATATCCGTAACAAAACACACAGTTTGTGTAATCAGAATAATTTAAATATATGCATTTCCCCGATTGCGGATCAAACCCACAACCATCGTATTTCAATCGGATCGGATGATCTCCGATGGAATATTTTTTTTTATAGTAAGTTTTTAAATCTATATCTATACGTAATAATAAAATTGTAACTGATTTGTTGTACATAGAAGATATATGAGAAAATCTATTGTTGAGGTATCCATTAACATAATAGAATACAATGCAATGATTTTAAAAATTTTGTCTGTTTGTCTGTATACCTATGCGTTTGTGCACTCTAATCTCAGAAACGCCTAAAATTATTGAATGCTTATTGAATGCTGTTTTCAATATAATCTTTTGGAAAACACACTTAAATATGTAGTGTTTTTGTTATTTAAATCGGTTCATAAATAAAAAAGTTATAATAATATAAAGTGTTATGTTCAATGTAAAATAATTGTTTTATTGAATTGGCTGTAACTTTAGTTTGTATAAATGTACAAATATTGTCTTTAAAATGATAATGCTATAAGAACACGAAAGAAAGAATAAGAATGTAATTAATAATAGTAAATAAATAATTGTTCAAGCGGGGGAAGCCGCGAGCGGGTGGCTAGTGGCAAATAAATGGCTACTCGACGATTGTATGTAAAGTATCTTACTCATGATTCCCATATTTGTCAATTTAATTTGTTATGCATTGATTTTGTAATTTATATGCGGATATTTATGTTGTAGTATTGTTTAACATACGAAGCAAAGAAACACACCTGAGCGTCGGTTTATTTATTAGACGATTAATATTTGAACTTTAATATTTCTTTTAATTCTTTTTATGGTAATTGATAATATAACCTATACGAACGAAGAATGTCTGAGTGATGAAAAAAAAGGGAAACATCAGGGAACATGTTACCGGGTGTTGAGTGGCGGAATTCAACGTCACGCTTTGTCTCGTTACCCGAGCTTAACATTTAATTAAACGATTGAGAATCGAACCTATAACCTTACAGTTGTAAACTTGTGATACTGAGCCACGACCGCCTCCACATGCTAGTTACACTTCGCATATGCTATACAATTTATTTAATAGGACCACTATAGTATATAATATTGTAATATCAATTATACGTTTATGTACATTTGAAATAATTAAATATTAAATTATAGTCTTTAATGTATATTAAATAGCGTCTTTGCAATGCGGTCGTGACATGTCTTGAATATTATACATATACAATAAAATACCTACAAATGTTCTGAAATGTATGAATCAAAGATTTATGATTCATTTATATAATAAATGTGCATAACAGCATCTGCATAGTATGGTTCATGTTCATGTTCAGGCCAGTCGTGGCGCAGCGGCACGAGGTGTGACTTTAAAACCGACTGGTTGTGAGTTCGATCCCCAATCGAGGAGATGAAATATTTACTTAAATTTATATTACCATTTCTTCACTCTGGTGTCGAGGTTAAGCGCGGCGTTGAGTTTTGCCACTCAACACGCAATGCCTCCAGAATTCGGCAGAAAGTGGGGAACGGAGTGGCTTAACACCAGGATGCCTACCCTGCTGTGTGTGGGGTACAGCGTGAAGCTGAACATAGTATGGTATTTTTTTAAAACCAACAATATTTTTTTTTGTTATATGTATAGCGATAAAATGTTTAATAGTTGGTGTATAATCGATTTAATTATAGTTGTTATTATTTATAGATCTGGAATTAGTTACTTTGATTAACTATAGATATTTTATAACTTTATTTTATTATGAATATATCTGAATGGGATTAGAACTAACTACCACTGCGTAGTTGGTGCTAGGTGTAATATCTCAGCTGTGCTTCGACTCTATCTAATATTTTATTTAAATCTTATATACTACAACATGAAGTACAAAAAACTAAACTAAAACATACGAATTAAGAATACATAATTAATTAGTAAGCGAAGTATTTATCTTTCTAAGTAAACTTAAACTAGCTTATAATAAATTATTTAACATAAGCGTCACCTGAGGCTTGTCGTACCGCAGTGGCACAAGTGTGTGACTGTAAACGCGACAGGTTGTGGGTTCGATTCTCACTAGAGGAAATAAAAAAATATATATTTTCAAATCTTCGCTCTGGTGTCAAGGCCAAGCGCAGAGTTTTCTCCAAAAATTCGGGAGGAGAATGAAAAATAGGAGAGGGAGCGGCTTAACACTCCCTCTGTCTTCTCCCTAGTGCATGAGGAATTCAATGCGGGAAGCTAAAAAAAAAGATAAGCGTGAAATATTAAATCACTTTTCAATAGCTTGTTTCTATTGAAACAAAAAAAATACTCATGCGTTCTACTACTACGCTGACGGTAATAGTGTATAAATATAGTATTAGAAATACAATTACTTATTAAACAGATTCTTATACATATACTAAGAACCCTAGGTTGATTTTACTTCGCCCGCCAACACCGTTTCGCTTCGCTAGCTGTAAAGATGAAAAAACAATAAACTCTGCAAAGGGTTATATTATAGCAAATATATTAAAGCGTCTCATACACGATATTCTTGATTTCATACTGCTGTATAATATCACTCACACATTTTTTTTTTAAAAGATTTGATGTCATTAGTATGGAAACATGAATGGAATTAATGTCTATTGAATGTGATGCTGCCAGTTTATGTAATAATTAAATTATACCATTGACGTTGAAAAGAGCAACTGTTGAGTTTCTTGCCGGCTCTTCTCAGCAGAACTGCCTTCCGAACCGGGTGGTAGCTTTTTTGTTTATATGTTGATTCAACGATTCAAAAGTGCTTATATATATATTATATATACAGACTATTTGAATAAAGAATATTTTTAATTTGAATTTGAATATATATATTGAGGCCGGTCGTGGCGCAGCGGCACGAGATGTGACTGTAAAACCGACTGGTTGTAGGTTCGATCCCCACTCGAGGAGANCTGCCTACCCTGCTGTGTGCGGGATAAAGCGTGAAGCTGAATACATATGTTTTTATAAATATTTAATATTTTATTAATATTTAGTTTAGTATAATTTCGTAACCAAAAAAGCATAATTTAATTTTTGTTCAAATTATGCTTTTTGGATTGATTCTCTTTACCGCCATAGGGCGATATTAGTTAAACTATAATATGTATCCCTAACTTCTTTCTATATTTATCAAATATCATCGCGGGAAAGAATCCACAAAGCACTGCAAACCAAACGCGATCACAATACGCACCAACAAAAACAAATAAATTATATCCATATAAATAAAAACAAAAATTTTAAAAGCAGATAAACGTCAACATTAATAGTCTCATTACAGTCCAAACGCAGTTATGAATTTAGTATAATTTGACATTTAACTTTAAACAAAGACCATCCAATGTTACTTATTACTCAATAACGTTAAAAGGAAACGAGTTTAAAAATAATATAATATAAACTAACAAGACGTTAATGGACACCAGTTCGTTTGGAAGGATGTCACATTAAAGTTACGGGGTATGGGGTTTGGTACAAAAATAATTCAAAAAAGAATTTCTCTTGGGAAATATGTAAGTTCGGCCACGCCTTGGGTGGCGCGTCTATAATTTATTATAAGGTTATTTCTAATTGAACCACGCCTGGTTTCCACCTTGTTTTTGGTCTCTGCGAATCTTTCGTTTAGTGTGAGGTAGATTGGGATTTTTAGGTAGAATTTGTTGTTGTTGTTTGAGTTGCGTCACTCATATACGCAATCCAGAATTCGGGAGAAATGGGGAAAATGGGGAATGGAGTGTCTTAAAGCTAGTTTCCTTCTGTTAACCTTGCTGTGTACAAGGTACAGCATGGAGCTAAAAAATGTAAATTGATTTCTTTTTCCTTTGAAACCATTTCTAAATAGGATTTTGGTAGATGAATACTATATTATTTTAACATCATGAAAGACCATCGTAAAATAACTGTTTATGAAAAAAAAACAAAACTGTTTATAAAAATTAAGGTAAGATGGAAACCAAAAGTAATTAATATATTTTATAACATCAGTTTTTTTTTACATATTTCTAAATATCGATTCCCTTTTGCACTTTAAATTGAAGTCAAAGGTGGATGTATAATCTATTGCAAGGAACTTTATTGGCCATTGATTAAGAAAATTATCTATAGAATACTATAATAGAATAATGGAAGCGTGAAAGGCGGTATTATACAAGTAGGTACTAGTAGGTATGTGGTAACGGACTATGTAATTAGTTGGCTGTATTTTATGTAATCGGAAATTTCTTGTTCACAGCAATCTTGTGAGTGGTGCTCAGAGTGTAATTGTATAATTAACTTATTGATATTATTATATAATGCTGTAATTAAGTACTTAAGGCCTGGTACTGAGCCCAGTCGTAGCGCAAGGGCACTAAGTGTGACTGTAAAACCGACTGGTTGTGGATTCGATTCCCACTCGAGGAGATGAAATATTTACTTAAATTTATATTTCTATTTCTTCGCTCTGGTGTCGAGGACAAGCGCGGCGTTGAGTTCTGCCACTCAACACGCAATGTCTTCATAATTCGGCAGAAAGTGGGGAAGGGAGTGTCTCAACATTAGGTTCCCTCTGCCTACCTTGCAGTGTGCGGGATACAGCGTAAAGCTGATAAAAAAATACTTGAAAAGATAATAAAATGAAATTTCTAAGTTGTCGTAAAGTTTAAAAATTGTTTCAGATATATTGTGTTTGTCATGATTTATGAAATACACTACTATATTAGAAAACCCCGGCAAGCCACGGCCATATATATTTTTTAAGTAAATGTAGAAATATGTTTTTTTCATGTAGATCTAGATCTATAATATGATTTGAATTTCAACTCGATATCTCTAACCGTTCCTGAGATAAAGGCTCTTGAAAGACAGACAGACATTCAAACAAATAGACAGACGGACGGACAACAAATTGGTCCTATAAAGGTTACTTTTTTCCTTAAAAGGTACGGAATCCTAAAAAGGTTATATTAAAAAAAGGTCTTGCTTAAAATAATTCTACAAATTTAAAATTATATGTATTTTTAAACAATTATACAAGTACTAACGTGTTTACTTTTCTTCTTCAAAGCTTCACGCTGTAGCCTGTGGGAAAATTTATGTTAAAGCACTCCGTTTCCATTAAGACACTTTCGTTACCCAATTCCCGCCGAGCTTTGCAGACATAGCGTTTTGAGCAGCGGAACTCAACGCCGCGCTTTGCCTTGTTGTGATGCTCCTGCGCCTGATTATTTTGTATATCTTATCTGGCAAAAAATGAATATGATCTACAATATTTATTTGTTTTCTTATACTTACTTATAACAAACAATTTTCTATAAACCTATCCATACTAACTTACAACTAAAACCTTAGTTCAAAGATAAATCCTCATACACTTAAACTAATTACACGTTCACTTGTTTCGTGTAACCGACACAATTACAAAGGCTTTTTAAATACCCGGAAAACGGAGTGGAGTATTTCATAGAATACATTAAAATGCCGTAGTACCTTCTCTTACTTGATTGTTATCTAGGAAACCCACCTACATATGTATGTATAATTCCAGGCGTATAATTACGTTTCCAGCTAAACTACACGCATTCCATACTTTGCAAAGTTCAAACCACTAATTCTTGGGCATGGTGATTCAATTGAAACCGATAAAAGAGAAAGTAAATAATACGTTATAGAGTTGTTTTATTTTTTTTATTTTGTTTCTTTTTTAAATTTAGTTACACGCTATATGCCGTATACAATAGGGTAGGCATATTGAACTTAGTGTTAAGACACTCCGTTTCCCTCATTCCGCTGAACTTCTGAAGCATTGCGAGTTGAGGGGTAGAACTCGTCGATGCGCTTTGCCTTATTACCAGCGAAGAAATAGAATATTAAATAATTCATTTTGCCGAATTCACAACCGTCACGTTTATAAGTAAACGCTTGTGCCACTGTGCCACAACGGCCTCCTTGATGTTATTTTACTCGACGGCCTTATTGATTTGGTTTTGTTCTCTTATGCGATATGGTAATGATATCTGAAATGTTGACCAGTGATAGTTGTAGGTTCAAATAACACTTACATTTATTTACACTTATATGTATTGTCTAAAAAGCTGTATTTTTTGTCATTTTATAACATTCTATAATATTTACTACTTCATCTCGTTAGTCTCTACTCCATTATACGTGACCGCTCCGGGTCCGTGTAAAATAAATAAACCAAAAAATATATTATTACAACATACGCCTCAAAATATAATATTTTAAAATGTATTACGCTTCAATAAAGCGTTCGTTAAAGTAACGGTGTAGGCACCGTGTAGGTTTCCATCCGAGTGCGTGGGCTAGCACGAGCTAGCGACCTTTATGTGCTATTAGATTATATGTGAATTGTATATTTTAGCTAATTCTCTTATATAAAAGGGTATATTCCCTTAAAATCTAATAGTATTATTTATTTTACAAAATAATAGCTTTAAGAGTTTACCCGTATAGCAGGGTAGGCAGAGAGAATGAACTGTCTTGACACTAGGTTCTGATCTGCCTGAATTAGTGATGATATTGATTCTACTTGAGGATTTTAGGAATATAAAAATATAAGAATGTCTTTATGAATAGAATATATATTTTTAATTACAAGCATTTTCCCTCATATAACAGAGTAGGCAGTGGGAACCTGAGAACCTAGTGTTAAGACACTCCGTCCCCAATAAAATACTTTCCCCACGGCCCTTCGAATTCTTGAAATATTACGTATTGAGTGACGGAATTTAACGCCGTCTTTTGTCTAGTTACCATGTAGAGGAATTTCTTAACACTAGGTTTTCAAGTTTTCTCTGCCTACCCTGCTCTGTGCGCCTAAATCTAAAACTCTCTCTTTAATACATACAAGCATTTAATAAGCATAACTTTATCCACACCAAATCACTTTAATGGTGTAAATGACATCGAAATCTCATTACACGAACAACCAGTGGGATGCGTGACCTTTATTAAAAACCGTTGTATTTGTTCATTGTACTCTACACTCCCTGCGTATGTAGGTAGAGCAAACATAACAGAATGCGGTAATTTAAGTGCAGCGTGGGCTCCGTTGCGCATTTTTGTAAGTTCTCTCATTGTACAAGAACCTACGTATACTTATATAAACTGTAAATGGATATTTTAGTATCTACAAATGTTAGATGAGTGGTGTTTCTAAACAAATATAAATAAGATAAAACTACTTAGAGTAAGTACTTAATAGACTGAGATCCCAGGGCCCCCAGACCTACGTCGTTTTAGCAAAGCTAAATTTTCGAGGATTAATAGTCTAATATGAAGTTAAGAAGTTAGTAAGTGTGCATTAACTAACTTGAAAGTGGGGCCATTTCAGAGATAGCGCCAATTTAAGGTACACGCTCATCTACGTTAAAGTAGAAAAACTCGTATTTAAATATGTTTTTAAGAATAATATAAAATTCGTGGCGCAGTCGTACAAAGTGTCATCGACTGGTTGTGGGTTCGATCCCCACTCGGGGAGATAAAATATTTACTTAAATTTATATTTCCATTTCGTCGCTCTGGTGTCGAGGCTAAGCGCGATGTTGAGTTCTGCCACTCAACACGCAATACCTCCAGAATTTGTCAGAAAGTGGGGAACGGAGTGTCTTAACACTAGGTTCCCTCTGCCTACCCTGCTGTATGCGGGATACAGCGTGAAGCTAACTGATGTATATTTATTATTACCAGACCTTTTACGTGGGCCGTTATTCTTGTCAGACGTCCTAAACTAGCAAACTTTAATGTTACCCAGTACTTTAATTTACTTTAATTTGCACCCACACTAAACCGATGGCTTAATCGTCCACCCAGACAGAGATATATTTTTATTTGGTGCTACCTCTGAAAGGGCCCAACTTTTAAGTTAGTGAGTACGCCTACTCACGCAATCTCAAAAACTACTTGACTTATGGACATAACATTTCACAGGAAGGTTGTTCTTAACTACATATTAGATATAGTCCTCAAAATTTCAGCTTTGCTAAAATGACTTAAGTCTGGCGGCCCTGGGATCTTGGGCTATAACGTTTTAGTAAAGCAGTTGATCGTTCTTGGCTCAGATTTCTGTTTCATCATCTACCCTTCATATATGATTCGATGACCATTCATATTTATAAGAAATGCGTTGAATTCTTAATATGTGTTTATTTTAATTTATTAGAAGTTCGGTAGCAAAGCTGTTCTAGTTAAAAATTATACACATATATTATAGTATAGTATAATTTGTAATTTTATTTTTATTATGGCAATTATTCTTATTTTAGCTTCAGGCTGTATTCTGCATACAGCAGGGTAGGCACAGGGAATCTGGCGTTAAGATATCGCAGTATTAATACCTTAAATATATTAAAATGTACTTGTAGTTTTTCTTCAAGCAACTATCGTATTGTTTAACCCTAGTGCAGAGATTTAAAATAGGTGAAACAACGCTATTAGTAACCAGACCAGTTAAACATCCTTATATTATACTAAACTAGCAGACGTCCACAGCAGCATTTACGACCTATTCTTATGAAAAATACAGAGGCCTAAACAGAAATTTTTTCTCTCTCTTTCTCTTTTTAATCTTTTTTAGAGTAAACTAGTCGTAGAATTAGTTCTTACATGATATGTTATATAACAACCTTCCTGTGAAATGTTATGTCCATAAGTCAAGTAGTTTTTGAGATTGCGTGATTAATTTATTGACTTTTATATGCATATACAGATATACAAATTACAATGGAAGGGACTTAAATTGATGAACATCTTGCCTCCACAATTTCTACATGAACCCTCATGCAGAAATTTTTGAGAGTGGATAGTTTTTATTCATCCTCACGTTGCATCCCGCATCTAGGTAGAGGGAACCTAGCATACTCCGTCCCCCACTTTCCGCATTATAAGCATTGCGTGTTGGGTGGTGGAATTCAGAGCTGCGCTTTGCCGTGGAATCGGTGCGAAGAAAATATTAATAAATTATAATTCACTCTCCCGATTGGATATCGAACCCACAACGGTCGCATTTACATTCACAGGCTTGGGCCCCTGCGTCACGATAGCCTCAAGGTACAGCATCAACAGGATAATATTAGTTATGTTAATCATAAACTATTAAAATTTGCGTTTCAATCGTCAGTGTGAAAGGATATTTTCCCATGATTTCTAACTACCCGCAATTCAGTTAAGCATAGGTAAAGTAAATTTCCTACCATTAGCTCTTTAATATAATATCTAAATAGTTATTTTCGTATTACGCTGACCCACTTGCATGCAGTTAAGATTTGACTTTCAAGGATATTCCCATAGTTTGTTACACAAAATATAACAAAACATGGAGATTAGCATCGACAAGGATTACAATAAATCAAGAGCTCAATTTGCGTTAACTTTACAACCGATCCTTCTACGCCTGTATTTTAATACTATAATTGGATTGTGTAGCCTATTTTCTATGTAATAAAGTATATTTTCGAGTAAAATAATATATAAATTGGGTTTAGTGTTTTGAATCGATGTGCCGAAGTGTGTGTAGGCGTCCACAGTTGTGTGGGACTCGTTAATGTATTGAGTATATCAAAATATTGTGTAATATACGAATAAATATTATGATCACAGATATCATTACGCTTAAAGTAATGTAGTTGATCGAGATTCATTTATTTTGGTTAATGTTTTCATTGTAAATTATCATAAGTTTTATTTCTTTAGTAACTTAGTAAAATCCTCATTCCTGATTGTATAAATGTTTTTTTTATTTCTTTTTGAAGTAAATACGTATTTTCTTTTTTTGGACATAAAAAATACGGACGAAGCTGGGATAGGTAACTACTTATTACATTTCTTACATATATAAATTATAAATGGTTTCACATTATTGACTAATATATCAGGAGATATAAAAAAAATCAACGTGTTAAAAAATATAAACATTGTGAAATTGCAAATGCTTAAATAATTTATTGACAATAAATCTTAAGTGACATTTCTCGCATATACTAAAGGGTAATATATTTCTTTTCTTTACAAATTAGTCTCGTATTCACATATATCATGCAAGTCATTCTACAAGGAATCATTAAAACGTGGGATCATTTAAGTATATATTATTGAAAATATATAAAAACGTCGTTTATGTAATTTGTACCTGCTTTGTTTTACATATTTTGTAATTTAGTTATAATTAATAGTGACAATAGATTGTTTTTAGCTCCACTCTTAATCCGTAGCGGGGAAACCACTCTTTCGCCTCGTCCACTGGCATCAAACTCTTCATGCATCCCTTCTGAGTAGTTCTTATTCTTTTATATTATGTGACTCTTCTCCGGTGTTATCGATGTTCGCACCCATTACAAGATTTGAAGATTGGAAATCTTTCATTCCAGTTTATTGTATTTTTAATATGCATTAAAAAATAGTCGAAATAGTTTGATATAATTTCAAATTGTTAAGGATAATTGGTAAACATTTTTTTTAAAATAAACTTTAATATTTAACTTTAGCAAGCATTTTTTTTATTATCTGTCGTTTTATTTTCATGTACCTAAAAACCGAAACACGCAGTAGCCTCACGCATTGGAAACGGACAGTAGTATTTTTGAAATCTTCCCTTATTCACTAGATCTTGAGAAATATCAGCGTTTGCACTAACAACAGCTTCTTCCTACTTTTTGAACGACGTTGTCATTTTGGATTCCTTAAGCGGGAATAAAAAATAAAAATCATATTTAACATATAATTAAACCTATTCTAGTATATTGAATAGTCAGCAAAACTTTGAAATTACGAATTTCGTTATAACCATTTATGAGATGGTCTAATGTAGGAGTTTCCTTATTTTAAGCGATTTAATGAGGCAAATAAATTAATAATAATTATCATATTATATTTTATAGAGATAACTATTTAAATATGTCACATGGGGATTCCCCGTAGGGTTGCATGTCAGGCATGTACAGTGGCAGTACTCAGTTGATATATGTCGCGTGCACCAGCTGACTTGACGACTCATACATCATTGCGTCTCGTTAGACGCGTTAGCGATTATATACTTAACTGTTTTTAATTGTGATTCTTTTTATTAATTGACTTCTATAAGGGAAGAGGAGGGTTCGATTCGTCTGATTTTTTTTTTATATTTGTCACCTCAGAACTATTGACTTCTGTGCTTCCCACTTTAATCTTGTCCATTTATGACAATGTTATGTATGAGAAAAATCACATAAATCTTAAATTTATATTAAGTATGTGCCCCACAAATGGACAAATAACTCAATATCAATAACTCAATATCGCATGATTTTTTTTTATTGGAAAAAGTACACTTCAAGAGTAGTTTGATATAAGTTTGATTAGGTTCTGATTACGGGATCCGCATGAAATCGAAGAAATCGTTTTTTTTTGTTAAAAATTATAATTATTTAAGAATTTATAATCATGATACCAATGAAGCCGTCGTGGCGGAATGGTAACAAGATAAAGAGCGGCGTTGAGTTCCACCACTCAACCCGGAAAGTCACAAAAAATTGTCGGAAAGTAGAGAACAGAGTATCTTAACACCAGATTCTCACTATCCACCCTGTTACATCCGTTATTCTTTACCATAATTATGTATGAGATCAGTGGAGACAACATTTTGAAGGCGATATGTATGAGTTGAAATACTAAGTTAGATTAAATAATTATGTGACATTATTATGTCATAACTAGTCATAAGTGGGCTACTTAAGACAAATACGAAGAAACGAAACATAGAACGAATATGAGAAGAAATCTTTTTTACGTGGTATGGAATTTTGATGAAGTATATGTTAAACGATACGTTACGTTGATATGTTATGGTATTTTTTGTCTGCTTCACGCTGTTTCCCGAATACAGTAGGGTAAGCAGAAGGAATCTAATGTTGGGACTCTCCGTTCCTTTTTCGCCGTATTCTGGAGACATTGTGTGTTGACTTTAACGCCGCGCTTTGCCTCGACACTAAAGCAGAGAAATGTAAATATAAGCATTTCATCGCTCGCGTGCGGATCGAACCCACAATCTATCTTGTTAACGAATTATTATTTCTTAATATTTAGATTTTGTTAATTTATTTTCTCTTTGTAAATAAGAAAGAAATAATAATACATTACTTGTAATATTAATAAAAATTGCACAAATTCCAATGCAAGTGGTTCACGTCGAGTAACTAACTGTGACTCAATATTACTCATACACTTTTATATAAATTGAAGTATGAGACAGTGTTTAGATGACTAATCTTAAATAATTTTTACCACATATTTCCACTATTACCTATCACTTTTGTTTCATTTTATAATAGGATAAAATAGAATAGTTCCTTTTCATTGCTAACCTATAAGTAACCATTTCCTAGGTCGTTTAAAATATTTTAATATGCCTTGACATACCTAAAATTTGTAATAAGTAACAGTAGGCTATAATATTAGGTGAGGCCAGTCGTGGCGCAGGGGTACAAAGTGTGACTGTAAAATCAACTGGTTGTGGGTTCGATCCCCACGCGAGGAGATGAAATATTAAGTTAAATTTATATTTCCATTTTCGCTCTGGTGTCAAGGCAAAGCGCGGCGTTGAGTTCTGCCACTCAACACTCAATGTCTCCAAAATTCGGCAGAAAGTGGGGAACGGAGTGTCTTAACACTAGGTTCCCTCTGCATACCCTGCTGCGTGCGGAATACAGCGTGAAGCTGATTTATTGGATTTAATTTTATCTTGGCATTGTAAGTATTTAATTTCTAACTTAGACTAGGCTTTTTAACTTTAGGGTGTGACTGTAACGCGACGGTTGTGGGTTCGATCACCACTCGAGGAAATGAAATATTTATTTAAATTTATATTTCTGTTTGCTCTGGTGACTGCGCGAAGAGCGGCGTTGAGTTCCGCCACTCAACACGCAATGCTCCAAAATTTGGTGGAAAGTGGGGAACGCTGCGTCTTAACACTAAGTTCCCTCTGCCTACCCTGCTGTGTGCGGGATACAGCGTGAAGCTGATTAATTTTTAACTTTCATTTATTTTCTTCTTTTACAGTATAATATGTATGTAAGTAATAGATAAGTAGGGAACAGGATACTAAGAGAAGAAAAAACTTTTTTTAATTGCATTGCAAAAGTTCACTCTGTAGAAATCTTTAGACTGTGTTACTTAGAAAAATCACATAATTATACCATTAGACGTAACAAGGCTATTTAAGTGCTATACAGTTTACAGGTTTATAGTTAGTAAATAGGCCAGCCGTGCTGGGGCACCAACGTGTGACTTTAAATATGACAGATTGTGGGTTCGATTCCCATTCGAGGAAATGAAATATTTAATATTCTCCGTTTATTTCTTTGTTCTGGTGTGGAGGCAAAAGCGCAGCGTTGAGTTCCGTCACTTCACACGCAATGCTTCAAGAATTCGGTGGAAAGTGGGGAGCGAAGTCTCTTAACACTAGCACTCTGCCTACTCTGCTCCTTGCGGGATGCAGCGTGAAGTTGAAAAAAAAAAAATAAAATATCGCGTCTTACACTGCACTCTTAGAAATGTATATCAAATTTTATTTATGACCGCGTTGCTAGAATTCTCATGTTCTAAATCATCCGGTTATGATAATGTACGGCTTAACCGGAAAATTACTGTTGAAATTGCCGACATGGCCAAATCGACGATTAAGTAGCGAAGTGTTTTTGATACGTAGTAAAATGGTTGCCCATCGTGTATAATTCATGAAACGAGGGTACACCGTCTAACGGACTTACGACGGTAACTTTAAGGTTTAATTAAAAACTTGTAATAGCTGTGAATCTGCTGGCTGGCTGGAGAAATTTTATTTAGCTGATCGTGTTTTCAATGTTTTGAGCTATACAATATATAATTATATGTTAGAATGTGAAATATATATATTTTTAATCAAATTTCAAAAAAGGAGGTTGTCAATTCGTCGAAATCTATTTTTTTTAGCTTTACGCTTCCCACACGTACCCTGCGATAGGCACAGGGAAAATAGGAACATAGAATTATTTTTAAATTTACATATTTGATATACATTTATTTTTATTCTCTCTTTTTATTCTCTTTTCGTTGACAAAACATCGCGTTGAGTTCCGCCACTCAATTAGCTTGGAAAAAAATTATAGGGAAAGTAGGGAGTATCTTAACACTAAGCGTAAAGCTGTTGATTCTTCTTTTTTCAAGAGGATTACGGCAACTGCAAAGCAAATAAGAAAGGTATTTAATTACTATATCCTATATTATTAATGCAAAATATGTGCTTAATTTTCTTATAAATAATAATTCGTTCTGATATATTTTAATATATACATAGGATGTTAAGTAAACAAAAAAATGTTTATATAATTAAGTATAATAAATATTTAAAAAAAACAACAAAAAACAACTTTTTCTGATCATTAAACTTAAATATTCTGCACATTTTATAGAAAACATGTATTATATCAATTTAAATATTTTGATAAACACTTACCTACTGTAAATAAACAACATGTGTGCTTGCAATATACCAACAAAAAAAGAAAATGAAAAAAAAATAAACATAGCTTCTGCAAGCGAAAAAAAAAATTGCGGCGCCAACTTTGTGCCCATTTAAGACGCGACTTAAATATCGTGGCAGTTAGCGTTCTAGAGATACCTAGTGCTGGAATGCTGGAATCCGAAGTATGAGGAGTCATCGCTTTGTGTGCTGAGTTGATTTTATAGTCTTTAATTATACGATAAAATTCAATGGATGGCGTTGAGTGGCAGTGGAGGCGCGAGAGGCTAATTGCTGCCACAGTGGTGACGATCAATAGATCTTACTATAAAACTTTATTATATCATTTATATAAAATATGTGTGATTGCGTGAATAGAAACCCTATTACACTTAACAAATTGTTAGCTTTTCTCAACGAGAACTGAATAATGGACGTCTTCGTAATTGCAGTTGAGACTTGGTTGTGGCGCGTTTTAATGAAAGGAATTCCTTGTTAATAATTGTTTGTTGGATTTTTGCTGTCGTTGCTGCCAATTGTTGAGGCTTATGAAAGTTGTCAACAGAAAAGATACAAAATTCAGAAAACAGAAAAGATCGACTGCATAAACTAAATTAATGTGTCTAGTAATAATCGCGGTACCAACACAAATCTAATGTACGTACGACGTATTATGTATCTAAATCGATTCACTGGTTTAACAGTTACAAAGGAACAAAGGAACAGACATACGTGCTAAAATATAACTATCCTTGTGGGCTTTGCCGCATTCGAGTAATAAAGAATTGGTAACGAAGTTAAAAAATTGTTTTCTTCTGCCTAGGTCAAGTACATAGTGTGTTATATAGGATTTTAAAAAGTTCAGGATAACACGCAATGCCTCCAGAATTCAGCAGAAAGTGGGTAACGGAGTGTTTTAACACTAGGTTCCCTCTGCCTACCCTGCTGTGTGCGGGATACAGCGTGAAGCTGATTTATTTTTTTTTAAAAGTTCAGGGCAAAATTACGAAGCAATAGATATAAAATTTTTTGGTCCACCTTGAATAGTATAAGATATCTGTACATAAAAAAAAACAGAAAAAGGTAATTAATATTTTTTTGTTATACAATTAAAGAATATTCGATATGTTGGGAGTTGTACTACAACATAAAATATTATACGACGACATTTTGTCACGTGACACAAGGTTCAATAAAAATGGTAAAGTATTTAATTCAATATGATCTATTACTATCCAATAAGTAACAAAATTTCATGTAAAAAACGCAAGCACAGTTTCATCCACAGTATTTAAACTTGCACGGAAGTGTCTTTTAGATTTTAATGTATTTTTTGCATTGCATATTGTATTCCTCTTATTTAGTTTACATAGCTCTGTTTACATTGCTTAAATAGAAGTCTCTGCTAGATTATTAGCGTTTCGTATATAGATTTGTATTTTTTAAATGTAATTCTGTCTTTTACCGGGTGTACAATAAAGTGTTATTATTATTATGTTTCAAATAAACAAATGAACCCGGTCTTTTGGAAGGTTTGCGTGGTGACACAACGCCAACGCGTAGATGTCCATGAGGGCATCAGTTTCTGCTGGCCAAGTCAGAGGCATATTACAATTCCCCTCCGGAGGACTCAGATCTGAAGGGTCGACACTTCCCAACAGCTCAACAAAGGATGCTCTGCGAGGTTATTATTATTGAAGAGTTATTATTTTAGGCGGATAAGGAAAAATAACAAAATATTTCCCACTTTTTGCCGAATTCTGGAAGTCTTGTGTGTTGAGAAGCGAATTGAGCGTCTCGTTACCAAAGCGAGGAAATAAAAATATTATACATTTCATTTATCGAGTGGAAATCGAACCCACAACCTGTCGCATTTGCAGTCGCACGCAATTTAACAAAACGCGACAAATTCTTATTAAATATTAATGTATTTAATAATATTTTTTAAAATGGCGGAGTGTTCAATATACTATGTGGTTATGTTGAGTTTTACCACCTATTTACTATCAAATGGACGGAAAGAAGAACACAGAGTGATTTAATATGTTTCTCTACGCATATTTCTAGAAAGTGAAAAAATATTTTAAATGTCATATGTATCACATTCAATAATTCTCTAATCTAAGGTGTCGATAGTTGTTTTAACGTTGATATGTCGCTTCATTTGCCAGACGCCATTTTAGCTATTAATTAACACAAGATGGCCGCATATGCACGTCCGCCATTTGGTTCGTGTTTTTTCTTTCATAATTACTGTGACAAGACTTTTATGATACAGAAATATTTAATTAAAGCATACATAGAATAACAGTTTATGACTTTCTATATATGTTTGTGAATGCGTGCCCTATTTGTTTTTCTGAAACGTACTATATTATAAGAACCAGTTTAAGTCTAAGTCAGCATTTATGTTTTTCTATACCATTATATATTATTATATAGGGTATCTCTTTATAAGAAGATAATATTTAGGTCTGTCGTGGTGCTAAGGCACAAGCGTGCGACTCTAAACGCAACAGGTTTCATTCCTAGTGGAGTAAATTGCATTACTCTATGAATTCGGTGGAAAGTGGAAACGGAAGTGTATTAATGGGAATGGATTGGCTAAATACATCTGGTATCCCAGATTTCCACCACGCTACGAGTATGTACGAGATACAGCGTGAAGCTAAAAAAAAATTGAAGGAGGCAGGTAGTAGTATATACTTTTGTATTTTTTATTATTTTACATACAATATTTTAATCTCTATATTTTTAAATTCCTCCCAGTACTTATAACGTTATCAATTTTTAAAAGAAACCTAATAAAGATATTAAATGAAATAAGGTATTAGTTTCATTTCGTTTTTTATAGCCATATATTAATTACTTTAAACGTTTTATGGTTTACACAACGTCCTGTAATGTAACGCTAACCTATTAGTTTTATATTGGTTCATCGAGAAACTCACATTTAAGTAGTTGCAATATGAGGCGTCTTAAAATTTGTCTTAACGGCGTATACATACACGTGAGACACACTCGCAGTCTAAAAAATATTACTAGATTACTTCTGGGAATTTACATATGAAAATGACTGTACATTTGAAATTTTATGAGATTATTATTGAATTAGAAACAAATATATATGTAAATCGTATGCTAAAAGATGAATAAGATTAAAAAAAATCAAAATTAAATCAGCTTCACGCTGTATCCCGCCCACAGCACGGTAGGCAGAAGGGAACTAGTGTTAAGACACTCCGTTCCCCATTTTTCGCCAAGTTCTGGAGGCATTGCGTGTTGAGTGGCGGAACTCAACACCGCGCTTTGCCTCGACACCAGAGCGAAGAAATGAAAATATAAATGTAAATAAATATTTATGATGAATAAGATCATTTGAATTATTGTACCTTTACTATGCGAATGTTTAATTAAGCTCCACACTTATCTTAGTTTATACAAAATAAACAAATTTAGTCTTAAAATATGATATTAAAAAACACTAACCGTCTAATACATAATAGGAAAATAACAATAGCTACATTAAACTCACTCTCTATATCGTATAAGCTTAAGAGGGGAGGCCAGTCGTGGCGCAGGAGCACAAAGTGTGACTGTAAAACCGACTGGTTGTGGGTTCGACCCCCACTCGAGGTGATGAAATAATTACTTAAATTTATATTTCCATTTCTTCGCTCTGGTCTCGTGGCAAAGCATGGCGTTGAGTTCTGCCACTTAATACGCAATACCTCCAGAATTCGGCAGAAAGTGGGGAACGGAGTGTCTTAACACTAGGTTCCGTTTGACTACCCTGCTGTATGCGGGATACAGCGTGAAGCTGATTTATTTTTTTTTTTAGATAAAATAACACAGTTGTGACTGTTGTCTATACTGTTCATACTATATATAGGATCTAATTAAAAATGAGCGAAGTAAGCTAATGAAGCAATTATAGTATAAACGGAGTCATGAAAGTTAATGGACCATTCAGAAATATTTGGAAAAAGATGGATTGGAGTGGACGCCCTTTTTGGTGTTTAATTGTTTTAACGTTAATTATCCACTGTGGATCTGATACTGCTGATGATTACATTTTTTTTTTCGAATTGGCTTAATGCTGTTGACTGGTCTTGACAGCGTCACCGGGCTGGGAGGGGCGAGAGTAGCTCGCCCCTGAAGCAAAATTACGAACTTTAATGGACGCTCGTGTAAAGAAATCAAACACCTCGAGGCTTTTACAGAACTTATATTTCTTCCAGAGTTAAATACTGTTAAGCTTGTACAATGTCTATCTTAAATTCTAATACAATATATCATTCCAGAGATTCTCTTTATTCTTCCGCTCCAAGTCTAAAAGTATATCTAATTATTATAAAATATTATTATATAGTTATTATAATTTTCCGACTACATAAAGCGTCATTTTTATTAATGTTCTCTCGTGACAGTTCTATTTTATTTCTTATTTAAAAACATATTTTTATTCAACAAAGAGGTTGATTTACATTTTTATAATAAATTATTGCGAATATTAAAACTAATTAATATAAAATCATTACATTCGGCCATCCTACTTCGTGCAATCTCCTGATGCACGACTACTCACAAAAACAGTAACAATCA